>JBBELK010000546.1:0-61083 GCA_037783545.1 Henricia sp. BOLD:AAB3569
ATTTGAAGTTGGTTGGAAAATTCCTTGATTTCCAAATTTGCCGGCATTTGGGACACACTTTGACCTAATTCCCGTCACAATCTGGGGTGAGTCAACGGCCGTACAAATGTACACCAGCGCAGCGCAGGGTGTCCCAACAGCCACGGTTAGGGGAATAACCACGTAGCCGAGCTCCGCTTTCCCTAAACTCTGAAATTTCTCCGTCATTTCCCAGCGAAAATCTGTCAATTTCGCATGACAAGTGCGGAATATATACAGTTTGGAGCATGCAAAATTTGAAGTTGGTTGGAAAATTCCTTGATTTCCAAATTTGCCGGCATTTGGGACACACTTTGACCTAATTCCCGTCACAATCTGGGGTGAGTCAACGGCCGTACAAATGTACACACCAGCGCAGCGCAGGGTGTCCCAACAGCCACGGTTAGGGGAATAACCACGTAGCCGAGCTCCGCTTTCCCTAAACTCTGAAATTTCTCCGTCATTTCCCAGCGAAAATCTGTCAATTTTGCATGACAAGTGCGGAATATATACAGTTTGGAGCATGCAAAATTTGAAGTTGGTTGGAAAATTCCTTGATTTCCAAATTTGCCGGCATTTGGGACACACTTTGACCTAATTCCCGTCACAATCTGGGGTGAGTCAACGGCCGTACAAATGTACACAAGCGCAGCGCAGGGTGTCCCAACAGCCACGGTTAGGGGAATAACCACGTAGCCGAGCTCCGCTTTCCCTAAACTCTGAAATTTATCCGTCATTTCCCAGCGAAAATCTGTCAATTTTGCATGACAAGTGCGGAATATATACAGTTTGGAGCATGCAAAATTTGAAGTTGGTTGGAAAATTCCTTGATTTCCAAATTTGCCGGCATTTGGGACACACTTTGACCTAATTCCCGTCACAATATGGGGTGAGTCAACGGCCGTACAAATGTACACCAGCGCAGCGCAGGGTGTCCCAACAGCCACGGTTAGGGGAATAACCACGTAGCCGAGCTCCGCTTTCCCTAAACTCTGAAATTTCTCCGTCATTTCCCAGCGAAAATCTGTCAATTTTGCATGACAAGTGCGGAATATATACAGTTTGGAGCATGCAAAATTTGAAGTTGGTTGGAAAATTCCTTGATTTCTAAATTTGCCGGCATTTGGGACACACTTTGACCTAATTCCCAACAGCCACGGTTAGGGGAATAACCACGTAGCCGAGCTCCGCTTTCCCTAAACTCTGAAATTTCTCCGTCATTTCCCAGCGAAAATTTTGCATGACAAGTGCGGAATATATACAGTTTGGAGCATGCAAAATTTGAAGTTGGTGGGAAAATTCCTTGATTTCCAAATTTGCCGGCATTTGGGACACACTTTGACCTAATTCCCGTCACAATCTGGGGTGAGTCAACGGCCGTACAAATGTACACCAGCGCAGCGCAGGGTGTCCCAACAGCCACGGTTAGGGGAATAACCACGTAGCCGAGCTCCGCTTTCCCTAAACTCTGAAATTTATCCGTCATTTCCCAGCGAAAATCTGTCAATTTTGCATGACAAGTGCGGAATATATACAGTTTGGAGCATGCAAAATTTGAAGTTGGTTGGAAAATTCCTTGATTTCCAATTTGCCGGCATTTGGGACACACTTTGACCTAATTCCCGTCACAATATGGGGTGAGTCAACGGCCGTACAAATGTACACCAGCGCAGCGCAGGGTGTCCCAACAGCCACGGTTAGGGGAATAACCACGTAGCCGAGCTCCGCTTTCCCTAAACTCTGAAATTTCTCCGTCATTTCCCAGCGAAAATCTGTCAATTTTGCATGACAAGTGCGGAATATATACAGTTTGGAGCATGCAAAATTTGAAGTTGGTTGGAAAATTCCTTGATTTCTAAATTTGCCGGCATTTGGGACACACTTTGACCTAATTCCCAACAGCCACGGTTAGGGGAATAACCACGTAGCCGAGCTCCGCTTTCCCTAAACTCTGAAATTTCTCCGTCATTTCCCAGCGAAAATTTTGCATGACAAGTGCGGAATATATACAGTTTGGAGCATGCAAAATTTGAAGTTGGTGGGAAAATTCCTTGATTTCCAAATTTGCCGGCATTTGGGACACACTTTGACCTAATTCCCGTCACAATCTGGGGTGAGTCAACGGCCGTACAAATGTACACCAGCGCAGCGCAGGGTGTCCCAACAGCCACGGTTAGGGAATAACCACGTAGCCGAGCTCCGCTTTCCCTAAACTCTGAAATTTATCCGTCATTTCCCAGCGAAAATCTGTCAATTTTGCATGACAAGTGCGGAATATATACAGTTTGGAGCATGCAAAATTTGAAGTTGGTTGGAAAATTCCTTGATTTCCAAATTTGCCGGCATTTGGGACACACTTTGACCTAATTCCCGTCACAATATGGGGTGAGTCAACGGCCGTACAAATGTACACCAGCGCATGCGCAGCGCAGGGTGTCCCAACAGCCACGGTTAGGGGAATAACCACGTAGCCGAGCTCCGCTTTCCCTAAACTCTGAAATTTCTCCGTCATTTCCAGCGAAAATCTGTCAATTTTGCATGACAAGTGCGGAATATATACAGTTTGGAGCATGCAAAATTTGAAGTTGGTTGGAAAATTCCTTGATTTCCAAATTTGCCGGCATTTGGGACACACTTTGACCTAATTCCCGTCACAATCTGGGGTGAGTCAACGGCCGTACAAATGTACACAAGCGCAGCGCAGAGGGTGTCCCAACAGCCACGGTTAGGGGAATAACCACGTAGCCGAGCTCCGCTTTCCCTAAACTCTGAAATTTCTCCGTCATTTCCCAGCGAAAATCTGTCAATTTTGCATGACAAGTGCGGAATATATACAGTTTGGAGCATGCAAAATTTGAAGTTGGTTGGAAAATTCCTTGATTTCCAAATTTGCCGGCATTTGGGACACACTTTGACCTAATTCCCGTCACAATCTGGGGTGAGTCAACGGCCGTACAAATGTACACAAGCGCAGCGCAGGGTGTCCCAACAGCCACGGTTAGGGGAATAACCACGTAGCCGAGCTCCGCTTTCCCTAAACTCTGAAATTTCTCCGTCATTTCCCAGCGAAAATCTGTCAATTTTGCATGACAAGTGCGGAATATATACAGTTTGGAGCATGCAAAATTTGAAGTTGGTTGGAAAATTCCTTGATTTCCAAATTTGCCGGCATTTGGGACACACTTTGACCTAATTCCCGTCACAATATGGGGTGAGTCAACGGCCGTACAAATGTACACCAGCGCATGCGCAGCGCAGGGTGTCCCAACAGCCACGGTTAGGGGAATAACCACGTAGCCGAGCTCCGCTTTCCCTAAACTCTGAAATTTCTCCGTCATTTCCCAGCGAAAATCTGTCAATTTTGCATGACAAGTGCGGAATATATACAGTTTGGAGCATGCAAAATTTGAAGTTGGTTGGAAAATTCCTTGATTTCCAAATTTGCCGGCATTTGGGACACACTTTGACCTAATTCCCGTCACAATCTGGGGTGAGTCAACGGCCGTACAAATGTACACAAGCGCAGCGCAGGGTGTCCCAACAGCCACGGTTAGGGGAATAACCACGTAGCCGAGCTCCGCTTTCCTAAACTCTGAAATTTCTCCGTCATTTCCCAGCGAAAATCTGTCAATTTTGCATGACAAGTGCGGAATATATACAGTTTGGAGCATGCAAAATTTGAAGTTGGTGGGAAAATTCCTTGATTTCCAAATTTGCCGGCATTTGGGACACACTTTGACCTAATTCCCGTCACAATCTGGGGTGAGTCAACGGCCGTACAAATGTACACCAGCGCAGCGCAGGGTGTCCCAACAGCCACGGTTAGGGGAATAACCACGTAGCCGAGCTCCGCTTTCCCTAAACTCTGAAATTTCTCCGTCATTTCCCAGCGAAAATCTGTCAATTTCGCATGACAAGTGCGGAATATATACAGTTTGGAGCATGCAAAATTTGAAGTTGGTTGGAAAATTCCTTGATTTCCAAATTTGCCGGCATTTGGGACACACTTTGACCTAATTCCCGTCACAATCTGGGGTGAGTCAACGGCCGTACAAATGTACACCAGCGCATGCGCAGCGCAGGGTGTCCCAACAGCCACGGTTAGGGGAATAACCACGTAGCCGAGCTCCGCTTTCCCTAAACTCTGAAATTTCTCCGTCATTTCCCAGCGAAAATCTGTCAATTTTGCATCACAAGTGCGGAATATATACAGTTTGGAGCATGCAAAATTTGAAGTTGGTTGGAAAATTCCTTGATTTCCAAATTTGCCGGCATTTGGGACACACTTTGACCTAATTCCCGTCACAATCTGGGGTGAGTCAACGGCCGTACAAATGTACACAAGCGCAGCGCAGGGTGTCCCAACAGCCACGGTTAGGGGAATAACCACGTAGCCGAGCTCCGCTTTCCCTAAACTCTGAAATTTATCCGTCATTTCCCAGCGAAAATCTGTCAATTTTGCATGACAAGTGCGGAATATATACAGTTTGGAGCATGCAAAATTTGAAGTTGGTTGGAAAATTCCTTGATTTCCAAATTTGCCGGCATTTGGGACACACTTTGACCTAATTCCCGTCACAATATGGGGTGAGTCAACGGCCGTACAAATGTACACCAGCGCATGCGCAGCGCAGGGTGTCCCAACAGCCACGGTTAGGGGAATAACCACGTAGCCGAGCTCCGCTTTCCTAAACTCTGAAATTTCTCCGTCATTTCCCAGCGAAAATCTGTCAATTTTGCATGACAAGTGCGGAATATATACAGTTTGGAGCATGCAAAATTTGAAGTTGGTTGGAAAATTCCTTGATTTCCAAATTTGCCGGCATTTGGGACACACTTTGACCTAATTCCCGTCACAATCTGGGGTGAGTCAACGGCCGTACAAATGTACACAAGCGCAGCGCAGGGTGTCCCAACAGCCACGGTTAGGGGAATAACCACGTAGCCGAGCTCCGCTTTCCTAAACTCTAAAATTTCTCCGTCATTTCCAGCGAAAATCTGTCAATTTTGCATGACAAGTGCGGAATATATACAGTTTGGAGCATGCAAAATTTGAAGTTGGTTGGAAAATTCCTTGATTTCCAAATTTGCCGGCATTTGGGACACACTTTGACCTAATTCCCGTCACAATCTGGGGTGAGTCAACGGCCGTACAAATGTACACAAGCGCAGCGCAGGGTGTCCCAACAGCCACGGTTAGGGGAATAACCACGTAGCCGAGCTCCGCTTTCCCTAAACTCTGAAATTTCTCCGTCATTTCCCAGCGAAAATCTGTCAATTTTGCATGACAAGTGCGGAATATATACAGTTTGGAGCATGCAAAATTTGAAGTTGGTGGGAAAATTCCTTGATTTCCAAATTTGCCGGCATTTGGGACACACTTTGACCTAATTCCCGTCACAATCTGGGGTGAGTCAACGGCCGTACAAATGTACACCAGCGCAGCGCAGGGTGTCCCAACAGCCACGGTTAGGGGAATAACCACGTAGCCGAGCTCCGCTTTCCCTAAACTCTGAAATTTCTCCGTCATTTCCCAGCGAAAATCTGTCAATTTCGCATGACAAGTGCGGAATATATACAGTTTGGAGCATGCAAAATTTGAAGTTGGTTGGAAAATTCCTTGATTTCCAAATTTGCCGGCATTTGGGACACACTTTGACCTAATTCCCGTCACAATCTGGGGTGAGTCAACGGCCGTACAAATGTACACCAGCGCATGCGCAGCGCAGGGTGTCCCAACAGCCACGGTTAGGGGAATAACCACGTAGCCGAGCTCCGCTTTCCCTAAACTCTGAAATTTCTCCGTCATTTCCCAGCGAAAATCTGTCAATTTTGCATGACAAGTGCGGAATATATACAGTTTGGAGCATGCAAAATTTGAAGTTGGTTGGAAAATTCCTTGATTTCCAAATTTGCCGGCATTTGGGACACACTTTGACCTAATTCCCGTCACAATCTGGGGTGAGTCAACGGCCGTACAAATGTACACAAGCGCAGCGCAGGGTGTCCCAACAGCCACGGTTAGGGGAATAACCACGTAGCCGAGCTCCGCTTTCCTAAACTCTGAAATTTATCCGTCATTTCCCAGCGAAAATCTGTCAATTTTGCATGACAAGTGCGGAATATATACAGTTTGGAGCATGCACAATTTGAAGTTGGTTGGAAAATTCCTTGATTTCCAAATTTGCCGGCATTTGGGACACACTTTGACCTAATTCCCGTCACAATATGGGGTGAGTCAACGGCCGTACAAATGTACACCAGCGCATGCGCAGCGCAGGGTGTCCCAACAGCCACGGTTAGGGGAATAACCACGTAGCCGAGCTCCGCTTTCCCTAAACTCTGAAATTTCTCCGTCATTTCCCAGCGAAAATCTGTCAATTTTGCATGACAAGTGCGGAATATATACAGTTTGGAGCATGCAAAATTTGAAGTTGGTTGGAAAATTCCTTGATTTCCAAATTTGCCGGCATTTGGGACACACTTTGACCTAATTCCCGTCACAATCTGGGGTGAGTCAACGGCCGTACAAATGTACACAAGCGCAGCGCAGGGTGTCCCAACAGCCACGGTTAGGGGAATAACCACGTAGCCGAGCTCCGCTTTCCCTAAACTCTGAAATTTCTCCGTCATTTCCCAGCGAAAATCTGTCAATTTTGCATGACAAGTGCGGAATATATACAGTTTGGAGCATGCAAAATTTGAAGTTGGTTGGAAAATTCCTTGATTTCCAAATTTGCCGGCATTTGGGACACACTTTGACCTAATTCCCGTCACAATCTGGGGTGAGTCAACGGCCGTACAAATGTACACAAGCGCAGCGCAGGGTGTCCCAACAGCCACGGTTAGGGGAATAACCACGTAGCCGAGCTCCGCTTTCCCTAAACTCTGAAATTTCTCCGTCATTTCCAAGCGAAAATCTGTCAATTTTGCATGACAAGTGCGGAATATATACAGTTTGGAGCATGCAAAATTTGAAGTTGGTTGGAAAATTCCTTGATTTCCAAATTTGCCGGCATTTGGGACACACTTTGACCTAATTCCCGTCACAATCTGGGGTGAGTCAACGGCCGTACAAATGTACACAAGCGCAGCGCAGGGTGTCCCAACAGCCACGGTTAGGGGAATAACCACGTAGCCGAGCTCCGCTTTCCCTAAACTCTGAAATTTCTCCGTCATTTCCCAGCGAAAATCTGTCAATTTTGCATGACAAGTGCGGAATATATACAGTTTGGAGCATGCAAAATTTGAAGTTGGTTGGAAAATTCCTTGATTTCCAAATTTGCCGGCATTTGGGACACACTTTGACCTAATTCCCGTCACAATCTGGGGTGAGTCAACGGCCGTACAAATGTACACCAGCGCAGCGCAGGGTGTCCCAACAGCCACGGTTAGGGGAATAACCACGTAGCCGAGCTCCGCTTTCCCTAAACTCTGACATTTCTCCGTCATTTCCCAGCGAAAATCTGTCAATTTTGCATGACAAGTGCGGAATATATACAGTTTGGAGCATGCAAAATTTGAAGTTGGTTGGAAAATTCCTTGATTTCCAAATTTGCCGGCATTTGGGACACACTTTGACCTAATTCCCGTCACAATCTGGGGTGAGTCAACGGCCGTACAAATGTACACCAGCTCAGCGCAGGGTGTCCCAACAGCCACGGTTAGGGGAAAAACCACGTAGCCGAGCTCCGCTTTCCCTAAACTCTGACATTTCTCCGTCATTTCCCAGGGAAAATCTGTCAATTTCGCATGACAAGTGCGGAATATATACAGTTTGGAGCATGCAAAATTTGAAGTTGGTTGGAAAATTCCTTGATTTCCAAATTTGCCGGCATTTGGGACACACTTTGACCTAATTCCCGTCACAATCTGGGGTGAGTCAACGGCCGTACAAATGTACACCAGCGCATGCGCAGGGTGTCCCAACAGCCACGGTTAGGGGAATAACCACGTAGCCGAGCTCCGCTTTCCCTAAACTCTGAAATTTCTCCGTCATTTCCCCGCGAAAATCTGTCAATTTTGCATGACAAGTGCGGAATATATACAGTTTGGAGCATGCAAAATTTGAAGTTGGTTGGAAAATTCCTTGATTTCCAAATTTGCCGGCATTTGGGACACACTTTGACCTAATTCCCGTCACAATCTGGGGTGAGTCAACGGCCGTACAAATGTACACAAGCGCAGCGCAGGGTGTCCCAACAGCCACGGTTAGGGGAATAACCACGTAGCCGAGCTCCGCTTTCCCTAAACTCTGAAATTTCTCCGTCATTTCCCAGCGAAAATCTGTCAATTTTGCATGACAAGTGCGGAATATATACAGTTTAGAGCATGCAAAATTTGAAGTTGGTTGGAAAATTCTTGATTTCCAAATTTGCCGGCATTTGGGACACACTTTGACCTAATTCCTGTCACAATCTGGGGTGAGTCAACGGCCGTACAAATGTACACCAGCGCAGCGCAGGGTGTCCCAACAGCCACGGTTAGGGGAATAACCACGTAGCCGAGCTCCGCTTTCCCTAAACTCTGAAATTTCTCCGTCATTCCCTAGCGAAAATCTGTCAATTTTGCATGACAAGTGCGGAATATATACAGTTTGGAGCATGCAAAATTTGAAGTTGGTTGGAAAATTCCTTGATTTCCAAATTTGCCGGCATTTGGGACACACTTTTACCTAATTCCCGTCACAATCTGGGGTGAGTCAACGGCCGTACAAATGTACACCAGCGCAGCGCAGGGTGTCCCAACAGCCACGGTTAGGGGAATAACCACGTAGCCGAGCTCCGCTTTCCCTAAACTCTGAAATTTCTCCGTCATTTCCCAGCAAAAATCTGTCAATTTTGCATGACAAGTGCGGAATATATACAGTTTGGAGCATGCAAAATTTGAAGTTGGTTGGAAAATTCCTTGATTTCCAAATTTGCCGACATTTGGGACACACTTTGACCTAATTCCCGTCACAATCTGGGGTGAGTCAACGGCCGTACAAATGTACACCAGCGCAGCGCAGGGTGTCCCAACAGCCACGGTTAGGGGAATAACCACGTAGCCGAGCTCCGCTTTCCCTAAACTCTGAAATTTCTCCGTCATTTCCCAGCGAAAATCTGTCAATTTCGCATGACAAGTGCGGAATATATACAGTTTGGAGCATGCAAAATTTGAAGTTGGTTGGAAAATTCCTTGATTTCCAAATTTGCCGGCATTTGGGACACACTTTGACCTAATTCCCGTCACAATCTGGGGTGAGTCAACGGCCGTACAAATGTACACCAGCGCATGCGCAGCGCAGGGTGTCCCAACAGCCACGGTTAGGGGAATAACCACGTAGCCGAGCTCCGCTTTCCCTAAACTCTGAAATTTCTCCGTCATTTCCCAGCGAAAATCTGTCAATTTTGCATGACAAGTGCGGAATATATACAGTTTGGAGCATGCAAAATTTGAAGTTGGTTGGAAAATTCCTTGATTTCCAAATTTGCCGGCATTTGGGACACACTTTGACCTAATTCCCGTCACAATCTGGGGTGAGTCAACGGCCGTACAAATGTACACAAGCGCAGCGCAGGGTGTCCCAACAGCCACGGTTAGGGGAATAACCACGTAGCCGAGCTCCGCTTTCCCTAAACTCTGAAATTTCTCCGTCATTTCCCAGCGAAAATCTGTCAATTTTGCATGACAAGTGCGGAATATATACAGTTTAGAGCATGCAAAATTTGAAGTTGGTTGGAAAATTCCTTGATTTCCAAATTTGCCGGCATTTGGGACACACTTTGACCTAATTCCTGTCACAATCTGGGATGAGTCAACGGCCGTACAAATGTACACCAGCGCAGCGCAGGGTGTCCCAACAGCCACGGTTAGGGAATAACCACGTAGCCGAGCTCCGCTTTCCCTAAACTCTGAAATTTCTCCGTCATTCCTAGCGAAAATCTGTCAATTTTGCATGACAAGTGCGGAATATATACAGTTTGGAGCATGCAAAATTTGAAGTTGGTTGGAAAATTCCTTGATTTCCAAATTTGCCGGCATTTGGGACACACTTTTACCTAATTCCCGTCACAATCTGGGGTGAGTCAACGGCCGTACAAATGTACACCAGCGCAGCGCAGGGTGTCCCAACAGCCACGGTTAGGGGAATAACCACGTAGCCGAGCTCCGCTTTCCCTAAACTCTGAAATTTCTCCGTCATTTCCCAGCAAAATCTGTCAATTTTGCATGACAAGTGCGGAATATATACAGTTTGGAGCATGCAAAATTTGAAGTTGGTTGGAAAATTCCTTGATTTCCAAATTTGCCGGCATTTGGGACACACTTTGACCTAATTCCCGTCACAATCTGGGGTGAGTCAACGGCCGTACAAATGTACACCAGCGCAGCGCAGGGTGTCCCAACAGCCACGGTTAGGAGAATAACCACGTAGCCGAGCTCCGCTTTCCTAAACTCTGAAATTTCTCCGTCATTTCCCAGCGAAAATCTGTCAATTTTGCATGACAAGTGCGGAATATATACAGTTTGGAGCATGCAAAATTTGAAGTTGGTTGGAAAATTCCTTGATTTCCAAATTTGCCGACATTTGGGACACACTTTGACCTAATTCCCGTCACAATCTGGGGTGAGTCAACGGCCGTACAAATGTACACCAGCGCAGCGCAGGGAGGTGTCCCAACAGCCACGGTTAGGGGAATAACCACGTAGCCGAGCTCCGCTTTCCCTAAACTCTGAAATTTCTCCGTCATTTCCCAGCGAAAATCTGTCAATTTCGCATGACAAGTGCGGAATATATACAGTTTGGAGCATGCAAAATTTGAAGTTGGTTGGAAAATTCCTTGATTTCCAAATTTGCCGGCATTTGGGACACACTTTGACCTAATTCCCGTCACAATCTGGGGTGAGTCAACGGCCGTACAAATGTACACCAGCGCATGCGCAGCGCAGGGTGTCCCAACAGCCACGGTTAGGGGAATAACCACGTAGCCGAGCTCCGCTTTCCCTAAACTCTGAAATTTCTCCGTCATTTCCCAGCGAAAATCTGTCAATTTTGCATGACAAGTGCGGAATATATACAGTTTGGAGCATGCAAAATTTGAAGTTGGTTGGAAAATTCCTTGATTTCCAAATTTGCCGGCATTTGGGACACACTTTGACCTAATTCCCGTCACAATCTGGGGTGAGTCAACGGCCGTACAAATGTACACAAGCGCAGCGCAGGGTGTCCCAACAGCCACGGTTAGGGGAATAACCACGTAGCCGAGCTCCGCTTTCCCTAAACTCTGAAATTTCTCCGTCATTTCCCAGCGAAAATCTGTCAATTTTGCATGACAAGTGCGGAATATATACAGTTTAGAGCATGCAAAATTTGAAGTTGGTTGGAAAATTCCTTGATTTCCAATTTGCCGGCATTTGGGACACACTTTGACCTAATTCCTGTCACAATCTGGGATGAGTCAACGGCCGTACAAATGTACACCAGCGCAGCGCAGGGTGTCCCAACAGCCACGGTTAGGGGAATAACCACGTAGCCGAGCTCCGCTTTCCCTAAACTCTGAAATTTCTCCGTCATTTCCCAGCGAAAATCTGTCAATTTTGCATGACAAGTGCGGAATATATACAGTTTGGAGCATGCAAAATTTGAAGTTGGTTGGAAAATTCCTTGATTTCCAAATTTGCCGGCATTTGGGACACACTTTGACCTAATTCCCGTCACAATCTGGGGTGAGTCAACGGCCGTACAAATGTACACCAGCGCATGCGCAGCGCAGGGTGTCCCAACAGCCACGGTTAGGGGAATAACCACGTAGCCGAGCTCCGCTTTCCCTAAACTCTGAAATTTCTCCGTCATTTCCCAGCGAAAATCTGTCAATTTTGCATGACAAGTGCGGAATATATACAGTTTGGAGCATGCAAAATTTGAAGTTGGTTGGAAAATTCCTTGATTTCCAAATTTGCCGGCATTTGGGACACACTTTGACCTAATTCCCGTCACAATCTGGGGTGAGTCAACGGCCGTACAAATGTACACAAGCGCAGCGCAGGGTGTCCCAACAGCCACGGTTAGGGGAATAACCACGTAGCCGAGCTCCGCTTTCCCTAAACTCTGAAATTTCTCCGTCATTTCCCAGCGAAAATCTGTCAATTTTGCATGACCAGTGCGGAATATATACAGTTTGGAGCATGCAAAATTTGAAGTTGGTTGGAAAATTCCTTGATTTCCAAATTTGCCGGCATTTGGGACACACTTTGACCTAATTCCCGTCACAATCTGGGGTGAGTCAACGGCCGTACAAATGTACACCAGCGCAGCGCAGGGTGTCCCAACAGCCACGGTTAGGGGAATAACCACGTAGCCGAGCTCCGCTTTCCCTAAACTCTGAAATTTCTCCGTCATTTCCCAGCGAAAATCTGTCAATTTCGCATGACAAGTGCGGAATATATACAGTTTGGAGCATGCAAAATTTGAAGTTGGTTGGAAAATTCCTTGATTTCCAAATTTGCCGGCATTTGGGACACACTTTGACCTAATTCCCGTCACAATCTGGGGTGAGTCAACGGCCGTACAAATGTACACCAGCGCAGCGCAGCGCAGGGTGTCCCAACAGCCACGGTTAGGGGAATAACCACGTAGCCGAGCTCCGCTTTCCCTAAACTCTGAAATTTCTCCGTCATTTCCCAGCGAAAATCTGTCAATTTTGCATGACAAGTGCGGAATATATACAGTTTGGAGCATGCAAAATTTGAAGTTGGTTGGAAAATTCCTTGATTTCCAAATTTGCCGGCATTTGGGACACACTTTGACCTAATTCCCGTCACAATCTGGGTGAGTCAACGGCCGTACAAATGTACACAAGCGCAGCGCAGGGTGTCCCAACAGCCACGGTTAGGGGAATAACCACGTAGCCGAGCTCCGCTTTCCCTAAACTCTGAAATTTCTCCGTCATTTCCCAGCGAAAATCTGTCAATTTTGCATGACAAGTGCGGAATATATACAGTTTAGAGCATGCAAAATTTGAAGTTGGTTGGAAAATTCCTTGATTTCCAAATTTGCCGGCATTTGGGACACACTTTGACCTAATTCCGTCACAATCTGGGGTGAGTCAACGGCCGTACAAATGTACACCAGCGCAGCGCAGGGTGTCCCAACAGCCACAGTTAGGGGAATAACCACGTAGCCGAGCGCTTTCCCTAAACTCTGAAATCTCTCGTCATTTCCCAGCGAAAATCTGTCAATTTTGCATGACAAGTGCGGAATATATACAGTTTGGAGCATGCAAAATTTGAAGTTGGTTGGAAAATTCCTTGATTTCCAAATTTGCCGGCATTTGGGACACACTTTGACCTAATTCCCGTCACAATCTGGGGTGAGTCAACGGCCGTACAAATGTACACCAGCGCAGCGCAGGGTGTCCCAACAGCCACGGTTAGGGGAATAACCACGTAGCCGAGCTCCGCTTTCCCTAAACTCTGAAATTTCTCCGTCATTTCCCAGCGAAAATCTGTCAATTTTGCATGACAAGTGCGGAATATATACAGTTTGGAGCATGCAAAATTTGAAGTTGGTTGGAAAACTCCTTGATTTCCAAATTTGCCGGCATTTGGGACACACTTTGACCTAATTCCCGTCACAATCTGGGGTGAGTCAACGGCCGTACAAATGTACACCAGCGCAGCGCAGGGTGTCCCAACAGCCACGGTTAGGGGAATAACCACGTAGCCGAGCTCCGCTTTCCCTAAACTCTGAAATTTCTCCGTCATTTCCCAGCGAAAATCTGTCAATTTTGCATGACAAGTGCGGAATATATACAGTTTGGAGCATGCAAAATTTGAAGTTGGTTGGAAAATTCCTTGATTTCCAAATTTGCCGGCATTTGGGACACACTTTGACCTAATTCCCGTCACAATCTGGGGTGAGTCAACGGCCGTACAAATGTACACAAGCGCAGCGCAGGGTGTCCCAACAGCCACGGTTAGGGGAATAACCACGTAGCCGAGCTCCGCTTTCCCTAAACTCTGAAATTTCTCCGTCATTTCCCAGCGAAAATCTGTCAATTTTGCATGACAAGTGCGGAATATATACAGTTTGGAGCATGCAAAATTTGAAGTTGGTTGGAAAATTCCTTGATTTCCAAATTTGCCGGCATTTGGGACACACTTTGACCTAATTCCCGTCACAATCTGGGGTGAGTCAACGGCCGTACAAATGTACACCAGCGCAGCGCAGGGTGTCCCAACAGCCACGGTTAGGGGAATAACCACGTAGCCGAGCTCCGCTTTCCCTAAACTCTGAAATTTCTCCGTCATTTCCCAGCGAAAATCTGTCAATTTTGCATGACAAGTGCGGAATATATACAGTTTGGAGCATGCAAAATTTGAAGTTGGTTGGAAAATTCCTTGATTTCCAAATTTGCCGGCATTTGGGACACACTTTGACCTAATTCCCGTCACAATCTGGGGTGAGTCAACGGCCGTACAAATGTACACCAGCGCAGCGCAGGGTGTCCCAACAGCCACGGTTAGGGGAATAACCACGTAGCCGAGCTCCGCTTTCCCTAAACTCTGAAATTTCTCCGTCATTTCCCAGCGAAAATCTGTCAATTTTGCATGACAAGTGCGGAATATATACAGTTTGGAGCATGCAAAATTTGAAGTTGGTTGGAAAATTCCTTGATTTCCAAATTTGCCGGCATTTGGGACACACTTTGACCTAATTCCCGTCACAATCTGGGGTGAGTCAACGGCCGTACAAATGTACACAGCGCAGCGCAGCGCAGGGTGTCCCAACAGCCACGGTTAGGGGAATAACCACGTAGCCGAGCTCCGCTTTCCCTAAACTCTGAAATTTCTCCGTCATTTCCCAGCGAAAATCTGTCAATTTTGCATGACAAGTGCGGAATATATACAGTTTGGAGCATGCAAAATTTGAAGTTGGTTGGAAAATTCCTTGATTTCCAAATTTGCCGGCATTTGGGACACACTTTGACCTAATTCCCGTCACAATCTGGGGTGAGTCAACGGCCGTACAAATGTACACCAGCGCAGCGCAGGGTGTCCCAACAGCCACGGTTAGGGGAATAACCACGTAGCCGAGCTCCGCTTTCCCTAAACTCTGAAATTTCTCCGTCATTTCCCAGCGAAAATCTGTCAATTTTGCATGACAAGTGCGGAATATATACAGTTTGGAGCATGCAAAATTTGAAGTTGGTTGGAAAATTCCTTGATTTCCAAATTTGCCGGCATTTGGGACACACTTTGACCTAATTCCCGTCACAATCTGGGGTGAGTCAACGGCCGTACAAATGTACACCAGCGCAGCGCAGGGTGTCCCAACAGCCACGGTTAGGGGAATAACCACGTAGCCGAGCTCCGCTTTCCCTAAACTCTGAAATTTCTCCGTCATTTCCCAGCGAAAATCTGTCAATTTTGCATGACAAGTGCGGAATATATACAGTTTGGAGCATGCAAAATTTGAAGTTGGTTGGAAAATTCCTTGATTTCCAAATTTGCCGGCATTTGGGACACACTTTGACCTAATTCCCGTCACAATCTGGGGTGAGTCAACGGCCGTACAAATGTACACCAGCGCAGCGCAGGGTGTCCCAACAGCCACGGTTAGGGGAATAACCACGTAGCCGAGCTCCGCTTTCCCTAAACTCTGAAATTTCTCCGTCATTTCCCAGCGAAAATCTGTCAATTTTGCATGACAAGTGCGGAATATATACAGTTTGGAGCATGCAAAATTTGAAGTTGGTTGGAAAATTCCTTGATTTCCAAATTTGCCGGCATTTGGGACACACTTTGACCTAATTCCCGTCACAATCTGGGGTGAGTCAACGGCCGTACAAATGTACACCAGCGCAGCGCAGGGTGTCCCAACAGCCACGGTTAGGGGAATAACCACGTAGCCGAGCTCCGCTTTCCCTAAACTCTGAAATTTCTCCGTCATTTCCCAGCGAAAATCTGTCAATTTTGCATGACAAGTGCGGAATATATACAGTTTGGAGCATGCAAAATTTGAAGTTGGTTGGAAAATTCCTTGATTTCCAAATTTGCCGGCATTTGGGACACACTTTGACCTAATTCCCGTCACAATCTGGGGTGAGTCAACGGCCGTACAAATGTACACCAGCGCAGCGCAGGGTGTCCCAACAGCCACGGTTAGGGGAATAACCACGTAGCCGAGCTCCGCTTTCCCTAAACTCTGAAATTTCTCCGTCATTTCCCAGCGAAAATCTGTCAATTTTGCATGACAAGTGCGGAATATATACAGTTTGGAGCATGCAAAATTTGAAGTTGGTTGGAAAATTCCTTGATTTCCAAATTTGCCGGCATTTGGGACACACTTTGACCTAATTCCCGTCACAATCTGGGGTGAGTCAACGGCCGTACAAATGTACACAAGCGCATGCGCAGC
Source organism: Henricia sp. BOLD:AAB3569 (assembly GCA_037783545.1). Taxonomy (NCBI): domain Eukaryota; kingdom Metazoa; phylum Echinodermata; class Asteroidea; order Spinulosida; family Echinasteridae; genus Henricia; species Henricia sp. BOLD:AAB3569. The sequence goes on from JBBELK010000546.1 coordinate 16,421, forward strand.
GCAGGGTGTCCCAACAGCCACGGTTAGGGGAATAACCACGTAGCCGAGCTCCGCTTTCCCTAAACTCTGAAATTTCTCCGTCATTTCCCAGCGAAAATCTGTCAATTTTGCATGACAAGTGCGGAATATATACAGTTTGGAGCATGCAAAATTTGAAGTTGGTTGGAAAATTCCTTGATTTCCAAATTTGCCGGCATTTGGGACACACTTTGACCTAATTCCCGTCACAATCTGGGGTGAGTCAACGGCCGTACAAATGTACACCAGCGCAGCGCAGGGTGTCCCAACAGCCACGGTTAGGGGAATAACCACGTAGCCGAGCTCCGCTTTCCCTAAACTCTGAAATTTCTCCGTCATTTCCCAGCGAAAATCTGTCAATTTGGCATGACAAGTGCGGAATATATACAGTTTGGAGCATGCACAATTTGAAGTTGGTTGGAAAATTCCTTGATTTCCAAATTTGCCGGCATTTGGGACACACTTTGACCTAATTCCCGTCACAATCTGGGGTGAGTCAACGGCCGTACAAATGTACACAAGCGCAGCGCAGGGTGTCCCAACAGCCACAGTTAAGGGAATAACCACGTAGCCGAGCTCCGCTTTCCCTAAACTCTGAAATCTCTCCGTCATTTCCCAGCGAAAATCTGTCAATTTTGCATGACAAGTGCGGAATATATACAGTTTGGAGCATGCAAAATTTGAAGTTGGTTGGAAAATTCCTTGATTTCCAAATTTGCCGGCATTTGGGACACACTTTGACCTAATTCCCGTCACAATCTGGGGTGAGTCAACGGCCGTACAAATGTACACCAGCGCAGCGCAGGGTGTCCCAACAGCCACGGTTAGGGGAATAACCACGTAGCCGAGCTCCGCTTTCCCTAAACTCTGAAATTTCTCCGTCATTTCCCAGCGAAAATCTGTCAATTTTGCATGACAAGTGCGGAATATATACAGTTTGGAGCATGCAAAATTTGAAGTTGGTTGGAAAATTCCTTGATTTCCAAATTTGCCGGCATTTGGGACACACTTTGACCTAATTCCCGTCACAATCTGGGGTGAGTCAACGCCGTACAAATGTACACAAGCGCAGCGCAGGGTGTCCCAACAGCCACGGTTAGGGGAATAATCACGTAGCCGAGCTCCGCTTTCCCTAAACTCTGAAATTTCTCCGTCATTTCCCAGCGAAAATCTGTCAATTTTGCATGACAAGTGCGGAATATATACAGTTTGGAGCATGCAAAATTTGAAGTTGGTTGGAAAATTCCTTGATTTCCAAATTTGCCGGCATTTGGGACACACTTTGACCTAATTCCCGTCACAATCTGGGGTGAGTCAACGGCCGTACAAATGTACACCAGCGCAGCGCAGGGTGTCCCAACAGCCACGGTTAGGGGAATAACCACGTAGCCGAGCTCCGCTTTCCCTAAACTCTGAAATTTCTCCGTCATTTCCCAGCGAAAATCTGTCAATTTTGCATGACAAGTGCGGAATATATACAGTTTGGAGCATGCAAAATTTGAAGTTGGTTGGAAAATTCCTTGATTTCCAAATTTGCCGGCATTTGGGAAACACTTTGACCTAATTCCCGTCACAATCTGGGGTGAGTCAACGGCCGTACAAATGTACACAAGCGCATGCGCAGCGCAGGGTGTCCCAACAGCCACGGTTAGGGGAATAACCACGTAGCCGAGCTCCGCTTTCCCTAAACTCTGAAATTTCTCCGTCATTTCCCAGCGAAAATCTGTCAATTTTGCATGACAAGTGCGGAATATATACAGTTTGGAGCATGCAAAATTTGAAGTTGGTTGGAAAATTCCTTGATTTCCAAATTTGCCGGCATTTGGGACACACTTTGACCTAATTCCCGTCACAATCTGGGGTGAGTCAACGGCCGTACAAATGTACACCAGCGCAGCGCAGGGTGTCCCAACAGCCACGGTTAGGGGAATAACCACGTAGCCGAGCTCCGCTTTCCCTAAACTCTGAAATTTCTCCGTCATTTCCCAGCGAAAATCTGTCAATTTTGCATGACAAGTGCGGAATATATACAGTTTGGAGCATGCAAAATTTGAAGTTGGTTGGAAAATTCCTTGATTTCCAAATTTGCCGGCATTTGGGACACACTTTGACCTAATTCCCGTCACAATCTGGGGTGAGTCAACGGCCGTACAAATGTACACCAGCGCAGCGCAGGGTGTCCTAACAGCCACGGTTAGGGGAATAACCACGTAGCCGAGCTCCGCTTTCCCTAAACTCTGAAATTTCTCCGTCATTTCCCAGCGAAAATCTGTCAATTTTGCATGACAAGTGCGGAATATATACAGTTTGGAGCATGCAAAATTTGAAGTTGGTTGGAAAATTCCATGATTTCCAAATTTGCCGGCATTTGGGACACACTTTGACCTAATTCCCGTCACAATCTGGGGTGAGTCAACGGCCGTACAAATGTACACAAGCGCATGCGCAGCGCAGGGTGTCCCAACAGCCACGGTTAGGGGAATAACCACGTAGCCGAGCTCCGCTTTCCCTAAACTCTGAAATTTCTCCGTCATTTCCCAGCGAAAATCTGTCAATTTTGCATGACAAGTGCGGAATATATACAGTTTGGAGCATGCAAAATTTGAAGTTGGTTGGAAAATTCCTTGATTTCCAAATTTGCCGGCATTTGGGACACACTTTGACCTAATTCCCGTCACAATCTGGGGTGAGTCAACGGCCGTACAAATGTACACCAGCGCAGCGCAGGGTGTCCCAACAGCCACGGTTAGGGGAATAACCACGTAGCCGAGCTCCGCTTTCCCTAAACTCTGAAATTTATCCGTCATTTCCCAGCGAAAATCTGTCAATGTTGCATGACAAGTGCGGAATATATACAGTTTGGAGCATGCAACATTTGAAGTTGGTTGGAAAATTCCTTGATTTCCAAATTTGCCGGCATTTGGGACACACTTTGACCTAATTCCCGTCACAATCTGGGGTGAGTCAACGGCCGTACAAATGTACACAAGCGCAGCGCAGGGTGTCCCAACAGCCACGGTTAGGGGAATAACCACGTAGCCGAGCTCCGCTTTCCCTAAACTCTGAAATTTTTCCGTCATTTCCCAGCGAAAATCTGTCAATTTTGCATGACAAGTGCGGAATATATACAGTTTGGAGCATGCAAAATTTGAAGTTGGTTGGAAAATTCCTTGATTTCCAAATTTGCCGGCATTTGGGACACACTTTGACCTAATTCCCGTCACAATCTGGGGTGAGTCAACGGCCATACAAATGTACACCAGCGCAGCGCAGGGTGTCCCAACAGCCACGGTTAGGGGAATAACCACGTAGCCGAGCTCCGCTTTCCCTAAACTCTGAAATTTCTCCGTCATTTCCCAGCGAAAATCTGTCAATTTTGCATGACAAGTGCGGAATATATACAGTTTGGAGCATGCAAAATTTGAAGTTGGTTGGAAAATTCCTTGATTTCCAAATTTGCCGGCATTTGGGACACACTTTGACCTAATTCCCGTCACAATCTGGGGTGAGTCAACGGCCGTACAAATGTACACAAGCGCATGCGCAGCGCAGGGTGTCCCAACAGCCACGGTTAGGGGAATAACCACGTAGCCGAGCTCCGCTTTCCCTAAACTCTGAAATTTCTCCGTCATTTCCCAGCGAAAATCTGTCAATTTTGCATGACAAGTGCGGAATATATACAGTTTGGAGCATGCAAAATTTGAAGTTGGTTGGAAAATTCCTTGATTTCCAAATTTGCCGGCATTTGGGACACACTTTGACCTAATTCCCGTCACAATCTGGGGTGAGTCACGTCAACGGCCGTACAAATGTACACCAGCGCAGCGCAGGGTGTCCCAACAGCCACGGTTAGGGGAATAACCACGTAGCCGAGCTCCGCTTTCCCTAAACTCTGAAATTTCTCCGTCATTTCACAGCGAAAATCTGTCAATTTTGCATGACAAGTGCGGAATATATACAGTTTGGAGCATGCAAAATTTGAAGTTGGTTGGAAAATTCCTTACACACTTTGACCTAATTCCCGTCACAATCTGGGGTGAGTCAACGGTCGTACAAATGTACACCAGCGCAGCGCAGGGTGTCCCAACAGCCACGGTTAGGGGAATAACCACGTAGCCGAGCTCCGCTTTCCCTAAACTCTGAAATTTCTCCGTCATTTCCCAGCGAAAATCTGTCAATTTTGCATGACAAGTGCGGAATATATACAGTTTGGAGCATGCAAAATTTGAAGTTGGTTGGAAAATTCCTTGATTTCCAAATTTGCCGGAATTTGGGACACACTTTGACCTAATTCCCGTCACAATCTGGGGTGAGTCAACGGCCGTACAAATGTACACAAGCGCATGCGCAGCGCAGGGTGTCCCAACAGCCACGGTTAGGGGAATAACCACGTAGCCGAGCTCCGCTTTCCCTAAACTCTGAAATTTCTCCGTCATTTCCCAGCGAAAATCTGTCAATTTTGCATGACAAGTGCGGAATATATACAGTTTGGAGCATGCAAAATTTGAAGTTGGTTGGAAAATTCCTTGATTTCCAAATTTGCCGGCATTTGGGACACACTTTGACCTAATTCCCGTCACAATCTGGGGTGAGTCAACGGCCGTACAAATGTACACAAGCGCATGCGCAGCGCAGGGTGTCCCAACAGCCACGGTTAGGGGAATAACCACGTAGCCGAGCTCCGCTTTCCCTAAACTCTGAAATTTCTCCGTCATTTCCCAGCGAAAATCTGTCAATTTTGCATGACAAGTGCGGAATATATACAGTTTGGAGCATGCAAAATTTGAAGTTGGTTGGAAAATTCCTTGATTTCCAAATTTGCCGGCATTTGGGACACACTTTGACCTAATTCCCGTCACAATCTGGGGTGAGTCACGTCAACGGCCGTACAAATGTACACCAGCGCAGCGCAGGGTGTCCCAACAGCCACGGTTAGGGGAATAACCACGTAGCCGAGCTCCGCTTTCCCTAAACTCTGAAATTTCTCCGTCATTTCCCAGCGAAAATCTGTCAATTTTGCATGACAAGTGCGGAATATATACAGTTTGGAGCATGCAAAATTTGAAGTTGGTTGGAAAATTCCTTACACACTTTGACCTAATTCCCGTCACAATCTGGGGTGAGTCAACGGTCGTACAAATGTACACCAGCGCAGCGCAGGGTGTCCCAACAGCCACGGTTAGGGGAATAACCACGTAGCCGAGCTCCGCTTTCCCTAAACTCTGAAATTTCTCCGTCATTTCCCAGCGAAAATCTGTCAATTTTGCATGACAAGTGCGGAATATATACAGTTTGGAGCATGCAAAATTTGAAGTTGGTTGGAAAATTCCTTGATTTCCAAATTTGCCGGAATTTGGGACACACTTTGACCTAATTCCCGTCACAATCTGGGGTGAGTCAACGGCCGTACAAATGTACACAAGCGCATGCGCAGCGCAGGGTGTCCCAACAGCCACGGTTAGGGGAATAACCACGTAGCCGAGCTCCGCTTTCCCTAAACTCTGAAATTTCTCCGTCATTTCCCAGCGAAAATCTGTCAATTTTGCATGACAAGTGCGGAATATATACAGTTTGGAGCATGCAAAATTTGAAGTTGGTTGGAAAATTCCTTGATTTCCAAATTTGCCGGCATTTGGGACACACTTTGACCTAATTCCCGTCACAATCTGGGGTGAGTCACGTCAACGGCCGTACAAATGTACACCAGCGCAGCGCAGGGTGTCCCAACAGCCACGGTTAGGGGAATAACCACGTAGCCGAGCTCCGCTTTCCCTAAACTCTGAAATTTCTCCGTCATTTCCCAGCGAAAATCTGTCAATTTTGCATGACAAGTGCGGAATATATACAGTTTGGAGCATGCAAAATTTGAAGTTGGTTGGAAAATTCCTTGATTTCCAAATTTGCCGGCATTTGGGACACACTTTGACCTAATTCCCGTCACAATCTGGGGTGAGTCAACGGCCGTACAAATGTACACAAGCGCATGCGCAGCGCAGGGTGTCCCAACAGCCACGGTTAGGGGAATAACCACGTAGCCGAGCTCCGCTTTCCCTAAACTCTGAAATTTCTCCGTCATTTCCCAGAGAAAATCTGTCAATTTTGCATGACAAGTGCGGAATATATACAGTTTGGAGCATGCAAAATTTGAAGTTGGTTGGAAAATTCCTTGATTTCCAAATTTGCCGGCATTTGGGACACACTTTGACCTAATTCCCGTCACAATCTGGGGTGAGTCAACGGCCGTACAAATGTACACCAGCGCAGCGCAGGGTGTCCCAACAGCCACGGTTAGGGGAATAACCACGTAGCCGAGCTCCGCTTTCCCTAAACTCTGAAATTTCTCCGTCATTTCCCAGCGAAAATCTGTCAATTTTGCATGACAAGTGCGGAATATATACAGTTTGGAGCATGCAACATTTGAAGTTGGTTGGAAAATTCCTTGATTTCCAAATTTGCCGGCATTTGGGACACACTTTGACCTAATTCCCGTCACAATCTGGGGTGAGTCAACGGCCGTACAAATGTACACCAGCGCAGCGCAGGGTGTCCCAACAGCCACGGTTAGGGGAATAACCACGTAGCCGAGCTCCGCTTTCCCTAAACTCTGAAATTTCTCCGTCATTTCCCAGCGAAAATCTGTCAATTTTGCATGACAAGTGCGGAATATATACAGTTTGGAGCATGCAACATTTGAAGTTGGTTGGAAAATTCCTTGATTTCCAAATTTGCCGGCATTTGGGACACACTTTGACCTAATTCCCGTCACAATCTCGGGTGAGTCAACGGCCGTACAAATGTACACAAGCGCAGCGCAGGGTGTCCCAACAGCCACGGTTAGGGGAATAACCACGTAGCCGAGCTCCGCTTTCCCTAAACTCTGAAATTTCTCCGTCATTTCCCAGCGAAAATCTGTCAATTTTGCATGACAAGTGCGGAATATATACAGTTTGGAGCATGCAAAATTTGAAGTTGGTTGGAAAATTCCTTGATTTCCAAATTTGCCGGCATTTGGGACACACTTTGACCTAATTCCCGTCACAATCTGGGGTGAGTCAACGGCCGTACAAATGTACACCAGCGCAGCGCAGGGTGTCCCAACAGCCACGGTTAGGGGAATAACCACGTAGCCGAGCTCCGCTTTCCCTAAACTCTGAAATTTCTCCGTCATTTCCCAGCGAAAATCTGTCAATTTTGCATGACAAGTGCGGAATATATACAGTTTGGAGCATGCAAAATTTGAAGTTGGTTGGAAAATTCCTTGATTTCCAAATTTGCCGGCATTTGGGACACACTTTGACTTAATTCCCGTCACAATCTGGGGTGAGTCAACGGCCGTACAAATGTACACCAGCGCAGCGCAGGGTGTCCCAACAGCCACGGTTAGGGGAATAACCACGTAGCCGAGCTCCGCTTTCCCTAAACTCTGAAATTTCTCCGTCATTTCCCAGCGAAAATCTGTCAATTTTGCATGACAAGTGCGGAATATATACAGTTTGGAGCATGCAAAATTTGAAGTTGGTTGGAAAATTCCTTGATTTCCAAATTTGCCGGCATTTGGGACACACTTTGACTTAATTCCCGTCACAATCTGGGGTGAGTCAACGGCCGTACAAATGTACACCAGCGCAGCGCAGGGTGTCCCAACAGCCACGGTTAGGGGAATAACCACGTAGCCGAGCTCCGCTTTCCCTAAACTCTGAAATTTCTCCGTCATTTCCCAGCGAAAATCTGTCAATTTTGCATGACAAGTGCGGAATATATACAGTTTGGAGCATGCAAAATTTGAAGTTGGTTGGAAAATTCCTTGATTTCCAAATTAGCCGGCATTTGGGACACACTTTGACCTAATTCCCGTCACAATCTGGGGTGAGTCAACGGCCGTACAAATGTACACCAGCGCAGCGCAGGGTGTCCCAACAGCCACGGTTAGGGGAATAACCACGTAGCCGAGCTCCGCTTTCCCTAAACTCTGAAATTTCTCCGTCATTTCCCAGCGAAAATCTGTCAATTTTGCATGACAAGTGCGGAATATATACAGTTTGGAGCAAGCAAAATTTGAAGTTGGTTGGAAAATTCCTTGATTTCCAAATTTGCCGGCATTTGGGACACACTTTGACCTAATTCCCGTCACAATCTGGGGTGAGTCAACGGCCGTACAAATGTACACAAGCACATGCGCAGCGCAGGGTGTCCCAACAGCCACGGTTAGGGGAATAACCACGTAGCCGAGCTCCGCTTTCCCTAAACTCTGAAATTTCTCCGTCATTTCCCAGCGAAAATCTGTCAATTTTGCATGACAAGTGCGGAATATATACAGTTTGGAGCATGCAAAATTTGAAGTTGGTTGGAAAATTCCTTGATTTCCAAATTTGCCGGCATTTGGGACACACTTTGACCTAATTCCCGTCACAATCTGGGGTGAGTCAACGGCCGTACAAATGTACACAAGTGCAGCGCAGGGTGTCCCAACAGCCACGGTTAGGGGAATAACCACGTAGCCGAGCTCCGCTTTCCCTAAACTCTGAAATTTCTCCGTCATTTCCCAGCGAAAATCTGTCAATTTTGCATGACAAGTGCGGAATATATACAGTTTGGAGCATGCAAAATTTGAAGTTGGTTGGAAAATTCCTTGATTTCCAAATTTGCCGGCATTTGGGACACACTTTGACCTAATTCCCGTCACAATCTGGGGTGAGTCAACGGCCGTACAAATGTACACCAGCGCAGCGCAGGGTGTCCCAACAGCCACGGTTAGGGGAATAACCACGTAGCCGAGCTCCGCTTTCCCTAAACTCTGAAATTTCTCCGTCATTTCCCAGCGAAAATATGTCAATTTGGCATGACAAGTGCGGAATATATACAGTTTGGAGCATGCAAAATTTGAAGTTGGTTGGAAAATTCCTTGATTTCCAAATTTGCCGGCATTTGGGACACACTTTGACCTAATTCCCGTCACAATCTGGGGTGAGTCAACGGCCGTACAAATGTACACAAGCGCAGCGCAGGGTGTCCCAACAGCCACAGTTAAGGGAATAACCACGTAGCCGAGCTCCGCTTTCCCTAAACTCTGAAATCTCTCCGTCATTTCCCAGCGAAAATCTGTCAATTTTGCATGACAAGTGCGGAATATATACAGTTTGGAGCATGCAAAATTTGAAGTTGGTTGGAAAATTCCTTGATTTCCAAATTTGCCGGCATTTGGGACACACTTTGACCTAATTCCCGTCACAATCTGGGGTGAGTCAACGGCCGTACAAATGTACACCAGCGCAGCGCAGGGTGTCCCAACAGCCACGGTTAGGGGAATAACCACGTAGCCGAGCTCCGCTTTCCCTAAACTCTGAAATTTCTCCGTTTATTTCCCAGCGAAAATCTGTCAATTTTGCATGACAAGTGCGGAATATATACAGTTTGGAGCATGCAAAATTTGAAGTTGGTTGGAAAATTCCTTGATTTCCAAATTTGCCGGCATTTGGGACACACTTTGACCTAATTGCCGTCACAATCTGGGGTGAGTCAACGCCGTACAAATGTACACAAGCGCAGCGCAGGGTGTCCCAACAGCCACGGTTAGGGGAATAATCACGTAGCCGAGCTCCGCTTTTCCTAAACTCTGAAATTTCTCCGTCATTTCCCAGCGAAAATCTGTCAATTTTGCATGACAAGTGCGGAATATATACAGTTTGGAGCATGCAAAATTTGAAGTTGGTTGGAAAATTCCATGATTTCCAAATTTGCCGGCATTTGGGACACACTTTGACCTAATTCCCGTCACAATCTGGGGTGAGTCAACGGCCGTACAAATGTACACCAGCGCAGCGCAGGGTGTCCCAACAGCCACGGTTAGGGGAATAACCACGTAGCCGAGCTCCGCTTTCCCTAAACTCTGAAATTTCTCCGTCATTTCCCAGCGAAAATCTGTCAATTTTGCATGACAAGTGCGGAATATATACAGTTTGGAGCATGCAAAATTTGAAGTTGGTTGGAAAATTCCTTGATTTCCAAATTTGCCGGCATTTGGGAAACACTTTGACCTAATTCCCGTCACAATCTGGGGTGAGTCAACGGCCGTACAAATGTACACAAGCGCATGCGCAGCGCAGGGTGTCCCAACAGCCACGGTTAGGGGAATAACCACGTAGCCGAGCTCCGCTTTCCCTAAACTCTGAAATTTCTCCGTCATTTCCCAGCGAAAATCTGTCAATTTTGCATGACAAGTGCGGAATATATACAGTTTGGAGCATGCAAAATTTGAAGTTGGTTGGAAAATTCCTTGATTTCCAAATTTGCCGGCATTTGGGACACACTTTGACCTAATTCCCGTCACAATCTGGGGTGAGTCACGTCAACGGCCGTACAAATGTACACCAGCGCAGCGCAGGGTGTCCCAACAGCCACGGTTAGGGGAATAACCACGTAGCCGAGCTCCGCTTTCCCTAAACTCTGAAATTTCTCCGTCATTTCCCAGCGAAAATCTGTCAATTTTGCATGACAAGTGCGGAATATATACAGTTTGGAGCATGCAAAATTTGAAGTTGGTTGGAAAATTCCTTGACACACTTTGACCTAATTCCCGTCACAATCTGGGGTGAGTCAACGGTCGTACAAATGTACACCAGCGCAGCGCAGGGTGTCCCAACAGCCACGGTTAGGGGAATAACCACGTAGCCGAGCTCCGCTTTCCCTAAACTCTGAAATTTCTCCGTCATTTCCCAGCGAAAATCTGTCAATTTTGCATGACAAGTGCGGAATATATACAGTTTGGAGCATGCAAAATTTGAAGTTGGTTGGAAAATTCCTTGATTTCCAAATTTGCCGGCATTTGGGACACACTTTGACCTAATTCCCGTCACAATCTGGGGTGAGTCAACGGCCGTACAAATGTACACAAGCGCATGCGCAGCGCAGGGTGTCCCAACAGCCACGGTTAGGGAAATAAACAAGTAGCCGAGCTCCGCTTTCCCTAAACTCTGAAATTTCTCCGTCATTTCCCAGAGAAAATCTGTCAATTTTGCATGACAAGTGCGGAATATATACAGTTTGGAGCATGCAAAATTTGAAGTTGGTTGGAAAATTCCTTGATTTCCAAATTTGCCGGCATTTGTCAATTTTGCATGACAAGTGCGGAATATATACAGTTTGGAGCATGCAAAATTTGAAGTTGGTTGGAAAATTCCTTGATTTCCAAATTTGCCGGCATTTGGGACACACTTTGACCTAATTCCCGTCACAATCTGGGGTGAGTCAACGGCCGTACAAATGTACACCAGCGCAGCGCAGGGTGTCCCAACAGCCACGGTTAGGGGAATAACCACGTAGCCGAGCTCCGCTTTCCCTAAACTCTGAAATTTCTCCGTCATTTCCCAGCGAAAATCTGTCAATTTTGCATGACAAGTGCGGAATATATACAGTTTGGAGCATGCAACATTTGAAGTTGGTTGGAAAATTCCTTGATTTCCAAATTTGCCGGCATTTGGGACACACTTTGACCTAATTCCCGTCACAATCTGGGGTGAGTCAACGGCCGTACAAATGTACACCAGCGCAGCGCAGGGTGTCCCAACAGCCACGGTTAGGGGAATAACCACGTAGCCGAGCTCCGCTTTCCCTAAACTCTGAAATTTCTCCGTCATTTCCCAGCGAAAATCTGTCAATTTTGCATGACAAGTGCGGAATATATACAGTTTGGAGCATGCAACATTTGAAGTTGGTTGGAAAATTCCTTGATTTCCAAATTTGCCGGCATTTGGGACACACTTTGACCTAATTCCCGTCACAATCTCGGGTGAGTCAACGGCCGTACAAATGTACACAAGCGCAGCGCAGGGTGTCCCAACAGCCACGGTTAGGGGAATAACCACGTAGCCGAGCTCCGCTTTCCCTAAACTCTGAAATTTCTCCGTCATTTCCCAGCGAAAATCTGTCAATTTTGCATGACAAGTGCGGAATATATACAGTTTGGAGCATGCAAAATTTGAAGTTGGTTGGAAAATTCCTTGATTTCCAAATTTGCCGGCATTTGGGACACACTTTGACCTAATTCCCGTCACAATCTGGGGTGAGTCAACGGCCGTACAAATGTACACCAGCGCAGCGCAGGGTGTCCCAACAGCCACGGTTAGGGGAATAACCACGTAGCCGAGCTCCGCTTTCCCTAAACTCTGAAATTTCTCCGTCATTTCCCAGCGAAAATCTGTCAATTTTGCATGACAAGTGCGGAATATATACAGTTTGGAGCATGCAAAATTTGAAGTTGGTTGGAAAATTCCTTGATTTCCAAATTTGCCGGCATTTGGGACACACTTTGACTTAATTCCCGTCACAATCTGGGGTGAGTCAACGGCCGTACAAATGTACACCAGCGCAGCGCAGGATGTCCCAACAGCCACGGTTAGGGGAATAACCACGTAGCCGAGCTCCGCTTTCCCTAAACTCTGAAATTTCTCCGTCATTTCCCAGCGAAAATCTGTCAATTTTGCATGACAAGTGCGGAATATATACAGTTTGGAGCAAGCAAAATTTGAAGTTGGTTGGAAAATTCCTTGATTTCCAAATTTGCCGGCATTTGGGACACACTTTGACCTAATTCCCGTCACAATCTGGGGTGAGTCAACGGCCGTACAAATGTACACAAGCACATGCGCAGCGCAGGGTGTCCCAACAGCCACGGTTAGGGGAATAACCACGTAGCCGAGCTCCGCTTTCCCTAAACTCTGAAATTTCTCCGTCATTTCCCAGCGAAAATCTGTCAATTTTGCATGACAAGTGCGGAATATATACAGTTTGGAGCATGCAAAATTTGAAGTTGGTTGGAAAATTCCTTGATTTCCAAATTTGCCGGCATTTGGGACACACTTTGACCTAATTCCCGTCACAATCTGGGGTGAGTCAACGGCCGTACAAATGTACACCAGCGCAGCGCAGGGTGTCCCAACAGCCACGGTTAGGGGAATAACCACGTAGCCGAGCTCCGCTTTCCCTAAACTCTGAAATTTCTCCGTCATTTCCCAGCGAAAATCTGTCAATTTTGCATGACAAGTGCGGAATATATACAGTTTGGAGCAAGCAAAATTTGAAGTTGGTTGGAAAATTCCTTGATTTCCAAATTTGCCGGCATTTGGGACACACTTTGACCTAATTCCCGTCACAATCTGTGGTGAGTCAACGGCCGTACAAATGTACACAAGCACATGCGCAGCGCAGGGTGTCCCAACAGCCACGGTTAGGGGAATAACCACGTAGCCGAGCTCCGCTTTCCCTAAACTCTGAAATTTCTCCGTCATTTCCCAGCGAAAATCTGTCAATTTTGCATGACAAGTGCGGAATATATACAGTTTGGAGCATGCAAAATTTGAAGTTGGTTGGAAAATTCCTTGATTTCCAAATTTGCCGGCATTTGGGACACACTTTGACCTAATTCCCGTCACAATCTGGGGTGAGTCAACGGCCGTACAAATGTACACAAGTGCAGCGCAGGGTGTCCCAACAGCCACGGTTAGGGGAATAACCACGTAGCCGAGCTCCGCTTTCCCTAAACTCTGAAATTTCTCCGTCATTTCCCAGCGAAAATCTGTCAATTTTGCATGACAAGTGCGGAATATATACAGTTTGGAGCATGCAAAATTTGAAGTTGGTTGGAAAATTCCTTGATTTCCAAATTTGCCGGCATTTGGGACACACTTTGACCTAATTCCCGTCACAATCTGGGGTGAGTCAACGGCCGTACAAATGTACACCAGCGCAGCGCAGGGTGTCCCAACAGCCACGGTTAGGGGAATAACCACGTAGCCGAGCTCCGCTTTCCCTAAACTCTGAAATTTCTCCGTCACTTCTCAGCGAAAATCTGTCAATTTGGCATGACAAGTGCGGAATATATACAGTTTGGAGCATGCAAAATTTGAAGTTGGTTGGAAAATTCCTTGATTTCCAAATTTGCCGGCATTTGGGACACACTTTGACCTAATTCCCGTCACAATCTGGGGTGAGTCAACGGCCGTACAAATGTACACAAGCGCAGCGCAGGGTGTCCCAACAGCCACAGTTAAGGGAATAACCACGTAGCCGAGCTCCGCTTTCCCTAAACTCTGAAATCTCTCCGTCATTTCCCAGCGAAAATCTGTAAATTTTGCATGACAAGTGCGGAATATATACAGTTTGGAGCATGCACAATTTGAAGTTGGTTGGAAAATTCCTTGATTTCCAAATTTGCCGGCATTTGGGACACACTTTGACCTAATTCCCGTCACAATCTGGGGTGAGTCAACGGCCGTACAAATGTACACCAGCGCAGCGCAGGGTGTCCCAACAGCCACGGTTAGGGGAATAACCACGTAGCCGAGCTCCGCTTTCCCTAAACTCTGAAATTTCTCCGTCATTTCCCAGCGAAAATCTGTCAATTTTGCATGACAAGTGCGGAATATATACAGTTTGGAGCATGCAAAATTTGAAGTTGGTTGGAAAATTCCTTACACACTTTGACCTAATTCCCGTCACAATCTGGGGTGAGTCAACGGTCGTACAAATGTACACCAGCGCAGCGCAGGGTGTCCCAACAGCCACGGTTAGGGGAATAACCACGTAGCCGAGCTCCGCTTTCCCTAAACTCTGAAATTTCTCCGTCATTTCCCAGCGAAAATCTGTCAATTTTGCATGACAAGTGCGGAATATATACAGTTTGGAGCATGCAAAATTTGAAGTTGGTTGGAAAATTCCTTGATTTCCAAATTTGCCGGCATTTGGGACACACTTTGACCTAATTCCCGTCACAATCTGGGGTGAGTCAACGGCCGTACAAATGTACACAAGCGCATGCGCAGCGCAGGGTGTCCCAACAGCCACGGTTAGGGGAATAACCACGTAGCCGAGCTCCGCTTTCCCTAAACTCTGAAATTTCTCCGTCATTTCCCAGAGAAAATCTGTCAATTTTGCATGACAAGTGCGGAATATATACAGTTTGGAGCATGCAAAATTTGAAGTTGGTTGGAAAATTCCTTGATTTCCAAATTTGCCGGCATTTGTCAATTTTGCATGACAAGTGCGGAATATATACAGTTTGGAGCATGCAAAATTTGAAGTTGGTTGGAAAATTCCTTGATTTCCAAATTTGCCGGCATTTGGGACACACTTTGACCTAATTCCCGTCACAATCTGGGGTGAGTCAACGGCCGTACAAATGTACACCAGCGCAGCGCAGGGTGTCCCAACAGCCACGGTTAGGGGAATAACCACGTAGCCGAGCTCCGCTTTCCCTAAACTCTGAAATTTCTCCGTCATTTCCCAGCGAAAATCTGTCAATTTTGCATGACAAGTGCGGAATATATACAGTTTGGAGCATGCAACATTTGAAGTTGGTTGGAAAATTCCTTGATTTCCAAATTTGCCGGCATTTGGGACACACTTTGACCTAATTCCCGTCACAATCTGGGGTGAGTCAACGGCCGTACAAATGTACACCAGCGCAGCGCAGGGTGTCCCAACAGCCACGGTTAGGGGAATAACCACGTAGCCGAGCTCCGCTTTCCCTAAACTCTGAAATTTCTCCGTCATTTCCCAGCGAAAATCTGTCAATTTTGCATGACAAGTGCGGAATATATACAGTTTGGAGCATGCAACATTTGAAGTTGGTTGGAAAATTCCTTGATTTCCAAATTTGCCGGCATTTGGGACACACTTTGACCTAATTCCCGTCACAATCTCGGGTGAGTCAACGGCCGTACAAATGTACACAAGCGCAGCGCAGGGTGTCCCAACAGCCACGGTTAGGGGAATAACCACGTAGCCGAGCTCCGCTTTCCCTAAACTCTGAAATTTCTCCGTCATTTCCCAGCGAAAATCTGTCAATTTTGCATGACAAGTGCGGAATATATACAGTTTGGAGCATGCAAAATTTGAAGTTGGTTGGAAAATTCCTTGATTTCCAAATTTGCCGGCATTTGGGACACACTTTGACCTAATTCCCGTCACAATCTGGGGTGAGTCAACGGCCGTACAAATGTACACCAGCGCAGCGCAGGGTGTCCCAACAGCCACGGTTAGGGGAATAACCACGTAGCCGAGCTCCGCTTTCCCTAAACTCTGAAATTTCTCCGTCATTTCCCAGCGAAAATCTGTCAATTTTGCATGACAAGTGCGGAATATATACAGTTTGGAGCATGCAAAATTTGAAGTTGGTTGGAAAATTCCTTGATTTCCAAATTTGCCGGCATTTGGGACACACTTTGACTTAATTCCCGTCACAATCTGGGGTGAGTCAACGGCCGTACAAATGTACACCAGCGCAGCGCAGGATGTCCCAACAGCCACGGTTAGGGGAATAACCACGTAGCCGAGCTCCGCTTTCCCTAAACTCTGAAATTTCTCCGTCATTTCCCAGCGAAAATCTGTCAATTTTGCATGACAAGTGCGGAATATATACAGTTTGGAGCATGCAAAATTTGAAGTTGGTTGGAAAATTCCTTGATTTCCAAATTTGCCGGCATTTGGGACACACTTTGACCTAATTCCCGTCACAATCTGGGGTGAGTCAACGGCCGTACAAATGTACACCAGCGCAGCGCAGGGTGTCCCAACAGCCACGGTTAGGGGAATAACCACGTAGCCGAGCTCCGCTTTCCCTAAACTCTGAAATTTCTCCGTCATTTCCCAGCGAAAATCTGTCAATTTTGCATGACAAGTGCGGAATATATACAGTTTGGAGCATGCAAAATTTGAAGTTGGTTGGAAAATTCCTTGATTTCCAAATTTGCCGGCATTTGGGACACACTTTGACTTAATTCCCGTCACAATCTGGGGTGAGTCAACGGCCGTACAAATGTACACCAGCGCAGCGCAGGATGTCCCAACAGCCACGGTTAGGGGAATAACCACGTAGCCGAGCTCCGCTTTCCCTAAACTCTGAAATTTCTCCGTCATTTCCCAGCGAAAATCTGTCAATTTTGCATGACAAGTGCGGAATATATACAGTTTGGAGCAAGCAAAATTTGAAGTTGGTTGGAAAATTCCTTGATTTCCAAATTTGCCGGCATTTGGGACACACTTTGACCTAATTCCCGTCACAATCTGGGGTGAGTCAACGGCCGTACAAATGTACACAAGCACATGCGCAGCGCAGGGTGTCCCAACAGCCACGGTTAGGGGAATAACCACGTAGCCGAGCTCCGCTTTCCCTAAACTCTGAAATTTCTCCGTCATTTCCCAGCGAAAATCTGTCAATTTTGCATGACAAGTGCGGAATATATACAGTTTGGAGCATGCAAAATTTGAAGTTGGTTGGAAAATTCCTTGATTTCCAAATTTGCCGGCATTTGGGACACACTTTGACCTAATTCCCGTCACAATCTGGGGTGAGTCAACGGCCGTACAAATGTACACCAGCGCAGCGCAGGGTGTCCCAACAGCCACGGTTAGGGGAATAACCACGTAGCCGAGCTCCGCTTTCCCTAAACTCTGAAATTTCTCCGTCATTTCCCAGCGAAAATCTGTCAATTTTGCATGACAAGTGCGGAATATATACAGTTTGGAGCATGCAAAATTTGAAGTTGGTTGGAAAATTCCTTGATTTCCAAATTTGCCGGCATTTGGGACACACTTTGACCTAATTCCCGTCACAATCTGGGGTGAGTCAACGGCCGTACAAATGTACACAAGTGCAGCGCAGGGTGTCCCAACAGCCACGGTTAGGGGAATAACCACGTAGCCGAGCTCCGCTTTCCCTAAACTCTGAAATTTCTCCGTCATTTCCCAGCGAAAATCTGTCAATTTTGCATGACAAGTGCGGAATATATACAGTTTGGAGCATGCAAAATTTGAAGTTGGTTGGAAAATTCCTTGATTTCCAAATTTGCCGGCATTTGGGACACACTTTGACCTAATTCCCGTCACAATCTGGGGTGAGTCAACGGCCGTACAAATGTACACCAGCGCAGCGCAGGGTGTCCCAACAGCCACGGTTAGGGGAATAACCACGTAGCCGAGCTCCGCTTTCCCTAAACTCTGAAATTTCTCCGTCACTTCTCAGCGAAAATCTGTCAATTTGGCATGACAAGTGCGGAATATATACAGTTTGGAGCATGCAAAATTTGAAGTTGGTTGGAAAATTCCTTGATTTCCAAATTTGCCGGCATTTGGGACACACTTTGACCTAATTCCCGTCACAATCTGGGGTGAGTCAACGGCCGTACAAATGTACACAAGCGCAGCGCAGGGTGTCCCAACAGCCACAGTTAAGGGAATAACCACGTAGCCGAGCTCCGCTTTCCCTAAACTCTGAAATCTCTCCGTCATTTCCCAGCGAAAATCTGTAAATTTTGCATGACAAGTGCGGAATATATACAGTTTGGAGCATGCACAATTTGAAGTTGGTTGGAAAATTCCTTGATTTCCAAATTTGCCGGCATTTGGGACACACTTTGACCTAGTTC
Organism: Henricia sp. BOLD:AAB3569; assembly: GCA_037783545.1. Classification (NCBI taxonomy): domain Eukaryota; kingdom Metazoa; phylum Echinodermata; class Asteroidea; order Spinulosida; family Echinasteridae; genus Henricia; species Henricia sp. BOLD:AAB3569. The sequence goes on from JBBELK010000546.1 coordinate 34,858, forward strand.
CTGTCACAATCTGGGGTGAGTCAACGGCCGTACAAATGTACACCAGCGCAGCGCAGGGTGTCCCAACAGCCACGGTTAGGGGAATAACCACGTAGCCGAGCTCCGCTTTCCCTAAACTCTGAAATTTCTCCGTCATTTCCCAGCGAAAATCTGTCAATTTTGCATGACAAGTGCGGAATATATACAGTTTGGAGCATGCAAAATTTGAAGTTGGTTGGAAAATTCCTTACACACTTTGACCTAATTCCCGTCACAATCTGGGGTGAGTCAACGGTCGTACAAATGTACACCAGCGCAGCGCAGGGTGTCCCAACAGCCACGGTTAGGGAATAACCACGTAGCCGAGCTCCGCTTTCCCTAAACTCTGAAATTTCTCCGTCATTTCCCAGCGAAAATCTGTCAATTTTGCATGACAAGTGCGGAATATATACAGTTTGGAGCATGCAAAATTTGAAGTTGGTTGGAAAATTCCTTGATTTCCAAATTTGCCGGCATTTGGGACACACTTTGACCTAATTCCCGTCACAATCTGGGGTGAGTCAACGGCCGTACAAATGTACACCAGCGCAGCGCAGGGGTGTCCCAACAGCCACGGTTAGGGGAATAACCACGTAGCCGAGCTCCGCTTTCCCCTAAACTCTGAAATTTCTCCGTCACTTCTCAGCGAAAATCTGTCAATTTGGCATGACAAGTGCGGAATATATACAGTTTGGAGCATGCAAAATTTGAAGTTGGTTGGAAAATTCCTTGATTTCCAAATTTGCCGGCATTTGGGACACACTTTGACCTAATTCCCGTCACAATCTGGGGTGAGTCAACGGCCGTACAAATGTACACAAGCGCAGCGCAGGGTGTCCCAACAGCCACAGTTAAGGGAATAACCACGTAGCCGAGCTCCGCTTTCCCTAAACTCTGAAATCTCTCCGTCATTTCCCAGCGAAAATCTGTAAATTTTGCATGACAAGTGCGGAATATATACAGTTTGGAGCATGCACAATTTGAAGTTGGTTGGAAAATTCCTTGATTTCCAAATTTGCCGGCATTTGGGACACACTTTGACCTAGTTCCCGTCACAATCTGGGGTGAGTCAACGGCCGTACAAATGTACAACCAGCGCAGCGCAGGGTGTCCCAACAGCCACGGTTAGGGGAATAACCACGTAGCCGAGCTCCGCTTTCCCTAAACTCTGAAATTTCTCCGTCATTTCCCAGCGAAAATCTGTCAATTTTGCATGACAAGTGCGGAATATATACAGTTTGGAGCATGCAAAATTTGAAGTTGGTTGGAAAATTCCTTACACACTTTGACCTAATTCCCGTCACAATCTGGGGTGAGTCAACGGTCGTACAAATGTACACCAGCGCAGCGCAGGGTGTCCCAACAGCCACGGTTAGGGGAATAACCACGTAGCCGAGCTCCGCTTTCCCTAAACTCTGAAATTTCTCCGTCATTTCCCAGCGAAAATCTGTCAATTTTGCATGACAAGTGCGGAATATATACAGTTTGGAGCATGCAAAATTTGAAGTTGGTTGGAAAATTCCTTGATTTCCAAATTTGCCGGCATTTGGGACACACTTTGACCTAATTCCCGTCACAATCTGGGGTGAGTCAACGGCCGTACAAATGTACACAAGCGCATGCGCAGCGCAGGGTGTCCCAACAGCCACGGTTAGGGGAATAACCACGTAGCCGAGCTCCGCTTTCCCTAAACTCTGAAATTTCTCCGTCATTTCCCAGAGAAAATCTGTCAATTTTGCATGACAAGTGCGGAATATATACAGTTTGGAGCATGCAAAATTTGAAGTTGGTTGGAAAATTCCTTGATTTCCAAATTTGCCGGCATTTGTCAATTTTGCATGACAAGTGCGGAATATATACAGTTTGGAGCATGCAAAATTTGAAGTTGGTTGGAAAATTCCTTGATTTCCAAATTTGCCGGCATTTGGGACACACTTTGACCTAATTCCCGTCACAATCTGGGGTGAGTCAACGGCCGTACAAATGTACACCAGCGCAGCGCAGGGTGTCCCAACAGCCACGGTTAGGGGAATAACCACGTAGCCGAGCTCCGCTTTCCCTAAACTCTGAAATTTCTCCGTCATTTCCCAGCGAAAATCTGTCAATTTTGCATGACAAGTGCGGAATATATACAGTTTGGAGCATGCAACATTTGAAGTTGGTTGGAAAATTCCTTGATTTCCAAATTTGCCGGCATTTGGGACACACTTTGACCTAATTCCCGTCACAATCTGGGGTGAGTCAACGGCCGTACAAATGTACACCAGCGCAGCGCAGGGTGTCCCAACAGCCACGGTTAGGGGAATAACCACGTAGCCGAGCTCCGCTTTCCCTAAACTCTGAAATTTCTCCGTCATTTCCCAGCGAAAATCTGTCAATTTTGCATGACAAGTGCGGAATATATACAGTTTGGAGCATGCAACATTTGAAGTTGGTTGGAAAATTCCTTGATTTCCAAATTTGCCGGCATTTGGGACACACTTTGACCTAATTCCCGTCACAATCTCGGGTGAGTCAACGGCCGTACAAATGTACACAAGCGCAGCGCAGGGTGTCCCAACAGCCACGGTTAGGGGAATAACCACGTAGCCGAGCTCCGCTTTCCCTAAACTCTGAAATTTCTCCGTCATTTCCCAGCGAAAATCTGTCAATTTTGCATGACAAGTGCGGAATATATACAGTTTGGAGCATGCAAAATTTGAAGTTGGTTGGAAAATTCCTTGATTTCCAAATTTGCCGGCATTTGGGACACACTTTGACCTAATTCCCGTCACAATCTGGGGTGAGTCAACGGCCGTACAAATGTACACCAGCGCAGCGCAGGGTGTCCCAACAGCCACGGTTAGGGGAATAACCACGTAGCCGAGCTCCGCTTTCCCTAAACTCTGAAATTTCTCCGTCATTTCCCTGCGAAAATCTGTCAATTTTGCATGACAAGTGCGGAATATATACAGTTTGGAGCATGCAAAATTTGAAGTTGGTTGGAAAATTCCTTGATTTCCAAATTTGCCGGCATTTGGGACACACTTTGACTTAATTCCCGTCACAATCTGGGGTGAGTCAACGGCCGTACAAATGTACACCAGCGCAGCGCAGGATGTCACAACAGCCACGGTTAGGGGAATAACCATGTAGCCGAGCTCCGCTTTCCCTAAACTCTGAAATTTCTCCGTCATTTCCCAGCGAAAATCTGTCAATTTTGCATGACAAGTGCGGAATATATACAGTTTGGAGCAAGCAAAATTTGAAGTTGGTTGGAAAATTCCTTGATTTCCAAATTTGCCGGCATTTGGGACACACTTTGACCTAATTCCCGTCACAATCTGGGGTGAGTCAACGGCCGTACAAATGTACACAAGCACATGCGCAGCGCAGGGTGTCCCAACAGCCACGGTTAGGGGAATAACCACGTAGCCGAGCTCCGCTTTCCCTAAACTCTGAAATTTCTCCGTCATTTCCCAGCGAAAATCTGTCAATTTTGCATGACAAGTGCGGAATATATACAGTTTGGAGCATGCAAAATTTGAAGTTGGTTGGAAAATTCCTTGATTTCCAAATTTGCCGGCATTTGGGACACACTTTGACCTAATTCCCGTCACAATCTGGGGTGAGTCAACGGCCGTACAAATGTACACCAGCGCAGCGCAGGGTGTCCCAACAGCCACGGTTAGGGGAATAACCACGTAGCCGAGCTCCGCTTTCCCTAAACTCTGAAATGTCTCCGTCATTTCCCAGCGAAAATCTGTCAATTTTGCATGACAAGTGCGGAATATATACAGTTTGGAGCAAGCAAAATTTGAAGTTGGTTGGAAAATTCCTTGATTTCCAAATTTGCCGGCATTTGGGACACACTTTGACCTAATTCCCGTCACAATCTGTGGTGAGTCAACGGCCGTACAAATGTACACAAGCACATGCGCAGCGCAGGGTGTCCCAACAGCCACGGTTAGGGGAATAACCACGTAGCCGAGCTCCGCTTTCCCTAAACTCTGAAATTTCTCCGTCATTTCCCAGCGAAAATCTGTCAATTTTGCATGACAAGTGCGGAATATATACAGTTTGGAGCATGCAAAATTTGAAGTTGGTTGGAAAATTCCTTGATTTCCAAATTTGCCGGCATTTGGGACACACTTTGACCTAATTCCCGTCACAATCTGGGGTGAGTCAACGGCCGTACAAATGTACACAAGTGCAGCGCAGGGTGTCCCAACAGCCACGGTTAGGGGAATAACCACGTAGCCGAGCTCCGCTTTCCCTAAACTCTGAAATTTCTCCGTCATTTCCTAGCGAAAATCTGTCAATTTTGCATGACAAGTGCGGAATATATACAGTTTGGAGCATGCAAAATTTGAAGTTGGTTGGAAAATTCCTTGATTTCCAAATTTGCCGGCATTTGGGACACACTTTGACCTAATTCCCGTCACAATCTGGGGTGAGTCAACGGCCGTACAAATGTACACCAGCGCAGCGCAGGGTGTCCCAACAGCCACGGTTAGGGGAATAACCACGTAGCCGAGCTCCGCTTTCCCTAAACTCTGAAATTTCTCCGTCACTTCTCAGCGAAAATCTGTCAATTTGGCATGACAAGTGCGGAATATATACAGTTTGGAGCATGCAAAATTTGAAGTTGGTTGGAAAATTCCTTGATTTCCAAATTTGCCGGCATTTGGGACACACTTTGACCTAATTCCCGTCACAATCTGGGGTGAGTCAACGGCCGTACAAATGTACACAAGCGCAGCGCAGGGTGTCCCAACAGCCACAGTTAAGGGAATAACCACGTAGCCGAGCTCCGCTTTCCCTAAACTCTGAAATCTCTCCGTCATTTCCCAGCGAAAATCTGTAAATTTTGCATGACAAGTGCGGAATATATACAGTTTGGAGCATGCACAATTTGAAGTTGGTTGGAAAATTCCTTGATTTCCAAATTTGCCGGCATTTGGGACACACTTTGACCTAATTCCCGTCACAATCTGGGGTGAGTCAACGGCCGTACAAATGTACACCAGCGCAGCGCAGGGTGTCCCAACAGCCACGGTTAGGGGAATAACCACGTAGCCGAGCTCCGCTTTCCCTAAACTCTGAAATTTCTCCGTCATTTCCCAGCGAAAATCTGTCAATTTTGCATGACAAGTGCGGAATATATACAGTTTGGAGCATGCAAAATTTGAAGTTGGTTGGAAAATTCCTTACACACTTTGACCTAATTCCCGTCACAATCTGGGGTGAGTCAACGGTCGTACAAATGTACACCAGCGCAGCGCAGGGTGTCCCAACAGCCACGGTTAGGGGAATAACCACGTAGCCGAGCTCCGCTTTCCCTAAACTCTGAAATTTCTCCGTCATTTCCCAGCGAAAATCTGTCAATTTTGCATGACAAGTGCGGAATATATACAGTTTGGAGCATGCAAAATTTGAAGTTGGTTGGAAAATTCCTTGATTTCCAAATTTGCCGGCATTTGGGACACACTTTGACCTAATTCCCGTCACAATCTGGGGTGAGTCAACGGCCGTACAAATGTACACAAGCGCATGCGCAGCGCAGGGTGTCCCAACAGCCACGGTTAGGGGAATAACCACGTAGCCGAGCTCCGCTTTCCCTAAACTCTGAAATTTCTCCGTCATTTCCCAGAGAAAATCTGTCAATTTTGCATGACAAGTGCGGAATATATACAGTTTGGAGCATGCAAAATTAGAAGTTGGTTGGAAAATTCCTTGATTTCCAAATTTGCCGGCATTTGTCAATTTTGCATGACAAGTGCGGAATATATACAGTTTGGAGCATGCAAAATTTGAAGTTGGTTGGAAAATTCCTTGATTTCCAAATTTGCCGGCATTTGGGACACACTTTGACCTAATTCCCGTCACAATCTGGGGTGAGTCAACGGCCGTACAAATGTACACCAGCGCAGCGCAGGGTGTCCCAACAGCCACGGTTAGGGGAATAACCACGTAGCTGAGCTCCGCTTTCCCTAAACTCTGAAATTTCTCCGTCATTTCCCAGCGAAAATCTGTCAATTTTGCATGACAAGTGCGGAATATATACAGTTTGGAGCATGCAACATTTGAAGTTGGTTGGAAAATTCCTTGATTTCCAAATTTGCCGGCATTTGGGACACACTTTGACCTAATTCCCGTCACAATCTGGGGTGAGTCAACGGCCGTACAAATGTACACCAGCGCAGCGCAGGGTGTCCCAACAGCCACGGTTAGGGGAATAACCACGTAGCCGAGCTCCGCTTTCCCTAAACTCTGAAATTTCTCCGTCATTTCCCAGCGAAAATCTGTCAATTTTGCATGACAAGTGCGGAATATATACAGTTTGGAGCATGCAACATTTGAAGTTGGTTGGAAAATTCCTTGATTTCCAAATTTTCCGGCATTTGGGACACACTTTGACCTAATTCCCGTCACAATCTCGGGTGAGTCAACGGCCGTACAAATGTACACAAGCGCAGCGCAGGGTGTCCCAACAGCCACGGTTAGGGGAATAACCACGTAGCCGAGCTCCGCTTTCCCTAAACTCTGAAATTTATCCGTCATTTCCCAGCGAAAATCTGTCAATTTTGCATGACAAGTGCGGAATATATACAGTTTGGAGCATGCAAAATTTGAAGTTGGTTGGAAAATTCCTTGATTTCCAAATTTGCCGGCATTTGGGACACACTTTGACCTAATTCCCGTCACAATCTGGGGTGAGTCAACGGCCGTACAAATGTACACCAGCGCAGCGCAGGGTGTCCCAACAGCCACGGTTAGGGGAATAACCACGTAGCCGAGCTCCGCTTTCCCTAAACTCTGAAATTTCTCCGTCATTTCCCAGCGAAAATCTGTCAATTTTGCATGACAAGTGCGGAATATATACAGTTTGGAGCATGCAAAATTTGAAGTTGGTTGGAAAATTCCTTGATTTCCAAATTTGCCGGCATTTGGGACACACTTTGACTTAATTCCCGTCACAATCTGGGGTGAGTCAACGGCCGTACAAATGTACACCAGCGCAGCGCAGGATGTCCCAACAGCCACGGTTAGGGGAATAACCACGTAGCCGAGCTCCGCTTTCCCTAAACTCTGAAATTTCTCCGTCATTTCCCAGCGAAAATCTGTCAATTTTGCATGACAAGTGCGGAATATATACAGTTTGGAGCAAGCAAAATTTGAAGTTCGTTGGAAAATTCCTTGATTTCCAAATTTGCCGGCATTTGGGACACACTTTGACCTAATTCCCGTCACAATCTGGGGTGAGTCAACGGCCGTACAAATGTACACAAGCACATGCGCAGCGCAGGGTGTCCCAACAGCCACGGTTAGGGGAATAACCACGTAGCCGAGCTCCGCTTTCCCTAAACTCTGAAATTTCTCCGTCATTTCCCAGCGAAAATCTGTCAATTTTGCATGACAAGTGCGGAATATATACAGTTTGGAGCATGCAAAATTTGAAGTTGGTTGGAAAATTCCTTGATTTCCAAATTTGCCGGCATTTGGGACACACTTTGACCTAATTCCCGTCACAATCTGGGGTGAGTCAACGGCCGTACAAATGTACACCAGCGCAGCGCAGGGTGTCCCAACAGCCACGGTTAGGGGAATAACCACGTAGCCGAGCTCCGCTTTCCCTAAACTCTGAAATTTCTCCGTCATTTCCCAGCGAAAATCTGTCAATTTTGCATGACAAGTGCGGAATATATACAGTTTGGAGCAAGCAAAATTTGAAGTTGGTTGGAAAATTCCTTGATTTCCAAATTTGCCGGCATTTGGGACACACTTTGACCTAATTCCCGTCACAATCTGTGGTGAGTCAACGGCCGTACAAATGTACACAAGCACATGCGCAGCGCAGGGTGTCCCAACAGCCACGGTTAGGGGAATAACCACGTAGCCGAGCTCCGCTTTCCCTAAACTCTGAAATTTCTCCGTCATTTCCCAGCGAAAATCTGTCAATTTTGCATGACAAGTGCGGAATATATACAGTTTGGAGCATGCAAAATTTGAAGTTGGTTGGAAAATTCCTTGATTTCCAAATTTGCCGGCATTTGGGACACACTTTGACCTAATTCCCGTCACAATCTGGGGTGAGTCAACGGCCGTACAAATGTACACAAGTGCAGCGCAGGGTGTCCCAACAGCCACGGTTAGGGGAATAACCACGTAGCCGAGCTCCGCTTTCCCTAAACTCTGAAATTTCTCCGTCATTTCCCAGCGAAAATCTGTCAATTTTGCATGACAAGTGCGGAATATATACAGTTTGGAGCATGCAAAATTTGAAGTTGGTTGGAAAATTCCTTGATTTCCAAATTTGCCGGCATTTGGGACACACTTTGACCTAATTCCCGTCACAATCTGGGGTGAGTCAACGGCCGTACAAATGTACACCAGCGCAGCGCAGGGTGTCCCAACAGCCACGGTTAGGGGAATAACCACGTAGCCGAGCTCCGCTTTCCCTAAACTCTGAAATTTCTCCGTCACTTCTCAGCGAAAATCTGTCAATTTGGCATGACAAGTGCGGAATATATACAGTTTGGAGCATGCAAAATTTGAAGTTGGTTGGAAAATTCCTTGATTTCCAAATTTGCCGGCATTTGGGACACACTTTGACCTAATTCCCGTCACAATCTGGGGTGAGTCAACGGCCGTACAAATGTACACAAGCGCAGCGCAGGGTGTCCCAACAGCCACAGTTAAGGGAATAACCACGTAGCCGAGCTCCGCTTTCCCTAAACTCTGAAATCTCTCCGTCATTTCCCAGCGAAAATCTGTAAATTTTGCATGACAAGTGCGGAATATATACAGTTTGGAGCATGCAAAATTTGAAGTTGGTTGGAAAATTCCTTGATTTCCAAATTTGCCGGCATTTGGGACACACTTTGACCTAATTCCCGTCACAATCTGGGGTGAGTCAACGGCCGTACAAATGTACACCAGCGCAGCGCAGGGTGTCCCAACAGCCACGGTTAGGGGAATAACCACGTAGCCGAGCTCCGCTTTCCCTAAACTCTGAAATTTCTCCGTTTATTTCCCAGCGAAAATCTGTCAATTTTGCATGACAAGTGCGGAATATATACAGTTTGGAGCATGCAAAATTTGAAGTTGGTTGGAAAATTCCTTGATTTCCAAATTTGCCGGCATTTGGGACACACTTTGACCTAATTCCCGTCACAATCTGGGGTGAGTCAACGCCGTACAAATGTACACAAGCGCAGCGCAGGGTGTCCCAACAGCCACGGTTAGGGGAATAATCACGTAGCCGAGCTCCGCTTTCCCTAAACTCTGAAATTTCTCCGTCATTTCCCAGCGAAAATCTGTCAATTTTGCATGACAAGTGCGGAATATATACAGTTTGGAGCATGCAAAATTTGAAGTTGGTTGGAAAATTCCTTGATTTCCAAATTTGCCGGCATTTGGGACACACTTTGACCTAATTCCCGTCACAATCTGGGGTGAGTCAACGGCCGTACAAATGTACACCAGCGCAGCGCAGGGTGTCCCAACAGCCACGGTTAGGGGAATAACCACGTAGCCGAGCTCCGCTTTCCCTAAACTCTGAAATTTCTCCGTCATTTCCCAGCGAAAATCTGTCAATTTTGCATGACAAGTGCGGAATATATACAGTTTGGAGCATGCAAAATTTGAAGTTGGTTGGAAAATTCCTTGATTTCCAAATTTGCCGGCATTTGGGAAACACTTTGACCTAATTCCCGTCACAATCTGGGGTGAGTCAACGGCCGTACAAATGTACACAAGCGCATGCGCAGCGCAGGGTGTCCCAACAGCCACGGTTAGGGGAATAACCACGTAGCCGAGCTCCGCTTTCCCTAAACTCTGAAATTTCTCCGTCATTTCCCAGCGAAAATCTGTCAATTTTGCATGACAAGTGCGGAATATATACAGTTTGGAGCATGCAAAATTTGAAGTTGGTTGGAAAATTCCTTGATTTCCAAATTTGCCGGCATTTGGGACACACTTTGACCTAATTCCCGTCACAATCTGGGGTGAGTCAACGGCCGTACAAATGTACACCAGCGCAGCGCAGGGTGTCCCAACAGCCACGGTTAGGGGAATAACCACGTAGCCGAGCTCCGCTTTCCCTAAACTCTGAAATTTCTCCGTCATTTCCCAGCGAAAATCTGTCAATTTTGCATGACAAGTGCGGAATATATACAGTTTGGAGCATGCAAAATTTGAAGTTGGTTGGAAAATTCCTTGATTTCCAAATTTGCCGGCATTTGGGACACACTTTGACCTAATTCCCGTCACAATCTGGGGTGAGTCAACGGCCGTACAAATGTACACCAGCGCAGCGCAGGGTGTCCTAACAGCCACGGTTAGGGGAATAACCACGTAGCCGAGCTCCGCTTTCCCTAAACTCTGAAATTTCTCCGTCATTTCCCAGCGAAAATCTGTCAATTTTGCATGACAAGTGCGGAATATATACAGTTTGGAGCATGCAAAATTTGAAGTTGGTTGGAAAATTCCTTGATTTCCAAATTTGCCGGCATTTGGGACACACTTTGACCTAATTCCCGTCACAATCTGGGGTGAGTCAACGGCCGTACAAATGTACACAAGCGCATGCGCAGCGCAGGGTGTCCCAACAGCCACGGTTAGGGGAATAACCACGTAGCCGAGCTCCGCTTTCCCTAAACTCTGAAATTTCTCCGTCATTTCCCAGCGAAAATCTGTCAATTTTGCATGACAAGTGCGGAATATATACAGTTTGGAGCATGCAAAATTTGAAGTTGGTTGGAAAATTCCTTGATTTCCAAATTTGCCGGCATTTGGGACACACTTTGACCCAATTCCCGTCACAATCTGGGGTGAGTCAACGGCCGTACAAATGTACACAAGCGCATGCGCAGCGCAGGGTGTCCCAACAGCCACGGTTAGGGGAATAACCACGTAGCCGAGCTCCGCTTTCCCTAAACTCTGAAATTTCTCCGTCATTTCCCAGCGAAAATCTGTCAATTTTGCATGACAAGTGCGGAATATATACAGTTTGGAGCATGCAAAATTTGAAGTTGGTTGGACAATTCCTTGATTTCCAAATTTGCCGGCATTTGGGACACACTTTTACCTAATTCCCGTCACAATCTGGGGTGAGTCAACGGCCGTACAAATGTACACCAGCGCAGCGCAGGGTGTCCCAACAGCCACGGTTAGGGGAATAACCACGTAGCCGAGCTCCGCTTTCCCTAAACTCTGAAATTTCTCCGTCATTTCCCAGCGAAAATCTGTCAATGTTGCATGACAAGTGCGGAATATATACAGTTTGGAGCATGCAACATTTGAAGTTGGTTGGAAAATTCCTTGATTTCCAAATTTGCCGGCATTTGGGACACACTTTGATCTAATTCCCGTCACAATCTGGGGTGAGTCAACGGCCGTACAAATGTACACAAGCGCAGCGCAGGGTGTCCCAACAGCCACGGTTAGGGGAATAACCACGTAGCCGAGCTCCGCTTTCCCTAAACTCTGAAATTTCTCCGTCATTTCCCAGCGAAAATCTGTCAATTTTGCATGACAAGTGCGGAATATATACAGTTTGGAGCATGCAAAATTTGAAGTTGGTTGGAAAATTCGTTGATTTCCAAATTTGCCGGCATTTGGGACACACTTTGACCTAATTCCCGTCACAATCTGGGGTGAGTCAACGGCCATACAAATGTACACCAGCGCAGCGCAGGGTGTCCCAACAGCCACGGTTAGGGGAATAACCACGTAGCCGAGCTCCGCTTTCCCTAAACTCTGAAATTTCTCCGTCATTTCCCAGCGAAAATCTGTCAATTTTGCATGACAAGTGCGGAATATATACAGTTTGGAGCATGCAAAATTTGAAGTTGGTTGGAAAATTCCTTGATTTCCAAATTTGCCGGCATTTGGGACACACTTTGACCTAATTCCCGTCACAATCTGGGGTGAGTCAACGGCCGTACAAATGTACACAAGCGCATGCGCAGCGCAGGGTGTCCCAACAGCCACGGTTAGGGGAATAACCACGTAGCCGAGCTCCGCTTTCCCTAAACTCTGAAATTTCTCCGTCATTTCCCAGCGAAAATCTGTCAATTTTGCATGACAAGTGCGGAATATATACAGTTTGGAGCATGCAAAATTTGAAGTTGGTTGGAAAATTCCTTGATTTCCAAATTTGCCGGCATTTGGGACACACTTTGACCTAATTCCCGTCACAATCTGGGGTGAGTCACGTCAACGGCCGTACAAATGTACACCAGCGCAGCGCAGGGTGTCCCAACAGCCACGGTTAGGGGAATAACCACGTAGCCGAGCTCCGCTTTCCCTAAACTCTGAAATTTCTCCGTCATTTCCCAGCGAAAATCTGTCAATTTTGCATGACAAGTGCGGAATATATACAGTTTGGAGCATGCAAAATTTGAAGTTGGTTGGAAAATTCCTTACACACTTTGACCTAATTCCCGTCACAATCTGGGGTGAGTCAACGGTCGTACAAATGTACACCAGCGCAGCGCAGGGTGTCCCAACAGCCACGGTTAGGGGAATAACCACGTAGCCGAGCTCCGCTTTCCCTAAACTCTGAAATTTCTCCGTCATTTCCCAGCGAAAATCTGTCAATTTTGCATGACAAGTGCGGAATATATACAGTTTGGAGCATGCAAAATTTGAAGTTGGTTGGAAAATTCCTTGATTTCCAAATTTGCCGGCATTTGGGACACACTTTGACCTAATTCCCGTCACAATCTGGGGTGAGTCAACGGCCGTACAAATGTACACAAGCGCATGCGCAGCGCAGGGTGTCCCAACAGCCACGGTTAGGGGAATAACCACGTAGCCGAGCTCCGCTTTCCCTAAACTCTGAAATTTCTCCGTCATTTCCCAGCGAAAATCTGTCAATTTTGCATGACAAGTGCGGAATATATACAGTTTGGAGCATGCAAAATTTGAAGTTGGTTGGAAAATTCCTTGATTTCCAAATTTGCCGGCATTTGGGACACACTTTGACCTAATTCCCGTCACAATCTGGGGTGAGTCACGTCAACGGCCGTACAAATGTACACCAGCGCAGCGCAGGGTGTCCCAACAGCCACGGTTAGGGGAATAACCACGTAGCCGAGCTCCGCTTTCCCTAAACTCTGAAATTTCTCCGTCATTTCCCAGCGAAAATCTGTCAATTTTGCATGACAAGTGCGGAATATATACAGTTTGGAGCATGCAAAATTTGAAGTTGGTTGGAAAATTCCTTGATTTCCAAATTTGCCGGCATTTGGGACACACTTTGACCTAATTCCCGTCACAATCTGGGGTGAGTCAACGGCCGTACAAATGTACACCAGCGCAGCGCAGGGTGTCCTAACAGCCACGGTTAGGGGAATAACCACGTAGCCGAGCTCCGCTTTCCCTAAACTCTGAAATTTCTCCGTCATTTCCCAGCGAAAATCTGTCAATTTTGCATGACAAGTGCGGAATATATACAGTTTGGAGCATGCAAAATTTGAAGTTGGTTGGAAAATTCCTTGATTTCCAAATTTGCCGGCATTTGGGACACACTTTGACCTAATTCCCGTCACAATCTGGGGTGAGTCAACGGCCGTACAAATGTACACAAGCGCATGCGCAGCGCAGGGTGTCCCAACAGCCACGGTTAGGGGAATAACCACGTAGCCGAGCTCCGCTTTCCCTAAACTCTGAAATTTCTCCGTCATTTCCCAGCGAAAATCTGTCAATTTTGCATGACAAGTGCGGAATATATACAGTTTGGAGCATGCAAAATTTGAAGTTGGTTGGAAAATTCCTTGATTTCCAAATTTGCCGGCATTTGGGACACACTTTGACCCAATTCCCGTCACAATCTGGGGTGAGTCAACGGCCGTACAAATGTACACAAGCGCATGCGCAGCGCAGGGTGTCCCAACAGCCACGGTTAGGGGAATAACCACGTAGCCGAGCTCCGCTTTCCCTAAACTCTGAAATTTCTCCGTCATTTCCCAGCGAAAATCTGTCAATTTTGCATGACAAGTGCGGAATATATACAGTTTGGAGCATGCAAAATTTGAAGTTGGTTGGACAATTCCTTGATTTCCAAATTTGCCGGCATTTGGGACACACTTTGACCTAATTCCCGTCACAATCTGGGGTGAGTCAACGGCCGTACAAATGTACACCAGCGCAGCGCAGGGTGTCCCAACAGCCACGGTTAGGGGAATAACCACGTAGCCGAGCTCCGCTTTCCCTAAACTCTGAAATTTCTCCGTCATTTCCCAGCGAAAATCTGTCAATGTTGCATGACAAGTGCGGAATATATACAGTTTGGAGCATGCAACATTTGAAGTTGGTTGGAAAATTCCTTGATTTCCAAATTTGCCGGCATTTGGGACACACTTTGACCTAATTCCCGTCACAATCTGGGGTGAGTCAACGGCCGTACAAATGTACACAAGCGCAGCGCAGGGTGTCCCAACAGCCACGGTTAGGGGAATAACCACGTAGCCGAGCTCCGCTTTCCCTAAACTCTGAAATTTCTCCGTCATTTCCCAGCGAAAATCTGTCAATTTTGCATGACAAGTGCGGAATATATACAGTTTGGAGCATGCAAAATTTGAAGTTGGTTGGAAAATTCGTTGATTTCCAAATTTGCCGGCATTTGGGACACACTTTGACCTAATTCCCGTCACAATCTGGGGTGAGTCAACGGCCATACAAATGTACACCAGCGCAGCGCAGGGTGTCCCAACAGCCACGGTTAGGGGAATAACCACGTAGCCGAGCTCCGCTTTCCCTAAACTCTGAAATTTCTCCGTCATTTCCCAGCGAAAATCTGTCAATTTTGCATGACAAGTGCGGAATATATACAGTTTGGAGCATGCAAAATTTGAAGTTGGTTGGAAAATTCCTTGATTTCCAAATTTGCCGGCATTTGGGACACACTTTGACCTAATTCCCGTCACAATCTGGGGTGAGTCAACGGCCGTACAAATGTACACAAGCGCATGCGCAGCGCAGGGTGTCCCAACAGCCACGGTTAGGGGAATAACCACGTAGCCGAGCTCCGCTTTCCCTAAACTCTGAAATTTCTCCGTCATTTCCCAGCGAAAATCTGTCAATTTTGCATGACAAGTGCGGAATATATACAGTTTGGAGCATGCAAAATTTGAAGTTGGTTGGAAAATTCCTTGATTTCCAAATTTGCCGGCATTTGGGACACACTTTGACCTAATTCCCGTCACAATCTGGGGTGAGTCACGTCAACGGCCGTACAAATGTACACCAGCGCAGCGCAGGGTGTCCCAACAGCCACGGTTAGGGGAATAACCACGTAGCCGAGCTCCGCTTTCCCTAAACTCTGAAATTTCTCCGTCATTTCCCAGCGAAAATCTGTCAATTTTGCATGACAAGTGCGGAATATATACAGTTTGGAGCATGCACAATTTGAAGTTGGTTGGAAAATTCCTTACACACTTTGACCTAATTCCCGTCACAATCTGGGGTGAGTCAACGGTCGTACAAATGTACACCAGCGCAGCGCAGGGTGTCCCAACAGCCACGGTTAGGGGAATAACCACGTAGCCGAGCTCCGCTTTCCCTAAACTCTGAAATTTCTCCGTCATTTCCCAGCGAAAATCTGTCAATTTTGCATGACAAGTGCGGAATATATACAGTTTGGAGCATGCAAAATTTGAAGTTGGTTGGAAAATTCCTTGATTTCCAAATTTGCCGGCATTTGGGACACACTTTGACCTAATTCCCGTCACAATCTGGGGTGAGTCAACGGCCGTACAAATGTACACAAGCGCATGCGCAGCGCAGGGTGTCCCAACAGCCACGGTTAGGGGAATAACCACGTAGCCGAGCTCCGCTTTCCCTAAACTCTGAAATTTCTCCGTCATTTCCCAGCGAAAATCTGTCAATTTTGCATGACAAGTGCGGAATATATACAGTTTGGAGCATGCCAAATTTGAAGTTGGTTGGAAAATTCCTTGATTTCCAAATTTGCCGGCATTTGGGACACACTTTGACCTAATTCCCGTCACAATCTGGGGTGAGTCACGTCAACGGCCGTACAAATGTACACCAGCGCAGCGCAGGGTGTCCCAACAGCCACGGTTAGGGGAATAACCACGTAGCCGAGCTCCGCTTTCCCTAAACTCTGAAATTTCTCCGTCATTTCCCAGCGAAAATCTGTCAATTTTGCATGACAAGTGCGGAATATATACAGTTTGGAGCATGCAAAATTTGAAGTTGGTTGGAAAATTCCTTACACACTTTGACCTAATTCCCGTCACAATCTGGGGTGAGTCAACGGTCGTACAAATGTACACCAGCGCAGCGCAGGGTGTCCCAACAGCCACGGTTAGGGGAATAACCACGTAGCCGAGCTCCGCTTTCCCTAAACTCTGAAATTTCTCCGTCATTTCCCAGCGAAAATCTGTCAATTTTGCATGACAAGTGCGGAATATATACAGTTTGGAGCATGCAAAATTTGAAGTTGGTTGGAAAATTCCTTGATTTCCAAATTTGCCGGCATTTGGGACACACTTTGACCTAATTCCCGTCACAATCTGGGGTGAGTCAACGGCCGTACAAATGTACACAAGCGCATGCGCAGCGCAGGGTGTCCCAACAGCCACGGTTAGGGGAATAACCATGTAGCCGAGCTCCGCTTTCCCTAAACTCTGAAATTTCTCCGTCATTTCCCAGAGAAAATCTGTCAATTTTGCATGACAAGTGCGGAATATATACAGTTTGGAGCATGCAAAATTTGAAGTTTGTTGGAAAATTCCTTGATTTCCAAATTTGCCGGCATTTGTCAATTTTGCATGACAAGTGCGGAATATATACAGTTTGGAGCATGCAAAATTTGAAGTTGGTTGGAAAATTCCTTGATTTCCAAATTTGCCGGCATTTGGGACACACTTTGACCTAATTCCCGTCACAATCTGGGGTGAGTCAACGGCCGTACAAATGTACACCAGCGCAGCGCAGGGTGTCCCAACAGCCACGGTTAGGGGAATAACCACGTAGCCGAGCTCCGCTTTCCCTAAACTCTGAAATTTCTCCGTCATTTCCCAGCGAAAATCTGTCAATTTTGCATGACAAGTGCGGAATATATACAGTTTGGAGCATGCAACATTTGAAGTTGGTTGGAAAATTCCTTGATTTCCAAATTTGCCGGCATTTGGGACACACTTTGACCTAATTCCCGTCACAATCTGGGGTGAGTCAACGGCCGTACAAATGTACACCAGCGCAGCGCAGGGTGTCCCAACAGCCACGGTTAGGGGAATAACCACGTAGCCGAGCTCCGCTTTCCCTAAACTCTGAAATTTCTCCGTCATTTCCCAGCGAAAATCTGTCAATTTTGCATGACAAGTGCGGAATATATACAGTTTGGAGCATGCAACATTTGAAGTTGGTTGGAAAATTCCTTGATTTCCAAATTTGCCGGCATTTGGGACACACTTTGACCTAATTCCCGTCACAATCTGGGGTGAGTCAACGGCCGTACAAATGTACACAAGCGCAGCGCAGGGTGTCCCAACAGCCACGGTTAGGGGAATAACCACGTAGCCGAGCTCCGCTTTCCCTAAACTCTGAAATTTATCCGTCATTTCCCAGCGAAAATCTGTCAATTTTGCATGACAAGTGCGGAATATATACAGTTTGGAGCATGCAAAATTTGAAGTTGGTTGGAAAATTCCTTGATTTCCAAATTTGCCGGCATTTGGGACACACTTTGACCTAATTCCCGTCACAATCTGGGGTGAGTCAACGGCCGTACAAATGTACACCAGCGCAGCGCAGGGTGTCCCAACAGCCACGGTTAGGGGAATAACCACGTAGCCGAGCTCCGCTTTCCCTAAACTCTGAAATTTCTCCGTCATTTCCCAGCGAAAATCTGTCAATTTTGCATGACAAGTGCGGAATATATACAGTTTGGAGCATGCAAAATTTGAAGTTGGTTGGAAAATTCCTTGATTTCCAAATTTGCCGGCATTTGGGACACACTTTGACTTAATTCCCGTCACAATCTGGGGTGAGTCAACGGCCGTACAAATGTACACCAGCGCAGCGCAGGGTGTCCCAACAGCCACGGTTAGGGGAATAACCACGTAGCCGAGCTCCGCTTTCCCTAAACTCTGAAATTTCTCCGTCATTTCCCAGCGAAAATCTGTCAATTTTGCATGACAAGTGCGGAATATATACAGTTTGGAGCAAGCAAAATTAGAAGTTGGTTGGAAAATTCCTTGATTTCCAAATTTGCCGGCATTTGGGACACACTTTGACCTAATTCCCGTCACAATCTGGGGTGAGTCAACGGCCGTACAAATGTACACAAGCACATGCGCAGCGCAGGGTGTCCCAACAGCCACGGTTAGGGGAATAACCACGTAGCCGAGCTCCGCTTTCCCTAAACTCTGAAATTTCTCCGTCATTTCCCAGCGAAAATCTGTCAATTTTGCATGACAAGTGCGGAATATATACAGTTTGGAGCATGCAAAATTTGAAGTTGGTTGGAAAATTCCTTGATTTCCAAATTTGCCGGCATTTGGGACACACTTTGACCTAATTCCCGTCACAATCTGGGGTGAGTCAACGGCCGTACAAATGTACACCAGCGCAGCGCAGGGTGTCCCAACAGCCACGGTTAGGGGAATAACCACGTAGCCGAGCTCCGCTTTCCCTAAACTCTGAAATTTCTCCGTCATTTCCCAGCGAAAATCTGTCAATTTTGCATGACAAGTGCGGAATATATACAGTTTGGAGCATGCAACATTTGAAGTTGGTTGGAAAATTCCTTGATTTCCAAATTTGCCGGCATTTGGGACACACTTTGACCTAATTCCCGTCACAATCTGGGGTGAGTCAACGGCCGTACAAATGTACACAAGCGCAGCGCAGGGTGTCCCAACAGCCACGGTTAGGGGAATAACCACGTAGCCGAGCTCCGCTTTCCCTAAACTCTGAAATTTCTCCGTCATTTCCCAGCGAAAATCTGTCAATTTTGCATGACAAGTGCGGAATATATACAGTTTGGAGCATGCAAAATTTGAAGTTGGTTTGAAAATTCCTTGATTTCCAAATTTGCCGGCATTTGGGACACACTTTGACCTAATTCCCGTCACAATCTGGGGTGAGTCAACGGCCGTACAAATGTACACCAGCGCAGCGCAGGGTGTCCCAACAGCCACGGTTAGGGGAATAACCACGTAGCCGAGCTCCGCTTTCCCTAAACTCTGAAATTTCTCCGTCATTTCCCAGCGAAAATCTGTCAATTTTGCATGACAAGTGCGGAATATATACAGTTTGGAGCAAGCAAAATTTGAAGTTGGTTGGAAAATTCCTTGATTTCCAAATTTGCCGGCATTTGGGACACACTTTGACCTAATTCCCGTCACAATCTGGGGTGAGTCAACGGCCGTACAAATGTACACAAGCACATGCGCAGCGCAGGGTGTCCCAACAGCCACGGTTAGGGGAATAACCACGTAGCCGAGCTCCGCTTTCCCTAAACTCTGAAATTTCTCCGTCATTTCCCAGCGAAAATCTGTCAATTTTGCATGACAAGTGCGGAATATATACAGTTTGGAGCATGCAAAATTTGAAGTTGGTTGGAAAATTCCTTGATTTCCAAATTTGCCGGCATTTGGGACACACTTTGACCTAATTCCCGTCACAATCTGGGGTGAGTCAACGGCCGTACAAATGTACATCAGCGCAGCGCAGGGTGTCCCAACAGCCACGGTTAGGGGAATAACCACGTAGCCGAGCTCCGCTTTCCCTAAACTCTGAAATTTCTCCGTCATTTCCCAGCGAAAATCTGTCAATTTTGCATGACAAGTGCGGAATATATACAGTTTGGAGCATGCAAAATTTGAAGTTGGTTGGAAAATTCCTTGATTTCCAAATTTGCCGGCATTTGGGACACACTTTGACTTAATTCCCGTCACAATCTGGGGTGAGTCAACGGCCGTACAAATGTACACCAGCGCAGCGCAGGGTGTCCCAACAGCCACGGTTAGGGGAATAACCACGTAGCCGAGCTCCGCTTTCCCTAAACTCTGAAATTTCTCCGTCATTTCCCAGCGAAAATCTGTCAATTTTGCATGACAAGTGCGGAATATATACAGTTTGGAGCAAGCAAAATTTGAAGTTGGTTGGAAAATTCCTTGATTTCCAAATTTGCCGGCATTTGGGACACACTTTGACCTAATTCCCGTCACAATCTGGGGTGAGTCAACGGCCGTACAAATGTACACAAGCACATGCGCAGCGCAGGGTGTCCCAACAGCCACGGTTAGGGGAATAACCACGTAGCCGAGCTCCGCTTTCCCTAAACTCTGAAATTTCTCCGTCATTTCCCAGCGAAAATCTGTCAATTTTGCATGACAAGTGCGGAATATATACAGTTTGGAGCATGCAAAATTTGAAGTTGGTTGGAAAATTCCTTGATTTCCAAATTTGCCGGCATTTGGGACACACTTTGACCTAATTCCCGTCACAATCTGGGGTGAGTCAACGGCCGTACAAATGTACACCAGCGCAGCGCAGGGTGTCCCAACAGCCACGGTTAGGGGAATAACCACGTAGCCGAGCTCCGCTTTCCCTAAACTCTGAAATTTCTCCGTCATTTCCCAGCGAAAATCTGTCAATTTTGCATGACAAGTGCGGAATATATACAGTTTGGAGCATGCAACATTTGAAGTTGGTTGGAAAATTCCTTGATTTCCAAATTTGCCGGCATTTGGGACACACTTTGACCTAATTCCCGTCACAATCTGGGGTGAGTCAACGGCCGTACAAATGTACACAAGCGCAGCGCAGGGTGTCCCAACAGCCACGGTTAGGGGAATAACCACGTAGCCGAGCTCCGCTTTCCCTAAACTCTGAAATTTCTCCGTCATTTCCCAGCGAAAATCTGTCAATTTTGCATGACAAGTGCGGAATATATACAGTTTGGAGCATGCAAAATTTGAAGTTGGTTTGAAAATTCCTTGATTTCCAAATTTGCCGGCATTTGGGACACACTTTGACCTAATTCCCGTCACAATCTGGGGTGAGTCAACGGCCGTACAAATGTACACCAGCGCAGCGCAGGGTGTCCCAACAGCCACGGTTAGGGGAATAACCACGTAGCCGAGCTCCGCTTTCCCTAAACTCTGAAATTTCTCCGTCATTTCCCAGCGAAAATCTGTCAATTTTGCATGACAAGTGCGGAATATATACAGTTTGGAGCAAGCAAAATTTGAAGTTGGTTGGAAAATTCCTTGATTTCCAAATTTGCCGGCATTTGGGACACACTTTGACCTAATTCCCGTCACAATCTGGGGTGAGTCAACGGCCGTACAAATGTACACAAGCACATGCGCAGCGCAGGGTGTCCCAACAGCCACGGTTAGGGGAATAACCACGTAGCCGAGCTCCGCTTTCCCTAAACTCTGAAATTTCTCCGTCATTTCCCAGCGAAAATCTGTCAATTTTGCATGACAAGTGCGGAATATATACAGTTTGGAGCATGCAAAATTTGAAGTTGGTTGGAAAATTCCTTGATTTCCAAATTTGCCGGCATTTGGGACACACTTTGACCTAATTCCCGTCACAATCTGGGGTGAGTCAACGGCCGTACAAATGTACATCAGCGCAGCGCAGGGTGTCCCAACAGCCACGGTTAGGGGAATAACCACGTAGCCGAGCTCCGCTTTCCCTAAACTCTGAAATTTCTCCGTCATTTCCCAGCGAAAATCTGTCAATTTTGCATGACAAGTGCGGAATATATACAGTTTGGAGCAAGCAAAATTTGAAGTTGGTTGGAAAATTCCTTGATTTCCAAATTTGCCGGCATTTGGGACACACTTTGACCTAATTCCCGTCACAATCTGGGGTGAGTCAACGGCAGTACAAATGTACACAAGCGCATGCGCAGCGCAGGGTGTCCCAACAGCCACGGTTAGGGGAATAACCACGTAGCCGAGCTCCGCTTTCCCTAAACTCTGAAATTTCTCCGTCATTTCCCAGCGAAAATCTGTCAATTTTGCATGACAAGTGCGGAATATATACAGTTTGGAGCATGCAAAATTTGAAGTTGGTTGGAAAATTCCTTGATTTCCAAATTTGCCGGCATTTGGGACACACTTTGACCTAATTCCCGTCACAATCTGGGGTTAGTCAACGGCCGTACAAATGTACACAAGTGCAGCGCAGGGTGTCCCAACAGCCACGGTTAGGGGAATAACCACGTAGCCGAGCTCCGCTTTCCCTAAACTCTGAAATTTCTCCGTCATTTCCCAGCGAAAATCTGTCAATTTTGCATGACAAGTGCGGAATATATACAGTTTGGAGCATGCAAAATTTGAAGTTGGTTGGAAAATTCCTTGATTTCCAAATTTGCCGGCATTTGGGACACACTTTGACCTAATTCCCGTCACAATCTGGGGTGAGTCAACGGCCGTACAAATGTACACCAGCGCAGCGCAGGGTGTCCCAACAGCCACGGTTAGGGGAATAACCACGTAGCCGAGCTCCGCTTTCCCTAAACTCTGAAATTTCTCCGTCATTTCCCAGCGAAAATCTGTCAATTTTGCATGACAAGTGCGGAATATATACAGTTTGGAGCATGCAAAATTTGAAGTTGGTTGGAAAATTCCTTGATTTCCAAATTTGCCGGCATTTGGGACACACTTTGACCTAATTCCCGTCACAATCTGGGGTGAGTCAACGGCCGTACAAATGTACACCAGCGCAGCGCAGGGTGTCCCAACAGCCACGGTTAGGGGAATAACCACGTAGCCGAGCTCCGCTTTCCCTAAACTCTGATATTTCTCCGTCATTTCCCAGCGAAAATCTGTCAATTTTGCATGACAAGTGCGGAATATATACAGTTTGGAGCATGCAAAATTTGAAGTTGGTTGGAAAATTCCTTGATTTCCAAATTTGCCGACATTTGGGACACACTTTGACCTAATTCCCGTCACAATCTGGGGTGAGTCAACGTCCGTTCAAATGTACACAAGCGCATGCGCAGCGCAGGGTGTCCCAACAGCCACGGTTAGGGGAATAACCACGTAGCCGAGCTCCGCTTTCCCTAAACTCTGAAATTTCTCCGTCATTTCCCAGCGAAAATCTGTCAATTTTGCATGACAAGTGCGGAATATATACAGTTTGGAGCATGCAAAATTTGAAGTTGGTTGGAAAATTCCTTGATTTCCAAATTTGCCGGCATTTGGGAAACACTTTGACCTAATTCCCGTCACAATCTGTGGTGAGTCAACGGCCGTACAAATGTACACAAGTGCAGCGCAGGGTGTCCCAACAGCCACGGTTAGGGGAATAACCACGTAGCCGAGCTCCGCTTTCCCTAAACTCTGAAATTTCTCCGTCATTTCCCAGCGAAAATCTGTCAATTTTGCATGACAAGTGCGGAATATATACAGTTTGGAGCATGCAAAATTTGAAGTTGGTTGGAAAATTCCTTGATTTCCAAATTTGCCGGCATTTGGGACACACTTTGACCTAATTCCCGTCACAATCTGGGGTGAGTCAACGGCCGTACAAATGTACACCAGCGCAGCGCAGGGTGTCCCAACAGCCACGGTTAGGGGAATAACCACGTAGCCGAGCTCCGCTTTCCCTAAACTCTGAAATTTCTCCGTCATTTCCCAGCGAAAATCTGTCAATTTTGCATGACAAGTGCGGAATATATACAGTTTGGAGCATGCAAAATTTGAAGTTGGTTGGAAAATTCCTTGATTTCCAAATTTGCCGGCGTTTGGGAAACACTTTGACCTAATTCCCGTCACAATCTGGGGTGAGTCAACGGCCGTACAAATGTACACAAGTGCAGCGCAGGGTGTCCCAACAGCCACGGTTAGGGGAATAACCACGTAGCCGAGCTCCGCTTTCCCTAAACTCTGAAATTTCTCCGTCATTTCCCAGCGAAAATCTGTCAATTTTGCATGACAAGTGCGGAATATATACAGTTTGGAGCATGCACAATTTGAAGTTGGTTGGAAAATTCCTTGATTTCCAAATTTGCCGGCATTTGGGACACACTTTGACCTAATTCCCGTCACAATCTGGGGTGAGTCAACGGCCGTACAAATGTACACAAGTGCAGCGCAGGGTGTCCCAACAGCCACGGTTAGGGGAATAACCACGTAGCCGAGCTCCGCTTTCCCTAAACTCTGAAATTTCTCCGTCATTTCCAAGCGAAAATCTGTCAATTTTGCATGACAAGTGCGGAATATATACAGTTTGGAGCATGCAAAATTTGAAGTTGGTTGGAAAATTCCTTGATTTCCAAATTTGCCGGCATTTGGGAAACACTTTGACCTAATTCCCGTCACAATCTGGGGTGAGTCAACGGCCGTACAAATGTACACAAGTGCAGCGCATGGTGTCCCAACAGCCACGGTTAGGGGAATAACCACGTAGCCGAGCTCCGCTTTCCCTAAACTCTGAAATTTCTCCGTCATTTCCCAGCGAAAATCTGTCAATTTTGCATGACAAGTGCGGAATATATACAGTTTGGAGCATGCACAATTTGAAGTTGGTTGGAAAATTCCTTGATTTCCAAATTTGCCGGCATTTGGGACACACTTTGACCTAATTCCCGTCACAATCTGGGGTGAGTCAACGGCCGTACAAATGTACACAAGCGCAGCGCATGGTGTCCCAACAGCCACGGTTAGGGGAATAACCACGTAGCCGAGCTCCGCTTTCCCTAAACTCTGAAATTTCTCCGTCATTTCCGGTTCCCAGCGAAAATCTGTCAATTTTGCATGACAAGTGCGGAATATATACAGTTTGGAGCATGCAAAATTTGAAGTTGGTTGGAAAATTCCTTGATTTCCAAATTTGCCGGCATTTGGGACACACTTTGACCTAATTCCCGTCACAATCTGGGGTGAGTCAACGGCCGTACAAATGTACACCAGCGCAGCGCAGAGTGTCCCAACAGCCACGGTTAGGGGAATAACCACGTAGCCGAGCTCCGCTTTCCCTAAACTCTGAAATTTCTTCGTCATTTCCCAGCGAGAATCTGTCAATTTTGCATGACAAGTGCGGAATATATACAGTTTGGAGCATGCAAAATTTGAAGTTGGTTGGAAAATTCCTTGATTTCCAAATTTGCCGGCATTTGGGACACACTTTGACCTAATTCCCGTCACAATCTGGGGTGAGTCAACGGCCGTATAAATGTACACAAGCGCAGCGCAGGGTGTCCCAACAGCCACGGTTGGGGGAATAACCACGTAGCCGAGCTCCGCTTTCCCTAAACTCTGAAATTTCTCCGTCATTTCCCAGCGAAAATCTGTCAATTTTGCATGACAAGTGCGGAATATATACAGTTTGGAGCATGCAAAATTTGAAGTTGGTTGGAAAATTCCTTGATTTCCAAATTTGCCGGCATTTGGGACACACTTTGACCTAATTCCCGTCACAATCTGGGGTGAGTCAACGGCCGTACAAATGTACACCAGCGCAGCGCAGGGTGTCCCAACAGCCACGGTTAGGGGAATAACCACGTAGCCGAGCTCCGCTTTCCCTAAACTCTGAAATTTCTCCGTCATTTCCCAGCGAAAATCTGTCAATTTTGCATGACAAGTGCGGAATATATACAGTTTGGAGCATGCAAAATTTGAAGTTGGTTGGAAAATTCCTTGATTTCCAAATTTGCCGGCATTTGGGACACACTTTGACCTAATTCCCGTCACAATCTGGGGTGAGTCAACGGCCGTACAAATGTACATCAGCGCAGCGCAGGGTGTCCCAACAGCCTCGGTTAGGGGAATAACCACGTAGCCGAGCTCCGCTTTCCCTAAACTCTGAAATTTCTCCGTCATTTCCCAGCGAAAATCTGTCAATTTTGCATGACAAGTGCGGAATATATACAGTTTGGAGCAAGCAAAATTTGAAGTTGGTTGGAAAATTCCTTGATTTCCAAATTTGCCGGCATTTGGGACACACTTTGACCTAATTCCCGTCACAATCTGGGGTGAGTCAACGGCAGTACAAATGTACACAAGCGCATGCGCAGCGCAGGGTGTCCCAACAGCCACGGTTAGGGGAATAACCACGTAGCCGAGCTCCGCTTTCCCTAAACTCTGAAATTTCTCCGTCATTTCCCAGCGAAAATCTGTCAATTTTGCATGACAAGTGCGGAATATATACAGTTTGGAGCATGCAAAATTTGAAGTTGGTTGGAAAATTCCTTGATTTCCAAATTTGCCGGCATTTGGGACA
>JBBELK010000547.1:0-41858 GCA_037783545.1 Henricia sp. BOLD:AAB3569
CGCAATATAGAGTCTTTGGAGCATGCAAAATTTGAAGTTCGTCGGAACATTTTTCGACCTCTAAAGTTGCCGACGTTTGGACCACACTTTGACCAAAATTCCGTCCCAAACTGGGCCGTGTCAACGACAGTCCGAAGGACTGAGCATGCGCACGAGTCAGGAGTACACCAAAGAGGTGTGTACAGACAGCCACAGGTTGCGGGAGCATCCAGGAAGCGCCAACCCCTTTTTTTCTAAACTCTGAAATTTCTCTGCCATTTCCCGGCGAAAGTCTGTCAATTTTTTAGGACAAGTGCGCAATATAGAGCCTTTGGAGCATGCAAAATTTGAAGTTCGTCGGAACATTTTTCGACCTCCAAATTTGCCGACGTTTGGACCATACTTTGACCAAAATCCCGTTCCAAACTGGGCCGTGTCAACGACAGTCCGAAGGACTGAGCATGCGCACGAGTCAGGAGTACACCAAAGAGGTGTGTACAGACAGCCACAGGTTGCGGGAGCATCCAGGAAGCGCCAACCCCTTTTTTTTCTAAACTCTGAAATTTCTCTGCCATTTCCCGGCGAAAGTCTGTCAATTTTTTAGGACAAGTGCGCAATATAGAGTCTTTGGAGCATGCACAATTTGAAGTTCGTCGGAACATTTTTCGACCTCCAAATTTGCCGACGTTTGGACCACACTTTGACCAAAATCCCGTCCCAAACTGGGCCGTGTCAACGACAGTCCGAAGGACTGAGCATGCGCACGAGTCAGGAGTACACCAAAGAGGTGTGTACAGACAGCCACAGGTTGCGGGAGCATCCAGGAAGCGCCAACCCCTTTTTTTCTAAACTCTGAAATTTCTCTGCCATTTCCCGGCGAAAGTCTGTCAATTTTTTAGGACAAGTGCGCAATATAGAGTCTTTGGAGCATGCAAAATTTGAAGTTCGTCGGAACATTTTTCGACCTCCAAATTTGCCGACGTTTGGACCACACTTTGACCAAAATCCCGTCCCAAACTGGGCCGTGTCAACGACAGTCCGAAGGACTGAGCATGCGCACGAGACAGGAGTACACCAAAGAGGTGTGTACAGACAGCCACAGGTTGCGGGAGCATCCAGGAAGCGCCAACCCCTTTTTTTTCTAAACTCTGAAATTTCTCTGCCATTTCCCGGCGAAAGTCTGTCAATTTTTAGGACAAGTGCGCAATATAGAGTCTTTGGAGCATGCACAATTTGAAGTTCGTCGGAACATTTTTCGACCTCCAAATTTGCCGACGTTTGGACCACACTTTGACCAAAATCCCGTCCCAAACTGGGCCGTGTCAACGACAGTCCGAAGGACTGAGCATGCGCACGAGTCAGGAGTACACCAAAGAGGTGTGTACAGACAGCCACAGGTTGCGGGAGCAACCAGGAAGCGCCAACCCCTTTTTTTTCTAAACTCTGAAATTTCTCTGCCATTTCCCGGCGAAAGTCTGTCAATTTTTTAGGACAAGTGCGCAATATAAAGTCTTTGGAGCATGCAAAATTTGAAGTTCGTCGGAACATTTTTCGACCTCCAAATTTGCCGACGTTTGGACCACACTTTGACCAAAATCCCGTCCCAAACTGGGCCGTGTCAACGACAGTCCGAAGGACTGAGCATGCGCACGAGTCAGGAGTACACTAAAGAGGTGTGTACAGACAGCCACAGGTTGCGGGAGCATCCAGGAAGCGCCAACCCCTTTTTTTTCTAAACTCTGAAATTTCTCTGCAATTTCCCGGCGAAAGTCTGTCAATTTTTTAGGACAAGTGCGCAATATAGAGTCTTTGGAGCATGCACAATTTGAAGTTCGTCGGAACATTTTTCGACCTCCAAATTTGCCGACGTTTGGACCACACTTTGACCAAAATCCCGTCCCAAACTGGGCCGTGTCAACGACAGTCCGAAGGACTGAGCATGCGCACGAGACAGGAGTACACCAAAGAGGTGTGTACAGACAGCCACAGGTTGCGGGAGCATCCAGGAAGCGCCAACCCCTTTTTTTTCTAAACTCTGAAATTTCTCTGCCATTTCCCGGCGAAAGTCTGTCAATTTTTTAGGACAAGTGCGCAATATTTGAAGTTCGTCGGAACATTTTTCGACCTCCAAATTTGCCGACGTTTGGACCACACTTTGACCAAAATCCCGTCCCAAACTGGGCCGTGTCAACGACAGTCCGAAGGACTGAGCATGCGCACGAGTCAGGAGTACACCAAAGAGGTGTGTACAGACAGCCACAGGTTGCGGGAGCATCGAGGAAGCGCCAACCCCTTTTTTTTTCTAAACTCTGAAATTTCTCTGCCATTTCCCGGCGAAAGTCTGTCAATTTTTTAGGACAAGTGCGCAATATAGAGTCTTTGGAGCATGCAAAATTTGAAGTTCGTCGGAACATTTTTCGACCTCCAAATTTGCCGACGTTTGGACCACACTTTGACCAAAATCCCGTCCCAAACTGGGCCGTGTCAACGACAGTCCGAAGGACTGAGCATGCGCACGAGTCAGGAGTACACCAAAGAGGTGTGTACAGACAGCCACAGGTTGCGGGAGCATCCAGGAAGCGCCAACCCCTTTTTTTTCTAAACTCTGAAATTTCTCTGCCATTTCCCGGCGAAATTCTGTCAATTTTTTAGGACAAGTGCGCAATATAGAGTCTTTGGAGCATGCAAAATTTGAAGTTCGTCGGAACATTTTTCGACCTCCAAATTTGCCGACGTTTGGACCACACTTTGACCAAAATCCCGTCCCAAACTGGGCCGTGTCAACGACAGTCCGAAGGACTGAGCATGCGCACGAGTCAGGAGTACACCAAAGAGGTGTGTACAGACAGCCACAGGTTGCGGGAGCATCCAGGAAGCGCCAACCCCTTTTTTTTCTAAACTCTGAAATTTCTCTGCCATTTCCCGGCGAAAGTCTGTCAATTTTTTAGGACAAGTGCGCAATATAGAGTCTTTGGAGCATGCAAAATTTGAAGTTCGTCGGAACATTTTTCGACCTCTAAAGTTGCCGACGTTTGGACCACACTTTGACCAAAATTCCGTCCCAAACTGGGCCGTGTCAACGACAGTCCGAAGGACTGAGCATGCGCACGAGTCAGGAGTACACCAAAGAGGTGTGTACAGACAGCCACAGGTTGCGGGAGCATCCAGGAAGCGCCAACCCCTTTTTTTTCTAAACTCTGAAATTTCTCTGCCATTTCCCGGCGAAAGTCTGTCAATTTTTTAGGACAAGTGCGCAATATAGAGCCTTTGGAGCATGCAAAATTTGAAGTTCGTCGGAACATTTTTCGACCTCCAAATTTGCCGACGTTTGGACCATACTTTGACCAAAATCCCGTTCCAAACTGGGCCGTGTCAACGACAGTCCGAAGGACTGAGCATGCGCACGAGTCAGGAGTACACCAAAGAGGTGTGTACAGACAGCCACAGGTTGCGGGAGCATCCAGGAAGCGCCAACCCCTTTTTTTTCTAAACTCTGAAATTTCTCTGCCATTTCCCGGCGAAAGTCTGTCAATTTTTTAGGACAAGTGCGCAATATAGAGTCTTTGGAGCATGCACAATTTGAAGTTCGTCGGAACATTTTTCGACCTCCAAATTTGCCGACGTTTGGACCACACTTTGACCAAAATCCCGTCCCAAACTGGGCCGTGTCAACGACAGTCCGAAGGACTGAGCATGCGCACGAGTCAGGAGTACACCAAAGAGGTGTGTACAGACAGCCACAGGTTGCGGGAGCATCCAGGAAGCGCCAACCCCTTTTTTTCTAAACTCTGAAATTTCTCTGCCATTTCCCGGCGAAAGTCTGTCAATTTTTTAGGACAAGTGCGCAATATAGAGTCTTTGGAGCATGCAAAATTTGAAGTTCGTCGGAACATTTTTCGACCTCCAAATTTGCCGACGTTTGGACCACACTTTGACCAAAATCCCGTCCCAAACTGGGCCGTGTCAACGACAGTCCGAAGGACTGAGCATGCGCACGAGACAGGAGTACACCAAAGAGGTGTGTACAGACAGCCACAGGTTGCGGGAGCATCCAGGAAGCGCCAACCCCTTTTTTTTCTAAACTCTGAAATTTCTCTGCCATTTCCCGGCGAAAGTCTGTCAATTTTTTAGGACAAGTGCGCAATATAGAGTCTTTGGAGCATGCACAATTTGAAGTTCGTCGGAACATTTTTCGACCTCCAAATTTGCCGACGTTTGGACCACACTTTGACCAAAATCCCGTCCCAAACTGGGCCGTGTCAACGACAGTCCGAAGGACTGAGTATGCGCACGAGTCAGGAGTACACCAAAGAGGTGTGTACAGACAGCCACAGGTTGCGGGAGCATCCAGGAAGCGCCAACCCCTTTTTTTTCTAAACTCTAAAATTTCTCTGCCATTTCCCGGCGAAAGTCTGTCATTTTTTTAGGACAAGTGCGCAATATAGAGTCTTTGGAGCATGCAAAATTTGAAGTTCGTCGGAACATTTTTCGACCTCCAAATTTGCCGACGTTTGGACCACACTTTGACCAAAATCCCGTCCCAAACTGGGCCGTGTCAACGACAGTCCGAAGGACTGAGCATGCGCACGAGACAGGAGTACACCAAAGAGGTGTGTACAGACAGCCACAGGTTGCGGGAGCATCCAGGAAGCGCCAACCCCTTTTTTTCTAAACTCTGAAATTTATCTGCCATTTCCCGGCGAAAGTCTGTCAATTTGTTAGGACAAGTGCGCAATATAAAGTCTTTGGAGCATGCAAAATTTGAAGTTCGTCGGAACATTTTTCGACCTCCAAATTTGCCGACGTTTGGACCACACTTTGACCAAAATCCCGTCCCAAACTGGGCCGTGTCAACGACAGTCCGAAGGACTGAGCTTGCGCACGAGTCAGGAGTACACCAAAGAGGTGTGTACAGACAGCCACAGGTTGCGGGAGCATCCAGGAAGCGCCAACCCCTTTTTTTTCTAAACTCTGAAATTTCTCTGCCATTTCCCGGCGAAAGTCTGTCAATTTTTTAGGACAAGTGCGCAATATAGAGTCTTTGGAGCATGCACAATTTGAAGTTCGTCGGAACATTTTTCGACCTCCAAATTTGCCGACGTTTGGACCACACTTTGACCAAAATCCCGTCCCAAACTGGGCCGTGTCAACGACAGTCCGAAGGACTGAGCATGCGCACGAGTCAGGAGTACACCAAAGAGGTGTGTACAGACAGCCACAGGTTGCGGGAGCATCCAGGAAGCGCCAACCCCTTTTTTTTCTAAACTCTAAAATTTCTCTGCCATTTCCCGGCGAAAGTCTGTCATTTTTTTAGGACAAGTGCGCAATATAAAGTCTTTGGAGCATGCAAAATTTGAAGTTCGTCGGAACATTTTTCGACCTCCAAATTTGCCGACGTTTGGACCACACTTTGACCAAAATCCCGTCCCAAACTGGGCCGTGTCAACGACAGTCCGAAGGACTGAGCATGCGCACGAGTCAGGAGTACACCAAAGAGGTGTGTACAGACAGCCACAGGTTGCGGGAGCATCCAGGAAGCGCCAACCCCTTTTTTTTCTAAACTCTGAAATTTCTCTGCCATTTCCCGGCGAAAGTCTGTCAATTTTTTAGGACAAGTGCGCAATATAGAGTCTTTGGAGCATGCACAATTTGAAGTTCGTCGGAACATTTTTCGACCTCCAAATTTGCCGACGTTTGGACCACACTTTGACCAAAATCCCGTCCCAAACTGGGCCGTGTCAACGACAGTCCGAAGGACTGAGCATGCGCACGAGTCAGGAGTACACCAAAGAGGTGTGTACAGACAGCCACAGGTTGCGGGAGCATCCAGGAAGCGCCAACCCCTTTTTTTGTCTAAACTCTGAAATTTCTCTGCCATTTCCCGGCCAAAGTCTGTCAATTTTTTAGGACAAGTGCGCAATATAGAGTCTTTGGAGCATGCACAATTTGAAGTTCGTTGGAACATTTTTCGACCTCCAAATTTGCCGACGTTTGAACCACACTTTGACCAAAATCCCGTCCCAAACTGGGCCGTGTCAACGACAGTCCGAAGGACTGAGCATGCGCACGAGTCAGGAGTACACCAAAGAGGTGTGTACAGACAGCCACAGGTTGCGGGAGCATCCAGGAAGCGCCAACCCCTTTTTTTTCTAAACTCTGAAATTTCTCTGCCATTTCCCGGCGAAAGTCTGTCAATTTTTTAGGACAAGTGCGCAATATTTGAAGTTCGTCGGAACATTTTTCAACCTCCAAATTTGCCGACGTTTGGACCACACTTTGACCAAAATCCCGTCCCAAACTGGGCCGTGTCAACGACAGTCCGAAGGACTGAGCATGCGCACGAGTCAGGAGTACACCAAAGAGGTGTGTACAGACAGCCACAGGTTGCGGGAGCAACCAGCAAGCGCAAACCCCTTTTTTTTATAAACTCTGAAATTTCTCTGCCATTTCCCGGCGAAAGTCTGTCAATTTTTTAGGACAAGTGCGCAATATAGAGTCTTTGGAGCATGCAAAATTTGAAGTTCGTCGGAACATTTTTCGACCTCCAAATTTGCCGACGTTTGGACCACACTTTGACCAAAATCCCGTCCCAAACTTGGCCGTGTCAACGACAGTCCGAAGGACTGAGCATGCGCACGAGTCAGGAGTACACCAAAGAGGTGTGTACAGACAGCCACAGGTTGCGGGAGCATCCAGGAAGCGCCAACCCCTTTTTTTTCTAAACTCTGAAATTTCTCTGCCATTTCCCGGCGAAAGTCTGTCAATTTGTTAGGACAAGTGCGCAATATAGAGTCTTTGGAGCATGCAAAATTTGAAGTTCGTCGGAACATTTTTCGACCTCCAAATTTGCCGACGTTTGGACCACACTTTGACCAAAATCCCGTCCCAAACTGGGCCGTGTCAACGACAGTCCGAAGGACTGAGCATGCGCACGAGTCAGGAGTACACCAAAGAGGTGTGTACAGACAGCCACAGGTTGCGGGAGCATCCAGGAAGCGCCAACCCCTTTTTTTTTCTAAACTCTGAAATTTCTCTGCCATTTCCCGGCGAAAGTCTGTCATTTTTTAGGACAAGTGCGCAATATAGAGTCTTTGGAGCATGCACAATTTGAAGTTCGTCGGAACATTTTTCGACCTCCAAATTTGCCGACGTTTGGACCACACTTTGACCAAAATCCCGTCCCAAACTGGGCCGTGTCAACGACAGTCCGAAGGACTGAGCATGCGCACGAGTCAGGAGTACACCAAAGAGGTGTGTACAGACAGCCACAGGTTGCGGGAGCATCCAGGAAGCGCCAACCCCTTTTTTTTCTAAACTCTGAAATTTCTCTGCCATTTCCCGGCGAAAGTCTGTCAATTTTTTAGGACAAGTGCGCAATATTTGAAGTTCGTCGGAACATTTTTCAACCTCCAAATTTGCCGACGTTTGGACCACACTTTGACCAAAATCCCGTCCCAAACTGGGCCGTGTCAACGACAGTCCGAAGGACTGAGCATGCGCACGAGTCAGGAGTACACCAAAGAGGTGTGTACAGACAGCCACAGGTTGCGGGAGCAACCAGCAAGCGCCAACCCCTTTTTTTTATAAACTCTGAAATTTCTCTGCCATTTCCCGGCGAAAGTCTGTCAATTTTTTAGGACAAGTGCGCAATATAGAGTCTTTGGAGCATGCACAATTTGAAGTTCGTCGGAACATTTTTCGACCTCCAAATTTGCCGACGTTTGGACCACACTTTGACCAAAATCCCGTCCCAAACTGGGCCGTGTCAACGACAGTCCGAAGGACTGAGCATGCGCACGAGTCAGGAGTACACCAAAGAGGTGTGTACAGACAGCCACAGGTTGCGGGAGCATCCAGGAAGCGCCAACCCCTTTTTTTTCTAAACTCTAAAATTTCTCTGCCATTTCCCGGCGAAAGTCTGTCATTTTTTTAGGACAAGTGCGCAATATAAAGTCTTTGGAGCATGCAAAATTTGAAGTTCGTCGGAACATTTTTCGACCTCCAAATTTGCCGACGTTTGGACCACACTTTGACCAAAATCCCGTCCCAAACTGGGCCGTGTCAACGACAGTCCGAAGGACTGAGCATGCGCACGAGTCAGGAGTACACCAAAGAGGTGTGTACAGACAGCCACAGGTTGCGGGAGCATCCAGGAAGCGCCAACCCCTTTTTTTTCTAAACTCTGAAATTTCTCTGCCATTTCCCGGCGAAAGTCTGTCAATTTTTTAGGACAAGTGCGCAATATAGAGTCTTTGGAGCATGCACAATTTGAAGTTCGTCGGAACATTTTTCGACCTCCAAATTTGCCGACGTTTGGACCACACTTTGACCAAAATCCCGTCCCAAACTGGGCCGTGTCAACGACAGTCCGAAGGACTGAGCATGCGCACGAGTCAGGAGTACACCAAAGAGGTGTGTACAGACAGCCACAGGTTGCGGGAGCATCCAGGAAGCGCCAACCCCTTTTTTTGTCTAAACTCTGAAATTTCTCTGCCATTTCCCGGCCAAAGTCTGTCAATTTTTTAGGACAAGTGCGCAATATAGAGTCTTTGGAGCATGCACAATTTGAAGTTCGTTGGAACATTTTTCGACCTCCAAATTTGCCGACGTTTGAACCACACTTTGACCAAAATCCCGTCCCAAACTGGGCCGTGTCAACGACAGTCCGAAGGACTGAGCATGCGCACGAGTCAGGAGTACACCAAAGAGGTGTGTACAGACAGCCACAGGTTGCGGGAGCATCCAGGAAGCGCCAACCCCTTTTTTTTCTAAACTCTGAAATTTCTCTGCCATTTCCCGGCGAAAGTCTGTCAATTTTTTAGGACAAGTGCGCAATATTTGAAGTTCGTCGGAACATTTTTCAACCTCCAAATTTGCCGACGTTTGGACCACACTTTGACCAAAATCCCGTCCCAAACTGGGCCGTGTCAACGACAGTCCGAAGGACTGAGCATGCGCACGAGTCAGGAGTACACCAAAGAGGTGTGTACAGACAGCCACAGGTTGCGGGAGCAACCAGCAAGCGCCAACCCCTTTTTTTTATAAACTCTGAAATTTCTCTGCCATTTCCCGGCGAAAGTCTGTCAATTTTTTAGGACAAGTGCGCAATATAGAGTCTTTGGAGCATGCAAAATTTGAAGTTCGTCGGAACATTTTTCGACCTCCAAATTTGCCGACGTTTGGACCACACTTTGACCAAAATCCCGTCCCAAACTGGGCCGTGTCAACGACAGTCCGAAGGACTGAGCATGCGCACGAGTCAGGAGTACACCAAAGAGGTGTGTACAGACAGCCACAGGTTGCGGGAGCAACCAGCAAGCGCCAACCCCTTTTTTTTATAAACTCTGAAATTTCTCTGCCATTTCCCGGCGAAAGTCTGTCAATTTTTTAGGACAAGTGCGCAATATAGAGTCTTTGGAGCATGCACAATTTGAAGTTCGTCGGAACATTTTTCGACCTCCAAATTTGCCGACGTTTGGACCACACTTTGACCAAAATCCCGTCCCAAACTGGGCCGTGTCAACGACAGTCCGAAGGACTGAGCATGCGCACGAGTCAGGAGTACACCAAAGAGGTGTGTACAGACAGCCACAGGTTGCGGGAGCATCCAGGAAGCGCCAACCCCTTTTTTTTCTAAACTCTGAAATTTCTCTGCCATTTCCCGGCGAAAGTCTGTCAATTTTTTAGGACAAGTGCGCAATATAGAGTCTTTGGAGCATGCACAATTTGAAGTTCGTCGGAACATTTTTCGACCTCCAAATTTGCCGACGTTTGGACCACACTTTGACCAAAATCCCGTCCCAAACTGGGCCGTGTCAACGACAGTCCTAAGGACTGAGCATGCGCACGAGTCAGGAGTACACCAAAGAGGTGTGTACAGACAGCCACAGGTTGCGGGAGCATCCAGGAAGCGCCAACCCCTTTTTTTTCTAAACTCTGAAATTTCTCTGCCATTTCCCGGCGAAAGTCTGTCAATTTTTTAGGACAAGTGCGCAATATTTGAAGTTCGTCGGAACATTTTTCAACCTCCAAATTTGCCGACGTTTGGACCACACTTTGACCAAAATCCCGTCCCAAACTGGGCCGTGTCAACGACAGTCCGAAGGACTGAGCATGCGCACGAGTCAGGAGTACACCAAAGAGGTGTGTACAGACAGCCACAGGTTGCGGGAGCAACCAGCAAGCGCCAACCCCTTTTTTTTATAAACTCTGAAATTTCTCTGCCATTTCCCGGCGAAAGTCTGTCAATTTTTTAGGACAAGTGCGCAATATAGAGTCTTTGGAGCATGCACAATTTGAAGTTCGTCGGAACATTTTTCGACCTCCAAATTTGCCGACGTTTGGACCACACTTTGACCAAAATCCCGTCCCAAACTGGGCCGTGTCAACGACAGTCCGAAGGACTGAGCATGCGCACGAGTCAGGAGTACACCAAAGAGGTGTGTACAGACAGCCACAGGTTGCGGGAGCATCCAGGAAGCGCCAACCCCTTTTTTTTCTAAACTCTGAAATTTCTCTGCCATTTCCCGGCGAAAGTCTGTCAATTTTTTAGGACAAGTGCGCAATATAGAGTCTT
Source organism: Henricia sp. BOLD:AAB3569 (assembly GCA_037783545.1). Lineage (NCBI taxonomy): Eukaryota > Metazoa > Echinodermata > Asteroidea > Spinulosida > Echinasteridae > Henricia > Henricia sp. BOLD:AAB3569. The sequence goes on from JBBELK010000547.1 coordinate 10,556, forward strand.
TGGAGCATGCACAATTTGAAGTTCGTCGGAACATTTTTCGACCTCCAAATTTGCCGACGTTTGGACCACACTTTGACCAAAATCCCGTCCCAAACTGGGCCGTGTCAACGACAGTCCGAAGGACTGAGCATGCGCACGAGTCAGGAGTACACCAAAGAGGTGTGTACAGACAGCCACAGGTTGCGGGAGCATCCAGGAAGCGCCAACCCCTTTTTTTGTCTAAACTCTGAAATTTCTCTGCCATTTTCCGGCCAAAGTCTGTCAATTTTTTAGGACAAGTGCGCAATATAGAGTCTTTGGAGCATGCACAATTTGAAGTTCGTTGGAACATTTTTCGACCTCCAAATTTGCCGACGTTTGAACCACACTTTGACCAAAATCCCGTCCCAAACTGGGCCGTGTCAACGACAGTCCGAAGGACTGAGCATGCGCACGAGTCAGGAGTACACCAAAGAGGTGTGTACAGACAGCCACAGGTTGCGGGAGCATCCAGGAAGCGCCAACCCCTTTTTTTTCTAAACTCTGAAATTTCTCTGCCATTTCCCGGCGAAAGTCTGTCAATTTTTTAGGACAAGTGCGCAATATTTGAAGTTCGTCGGAACATTTTTCAACCTCCAAATTTGCCGACGTTTGGACCACACTTTGACCAAAATCCCGTCCCAAACTGGGCCGTGTCAACGACAGTCCGAAGGACTGAGCATGCGCACGAGTCAGGAGTACACCAAAGAGGTGTGTACAGACAGCCACAGGTTGCGGGAGCAACCAGCAAGCGCCAACCCCTTTTTTTTATAAACTCTGAAATTTCTCTGCCATTTCCCGGCGAAAGTCTGTCAATTTTTTAGGACAAGTGCGCAATATAGAGTCTTTGGAGCATGCACAATTTGAAGTTCGTCGGAACATTTTTCGACCTCCAAATTTGCCGACGTTTGGACCACACTTTGACCAAAATCCCGTCCCAAACTGGGCCGTGTCAACGACAGTCCGAAGGACTGAGCATGCGCACGAGTCAGGAGTACACCAAAGAGGTGTGTACAGACAGCCACAGGTTGCGGGAGCATCCAGGAAGCGCCAACCCCTTTTTTTTCTAAACTCTAAAATTTCTCTGCCATTTCCCGGCGAAAGTCTGTCATTTTTTTAGGACAAGTGCGCAATATAAAGTCTTTGGAGCATGCAAAATTTGAAGTTCGTCGGAACATTTTTCGACCTCCAAATTTGCCGACGTTTGGACCACACTTTGACCAAAATCCCGTCCCAAACTGGGCCGTGTCAACGACAGTCCGAAGGACTGAGCATGCGCACGAGTCAGGAGTACACCAAAGAGGTGTGTACAGACAGCCACAGGTTGCGGGAGCATCCAGGAAGCGCCAACCCCTTTTTTTTCTAAACTCTGAAATTTCTCTGCCATTTCCCGGCGAAAGTCTGTCAATTTTTTAGGACAAGTGCGCAATATAGAGTCTTTGGAGCATGCACAATTTGAAGTTCGTCGGAACATTTTTCGACCTCCAAATTTGCCGACGTTTGGACCACACTTTGACCAAAATCCCGTCCCAAACTGGGCCGTGTCAACGACAGTCCGAAGGACTGAGCATGCGCACGAGTCAGGAGTACACCAAAGAGGTGTGTACAGACAGCCACAGGTTGCGGGAGCATCCAGGAAGCGCCAACCCCTTTTTTTGTCTAAACTCTGAAATTTCTCTGCCATTTCCCGGCCAAAGTCTGTCAATTTTTTAGGACAAGTGCGCAATATAGAGTCTTTGGAGCATGCACAATTTGAAGTTCGTTGGAACATTTTTCGACCTCCAAATTTGCCGACGTTTGAACCACACTTTGACCAAAATCCCGTCCCAAACTGGGCCGTGTCAACGACAGTCCGAAGGACTGAGCATGCGCACGAGTCAGGAGTACACCAAAGAGGTGTGTACAGACAGCCACAGGTTGCGGGAGCATCCAGGAAGCGCCAACCCCTTTTTTTTCTAAACTCTGAAATTTCTCTGCCATTTCCCGGCGAAAGTCTGTCAATTTTTTAGGACAAGTGCGCAATATTTGAAGTTCGTCGGAACATTTTTCAACCTCCAAATTTGCCGACGTTTGGACCACACTTTGACCAAAATCCCGTCCCAAACTGGGCCGTGTCAACGACAGTCCGAAGGACTGAGCATGCGCACGAGTCAGGAGTACACCAAAGAGGTGTGTACAGACAGCCACAGGTTGCGGGAGCAACCAGCAAGCGCCAACCCCTTTTTTTTATAAACTCTGAAATTTCTCTGCCATTTCCCGGCGAAAGTCTGTCAATTTTTTAGGACAAGTGCGCAATATAGAGTCTTTGGAGCATGCAAAATTTGAAGTTCGTCGGAACATTTTTCGACCTCCAAATTTGCCGACGTTTGGACCACACTTTGACCAAAATCCCGTCCCAAACTTGGCCGTGTCAACGACAGTCCGAAGGACTGAGCATGCGCACGAGTCAGGAGTACACCAAAGAGGTGTGTACAGACAGCCACAGGTTGCGGGAGCATCCAGGAAGCGCCAACCCCTTTTTTTTTCTAAACTCTGAAATTTCTCTGCCATTTCCCGGCGAAAGTCTGTCAATTTGTTAGGACAAGTGCGCAATATAGAGTCTTTGGAGCATGCAAAATTTGAAGTTCGTCGGAACATTTTTCGACCTCCAAATTTGCCGACGTTTGGACCACACTTTGACCAAAATCCCGTCCCAAACTGGGCCGTGTCAACGACAGTCCGAAGGACTGAGCATGCGCACGAGTCAGGAGTACACCAAAGAGGTGTGTACAGACAGCCACAGGTTGCGGGAGCATCCAGGAAGCGCCAACCCCTTTTTTTTCTAAACTCTGAAATTTCTCTGCCATTTCCCGGCGAAAGTCTGTCAATTTTTTAGGACAAGTGCGCAATATAGAGTCTTTGGAGCATGCACAATTTGAAGTTCGTCGGAACATTTTTCGACCTCCAAATTTGCCGACGTTTGGACCACACTTTGACCAAAATCCCGTCCCAAACTGGGCCGTGTCAACGACAGTCCTAAGGACTGAGCATGCGCACGAGTCAGGAGTACACCAAAGAGGTGTGTACAAACAGCCACAGGTTGCGGGAGCATCCAGGAAGCGCCAACCCCTTTTTTTTCTAAACTCTGAAATTTCTCTGCCATTTCCCGGCGAAAGTCTGTCAATTTTTTAGGACAAGTGCGCAATATTTGAAGTTCGTCGGAACATTTTTCAACCTCCAAATTTGCCGACGTTTGGACCACACTTTGACCAAAATCCCGTCCCAAACTGGGCCGTGTCAACGACAGTCCGAAGGACTGAGCATGCGCACGAGTCAGGAGTACACCAAAGAGGTGTGTACAGACAGCCACAGGTTGCGGGAGCAACCAGCAAGCGCCAACCCCTTTTTTTTATAAACTCTGAAATTTCTCTGCCATTTCCCGGCGAAAGTCTGTCAATTTTTTAGGACAAGTGCGCAATATAGAGTCTTTGGAGCATGCACAATTTGAAGTTCGTCGGAACATTTTTCGACCTCCAAATTTGCCGACGTTTGGACCACACTTTGACCAAAATCCCGTCCCAAACTGGGCCGTGTCAACGACAGTCCGAAGGACTGAGCATGCGCACGAGTCAGGAGTACACCAAAGAGGTGTGTACAGACAGCCACAGGTTGCGGGAGCATCCAGGAAGCGCCAACCCCTTTTTTTTCTAAACTCTGAAATTTCTCTGCCATTTCCCGGCGAAAGTCTGTCAATTTTTTAGGACAAGTGCGCAATATAGAGTCTTTGGAGCATGCACAATTTGAAGTTCGTCGGAACATTTTTCGACCTCCAAATTTGCCGACGTTTGGACCACACTTTGACCAAAATCCCGTCCCAAACTGGGCCGTGTCAACGACAGTCCGAAGGACTGAGCATGCGCACGAGTCAGGAGTACACCAAAGAGGTGTGTACAGACAGCCACAGGTTGCGGGAGCATCCAGGAAGCGCCAACCCCTTTTTTTGTCTAAACTCTGAAATTTCTCTGCCATTTTCCGGCCAAAGTCTGTCAATTTTTTAGGACAAGTGCGCAATATAGAGTCTTTGGAGCATGCACAATTTGAAGTTCGTTGGAACATTTTTCGACCTCCAAATTTGCCGACGTTTGAACCACACTTTGACCAAAATCCCGTCCCAAACTGGGCCGTGTCAACGACAGTCCGAAGGACTGAGCATGCGCACGAGTCAGGAGTACACCAAAGAGGTGTGTACAGACAGCCACAGGTTGCGGGAGCATCCAGGAAGCGCCAACCCCTTCTTTTTCTAAACTCTGAAATTTCTCTGCCATTTCCCGGCGAAAGTCTGTCAATTTTTTAGGACAAGTGCGCAATATTTGAAGTTCGTCGGAACATTTTTCAACCTCCAAATTTGCCGACGTTTGGACCACACTTTGACCAAAATCCCGTCCCAAACTGGGCCGTGTCAACGACAGTCCGAAGGACTGAGCATGCGCACGAGTCAGGAGTACACCAAAGAGGTGTGTACAGACAGCCACAGGTTGCGGGAGCAACCAGCAAGCGCAAACCCCTTTTTTTTATAAACTCTGAAATTTCTCTGCCATTTCCCGGCGAAAGTCTGTCAATTTTTTAGGACAAGTGCGCAATATAGAGTCTTTGGAGCATGCAAAATTTGAAGTTCGTCGGAACATTTTTCGACCTCCAAATTTGCCGACGTTTGGACCACACTTTGACCAAAATCCCGTCCCAAACTTGGCCGTGTCAACGACAGTCCGAAGGACTGAGCATGCGCACGAGTCAGGAGTACACCAAAGAGGTGTGTACAGACAGCCACAGGTTGCGGGAGCATCCAGGAAGCGCCAACCCCTTTTTTTTCTAAACTCTGAAATTTCTCTGCCATTTCCCGGCGAAAGTCTGTCAATTTGTTAGGACAAGTGCGCAATATAGAGTCTTTGGAGCATGCAAAATTTGAAGTTCGTCGGAACATTTTTCGACCTCCAAATTTGCCGACGTTTGGACCACACTTTGACCAAAATCCCGTCCCAAACTGGGCCGTGTCAACGACAGTCCGAAGGACTGAACATGCGCACGAGTCAGGAGTACACCAAAGAGGTGTGTACAGACAGCCACAGGTTGCGGGAGCATCCAGGAAGCGCCAACCCCTTTTTTTTCTAAACTCTGAAATTTCTCTGCCATTTCCCGGCGAAAGTCTGTCAATTTTTTAGGACAAGTGCGCAATATAGAGTCTTTGGAGCATGCACAATTTGAAGTTCGTCGGAACATTTTTCGACATCCAAATTTGCCGACGTTTGGACCACACTTTGACCAAAATCCCGTCCCAAACTGGGCCGTGTCAACGACAGTCCGAAGGACTGAGCATGCGCACGAGTCAGGAGTACACCAAAGAGGTGTGTACAGACAGCCACAGGTTGCGGGAGCATCCAGGAAGCGCCAACCCCTTTTTTTTCTAAACTCTGAAATTTCTCTGCCATTTCCCGGCGAAAGTCTGTCAATTTTTTAGGACAAGTGCGCAATATTTGAAGTTCGTCGGAACATTTTTCAACCTCCAAATTTGCCGACGTTTGGACCACACATTGACCAAAATCCCGTCCCAAACTGGGCCGTGTCAACGACAGTCCGAAGGACTGAGCATGCGCACGAGTCAGGAGTACACCAAAGAGGTGTGTACAGACAGCCACAGGTTGCGGGAGCAACCAGCAAGCGCCAACCCCTTTTTTTTATAAACTCTGAAATTTCTCTGCCATTTCCCGGCGAAAGTCTGTCAATTTTTTAGGACAAGTGCGCAATATAGAGTCTTTGGAGCATGCACAATTTGAAGTTCGTCGGAACATTTTTCGACCTCCAAATTTGCCGACGTTTGGACCACACTTTGACCAAAATCCCGTCCCAAACTGGGCCGTGTCAACGACAGTCCGAAGGACTGAGCATGCGCACGAGTCAGGAGTACACCAAAGAGGTGTGTACAGACAGCCACAGGTTGCGGGAGCATCCAGGAAGCGCCAACCCCTTTTTTTTCTAAACTCTAAAATTTCTCTGCCATTTCCCGGCGAAAGTCTGTCATTTTTTTAGGACAAGTGCGCAATATAAAGTCTTTGGAGCATGCAAAATTTGAAGTTCGTCGGAACATTTTTCGACCTCCAAATTTGCCGACGTTTGGACCACACTTTGACCAAAATCCCGTCCCAAACTGGGCCGTGTCAACGACAGTCCGAAGGACTGAGCATGCGCACGAGTCAGGAGTACACCAAAGAGGTGTGTACAGACAGCCACAGGTTGCGGGAGCATCCAGGAAGCGCCAACCCCTTTTTTTTCTAAACTCTGAAATTTCTCTGCCATTTCCCGGCGAAAGTCTGTCAATTTTTTAGGACAAGTGCGCAATATAGAGTCTTTGGAGCATGCACAATTTGAAGTTCGTCGGAACATTTTTCGACCTCCAAATTTGCCGACGTTTGGACCACACTTTGACCAAAATCCCGTCCCAAACTGGGCCGTGTCAACGACAGTCCGAAGGACTGAGCATGCGCACGAGTCAGGAGTACACCAAAGAGGTGTGTACAGACAGCCACAGGTTGCGGGAGCATCCAGGAAGCGCCAACCCCTTTTTTTGTCTAAACTCTGAAATTTCTCTGCCATTTCCCGGCCAAAGTCTGTCAATTTTTTAGGACAAGTGCGCAATATAGAGTCTTTGGAGCATGCACAATTTGAAGTTCGTTGGAACATTTTTCGACCTCCAAATTTGCCGACGTTTGAACCACACTTTGACCAAAATCCCGTCCCAAACTGGGCCGTGTCAACGACAGTCCGAAGGACTGAGCATGCGCACGAGTCAGGAGTACACCAAAGAGGTGTGTACAGACAGCCACAGGTTGCGGGAGCATCCAGGAAGCGCCAACCCCTTTTTTTTCTAAACTCTGAAATTTCTCTGCCATTTCCCGGCGAAAGTCTGTCAATTTTTTAGGACAAGTGCGCAATATTTGAAGTTCGTCGGAACATTTTTCAACCTCCAAATTTGCCGACGTTTGGACCACACTTTGACCAAAATCCCGTCCCAAACTGGGCCGTGTCAACGACAGTCCGAAGGACTGAGCATGCGCACGAGTCAGGAGTACACCAAAGAGGTGTGTACAGACAGCCACAGGTTGCGGGAGCAACCAGCAAGCGCCAACCCCTTTTTTTTATAAACTCTGAAATTTCTCTGCCATTTCCCGGCGAAAGTCTGTCAATTTTTTAGGACAAGTGCGCAATATAGAGTCTTTGGAGCATGCAAAATTTGAAGTTCGTCGGAACATTTTTCGACCTCCAAATTTGCCGACGTTTGGACCACACTTTGACCAAAATCCCGTCCCAAACTTGGCCGTGTCAACGACAGTCCGAAGGACTGAGCATGCGCACGAGTCAGGAGTACACCAAAGAGGTGTGTACAGACAGCCACAGGTTGCGGGAGCATCCAGGAAGCGCCAACCCCTTTTTTTTCTAAACTCTGAAATTTCTCTGCCATTTCCCGGCGAAAGTCTGTCAATTTGTTAGGACAAGTGCGCAATATAGAGTCTTTGGAGCATGCAAAATTTGAAGTTCGTCGGAACATTTTTCGACCTCCAAATTTGCCGACGTTTGGACCACACTTTGACCAAAATCCCGTCCCAAACTGGGCCGTGTCAACGACAGTCCGAAGGACTGAGCATGCGCACGAGTCAGGAGTACACCAAAGAGGTGTGTACAGACAGCCACAGGTTGCGGGAGCATCCAGGAAGCGCCAACCCCTTTTTTTTCTAAACTCTGAAATTTCTCTGCCATTTCCCGGCGAAAGTCTGTCAATTTTTTAGGACAAGTGCGCAATATAGAGTCTTTGGAGCATGCACAATTTGAAGTTCGTCGGAACATTTTTCGACCTCCAAATTTGCCGACGTTTGGACCACACTTTGACCAAAATCCCGTCCCAAACTGGGCCGTGTCAACGACAGTCCGAAGGACTGAGCATGCGCACGAGTCAGGAGTACACCAAAGAGGTGTGTACAGACAGCCACAGGTTGCGGGAGCATCCAGGAAGCGCCAACCCCTTTTTTTTCTAAACTCTGAAATTTCTCTGCCATTTCCCGGCGAAAGTCTGTCAATTTTTTAGGACAAGTGCGCAATATTTGAAGTTCGTCGGAACATTTTTCAACCTCCAAATTTGCCGACGTTTGGACCACACTTTGACCAAAATCCCGTCCCAAACTGGGCCGTGTCAACGACAGTCCGAAGGACTGAGCATGCGCACGAGTCAGGAGTACACCAAAGAGGTGTGTACAGACAGCCACAGGTTGCGGGAGCAACCAGCAAGCGCCAACCCCTTTTTTTTATAAACTCTGAAATTTCTCTGCCATTTCCCGGCGAAAGTCTGTCAATTTTTTAGGACAAGTGCGCAATATAGAGTCTTTGGAGCATGCACAATTTGAAGTTCGTCGGAACATTTTTCGACCTCCAAATTTGCCGACGTTTGGACCACACTTTGACCAAAATCCCGTCCCAAACTGGGCCGTGTCAACGACAGTCCGAAGGACTGAGCATGCGCACGAGTCAGGAGTACACCAAAGAGGTGTGTACAGACAGCCACAGGTTGCGGGAGCATCCAGGAAGCGCCAACCCATTTTTTTTCTAAACTCTGAAATTTCTCTGCCATTTCCCGGCGAAAGTCTGTCAATTTTTTAGGACAAGTGCGCAATATAGAGTCTTTGGAGCATGCACAATTTGAAGTTCGTCGGAACATTTTTCGACCTCCAAATTTGCCGACGTTTGGACCACACTTTGACCAAAATCCCGTCCCAAACTGGGCCGTGTCAACGACAGTCCGAAGGACTGAGCATGCGCACGAGTCAGGAGTACACCAAAGAGGTGTGTACAGACAGCCACAGGTTGCGGGAGCATCCAGGAAGCGCCAACCCCTTTTTTTGTCTAAACTCTGAAATTTCTCTGCCATTTCCCGGCCAAAGTCTGTCAATTTGTTAGGACAAGTGCGCAATATAGAGTCTTTGGAGCATGCACAATTTGAAGTTCGTTGGAACATTTTTCGACCTCCAAATTTGCCGACGTTTGAACCACACTTTGACCAAAATCCCGTCCCAAACTGGGCCGTGTCAACGACAGTCCGAAGGACTGAGCATGCGCACGAGTCAGGAGTACACCAAAGAGGTGTGTACAGACAGCCACAGGTTGCGGGAGCATCCAGGAAGCGCCAACCCCTTTTTTTTCTAAACTCTGAAATTTCTCTGCCATTTCCCGGCGAAAGTCTGTCAATTTTTTAGGACAAGTGCGCAATATTTGAAGTTCGTCGGAACATTTTTCAACCTCCAAATTTGCCGACGTTTGGACCACACTTTGACCAAAATCCCGTCCCAAACTGGGCCGTGTCAACGACAGTCCGAAGGACTGAGCATGCGCACGAGTCAGGAGTACACCAAAGAGGTGTGTACAGACAGCCACAGGTTGCGGGAGCAACCAGCAAGCGCCAACCCCTTTTTTTTATAAACTCTGAAATTTCTCTGCCATTTCCCGGCGAAAGTCTGTCAATTTTTTAGGACAAGTGCGCAATATAGAGTCTTTGGAGCATGCACAATTTGAAGTTCGTCGGAACATTTTTCGACCTCCAAATTTGCCGACGTTTGGACCACACTTTGACCAAAATCCCGTCCCAAACTGGGCCGTGTCAACGACAGTCCGAAGGACTGAGCATACGCACGAGTCAGGAGTACACCAAAGAGGTGTGTACAGACAGCCACAGGTTGCGGGAGCATCCAGGAAGCGCCAACCCCTTTTTTTTCTAAACTCTGAAATTTCTCTGCCATTTCCCGGCGAAAGTCTGTCAATTTTTTAGGACAAGTGCGCAATATAGAGTCTTTGGAGCATGCACAATTTGAAGTTCGTCGGAACATTTTTCGACCTCCAAATTTGCCGACGTTTGGACCACACTTTGACCAAAATCCCGTCCCAAACTGGGCCGTGTCAACGACAGTCCGAAGGACTGAGCATGCGCACGAGTCAGGAGTACACCAAAGAGGTGTGTACAGACAGCCACAGGTTGCGGGAGCATCCAGGAAGCGCCAACCCCTTTTTTTTCTAAACTCTGAAATTTCTCTGCCATTTCCCGGCGAAAGTCTGTCAATTTTTTAGGACAAGTGCGCAATATTTGAAGTTCGTCGGAACATTTTTCAACCTCCAAATTTGCCGACGTTTGGACCACACTTTGACCAAAATCCCGTCCCAAACTGGGCCGTGTCAACGACAGTCCGAAGGACTGAGCATGCGCACGAGTCAGGAGTACACCAAAGAGGTGTGTACAGACAGCCACAGGTTGCGGGAGCAACCAGCAAGCGCCAACCCCTTTTTTTTATAAACTCTGAAATTTCTCTGCCATTTCCCGGCGAAAGTCTGTCAATTTTTTAGGACAAGTGCGCAATATAGAGTCTTTGGAGCATGCACAATTTGAAGTTCGTCGGAACATTTTTCGACCTCCAAATTTGCCGACGTTTGGACCACACTTTGACCAAAATCCCGTCCCAAACTGGGCCGTGTCAACGACAGTCCGAAGGACTGAGCATGCGCACGAGTCAGGAGTACACCAAAGAGGTGTGTACAGACAGCCACAGGTTGCGGGAGCATCCAGGAAGCGCCAACCCATTTTTTTTCTAAACTCTGAAATTTCTCTGCCATTTCCCGGCGAAAGTCTGTCAATTTTTTAGGACAAGTGCGCAATATAGAGTCTTTGGAGCATGCACAATTTGAAGTTCGTCGGAACATTTTTCGACCTCCAAATTTGCCGACGTTTGGACCACACTTTGACCAAAATCCCGTCCCAAACTGGGCCGTGTCAACGACAGTCCGAAGGACTGAGCATGCGCACGAGTCAGGAGTACACCAAAGAGGTGTGTACAGACAGCCACAGGTTGCGGGAGCATCCAGGAAGCGCCAACCCCTTTTTTTGTCTAAACTCTGAAATTTCTCTGCCATTTCCCGGCCAAAGTCTGTCAATTTGTTAGGACAAGTGCGCAATATAGAGTCTTTGGAGCATGCACAATTTGAAGTTCGTTGGAACATTTTTCGACCTCCAAATTTGCCGACGTTTGAACCACACTTTGACCAAAATCCCGTCCCAAACTGGGCCGTGTCAACGACAGTCCGAAGGACTGAGCATGCGCACGAGTCAGGAGTACACCAAAGAGGTGTGTACAGACAGCCACAGGTTGCGGGAGCATCCAGGAAGCGCCAACCCCTTTTTTTTCTAAACTCTGAAATTTCTCTGCCATTTCCCGGCGAAAGTCTGTCAATTTTTTAGGACAAGTGCGCAATATTTGAAGTTCGTCGGAACATTTTTCAACCTCCAAATTTGCCGACGTTTGGACCACACTTTGACCAAAATCCCGTCCCAAACTGGGCCGTGTCAACGACAGTCCGAAGGACTGAGCATGCGCACGAGTCAGGAGTACACCAAAGAGGTGTGTACAGACAGCCACAGGTTGCGGGAGCATCCAGGAAGCGCCAACCCCTTTTTTTTCTAAACTCTGAAATTTCTCTGCCATTTCCCGGCGAAAGTCTGTCAATTTTTTAGGACAAGTGCGCAATATAGAGTCTTTGGAGCATGCACAATTTGAAGTTCGTCGGAACATTTTTCGACCTCCAAATTTGCCGACGTTTGGACCACACTTTGACCAAAATCCCGTCCCAAACTGGGCCGTGTCAACGACAGTCCGAAGGACTGAGCATGCGCACGAGTCAGGAGTACACCAAAGAGGTGTGTACAGACAGCCACAGGTTGCGGGAGCATCCAGGAAGCGCCAACCCATTTTTTTTCTAAACTCTGAAATTTCTCTGCCATTTCCCGGCGAAAGTCTGTCAATTTTTTAGGACAAGTGCGCAATATAGAGTCTTTGGAGCATGCACAATTTGAAGTTCGTCGGAACATTTTTCGACCTCCAAATTTGCCGACGTTTGGACCACACTTTGACCAAAATCCCGTCCCAAACTGGGCCGTGTCAACGACAGTCCGAAGGACTGAGCATGCGCACGAGTCAGGAGTACACCAAAGAGGTGTGTACAGACAGCCACAGGTTGCGGGAGCATCCAGGAAGCGCCAACCCCTTTTTTTGTCTAAACTCTGAAATTTCTCTGCCATTTCCCGGCCAAAGTCTGTCAATTTGTTAGGACAAGTGCGCAATATAGAGTCTTTGGAGCATGCACAATTTGAAGTTCGTTGGAACATTTTTCGACCTCCAAATTTGCCGACGTTTGAACCACACTTTGACCAAAATCCCGTCCCAAACTGGGCCGTGTCAACGACAGTCCGAAGGACTGAGCATGCGCACGAGTCAGGAGTACACCAAAGAGGTGTGTACAGACAGCCACAGGTTGCGGGAGCATTCCGGAAGCGCCAACCCCTTTTTTTTCTAAACTCTGAAATTTCTCTGCCATTTCCCGGCGAAAGTCTGTCAATTTTTTAGGACAAGTGCGCAATATTTGAAGTTCGTCGGAACATTTTTCAACCTCCAAATTTGCCGACGTTTGGACCACACTTTGACCAAAATCCCGTCCCAAACTGGGCCGTGTCAACGACAGTCCGAAGGACTGAGCATGCGCACGAGTCAGGAGTACACCAAAGAGGTGTGTACAGACAGCCACAGGTTGCGGGAGCATCCAGGAAGCGCCAACCCCTTTTTTTTCTAAACTCTGAAATTTCTCTGCCATTTCCCGGCGAAAGTCTGTCAATTTTTTAGGACAAGTGCGCAATATAGAGTCTTTGGAGCATGCACAATTTGAAGTTCGTCGGAACATTTTTCGACCTCCAAATTTGCCGACGTTTGGACAACACTTTGACCAAAATCCCGTCCCAAACTGGGCCGTGTCAACGACAGTCCGAAGGACTGAGCATGCGCACGAGTCAGGAGTACACCAAAGAGGTGTGTACAGACAGCCACAGGTTGCGGGAGCATCCAGGAAGCGCCAACCCCTTTTTTTGTCTAAACTCTGAAATTTCTCTGCCATTTCCCGGCCAAAGTCTGTCAATTTTTTAGGACAAGTGCGCAATATAGAGTCTTTGGAGCATGCACAATTTGAAGTTCGTCGGAACATTTTTCGACCTCCAAATTTGCCGACGTTTGAACCACACTTTGACCAAAATCCCGTCCCAAACTGGGCCGTGTCAACGACAGTCCGAAGGACTGAGCATGCGCACGAGTCAGGAGTACACCAAAGAGGTGTGTACAGACAGCCACAGGTTGCGGGAGCATCCAGGAAGCGCCAACCCCTTTTTTTTCTAAACTCTGAAATTTCTCTGCCATTTCCCGGCGAAAGTCTGTCAATTTTTTAGGACAAGTGCGCAATATTTGAAGTTCGTCGGAACATTTTTCAACCTCCAAATTTGCCGACGTTTGGACCACACTTTGACCAAAATCCCGTCCCAAACTGGGTCGTGTCAACGACAGTCCGAAGGACTGAGCATGCGCACGAGTCAGGAGTACACCAAAGAGGTGTGTACAGACAGCCACAGGTTGCGGGAGCAACCAGCAAGCGCCAACCCCTTTTTTTTATAAACTCTGAAATTTCTCTGCCATTTCCCGGCGAAAGTCTGTCAATTTTTTAGGACAAGTGCGCAATATAGAGTCTTTGGAGCATGCAAAATTTGAAGTTCGTCGGAACATTTTTCGACCTCCAAATTTGCCGACGTTTGGACCACACTTTGACCAAAATCCCGTCCCAAACTTGGCCGTGTCAACGACAGTCCGAAGGACTGAGCATGCGCACGAGTCAGGAGTACACCAAAGAGGTGTGTACAGACAGCCACAGGTTGCGGGAGCATCCAGGAAGCGCCAACCCCTTTTTTTTCTAAACTCTGAAATTTCTCTGCCATTTCCCGGCGAAAGTCTGTCAATTTGTTAGGACAAGTGCGCAATATAGAGTCTTTGGAGCATGCAAAATTTGAAGTTCGTCGGAACATTTTTCGACCTCCAAATTTGCCGACGTTTGGACCACACTTTGACCAAAATCCCGTCCCAAACTGGGCCGTGTCAACGACAGTCCGAAGGACTGAGCATGCGCACGAGTCAGGAGTACACCAAAGAGGTGTGTACAGACAGCCACAGGTTGCGGGAGCATCCAGGAAGCGCCAACCCCTTTTTTTTCTAAACTCTGAAATTTCTCTGCCATTTCCCGGCGAAAGTCTGTCAATTTTTTAGGACAAGTGCGCAATATAGAGTCTTTGGAGCATGCACAATTTGAAGTTCGTCGGAACATTTTTCGACCTCCAAATTTGCCGACGTTTGGACCACACTTTGACCAAAATCCCGTCCCAAACTGGGCCGTGTCAACGACAGTCCGAAGGACTGAGCATGCGCACGAGTCAGGAGTACACCAAAGAGGTGTGTACAGACAGCCACAGGTTGCGGGAGCATCCAGGAAGCGCCAACCCCTTTTTTTTCTAAACTCTGAAATTTCTCTGCCATTTCCCGGCGAAAGTCTGTCAATTTTTTAGGACAAGTGCGCAATATTTGAAGTTCGTCGGAACATTTTTCAACCTCCAAATTTGCCGACGTTTGGACCACACTTTGACCAAAATCCCGTCCCAAACTGGGCCGTGTCAACGACAGTCCGAAGGACTGAGCATGCGCACGAGTCAGGAGTACACCAAAGAGGTGTGTACAGACAGCCACAGGTTGCGGGAGCAACCAGCAAGCGCCAACCCCTTTTTTTTATAAACTCTGAAATTTCTCTGCCATTTCCCGGCGAAAGTCTGTCAATTTTTTAGGACAAGTGCGCAATATAGAGTCTTTGGAGCATGCACAATTTGAAGTTCGTCGGAACATTTTTCGACCTCCAAATTTGCCGACGTTTGGACCACACTTTGACCAAAATCCCGTCCCAAACTGGGCCGTGTCAACGACAGTCCGAAGGACTGAGCATGCGCACGAGTCAGGAGTACACCAAAGAGGTGTGTACAGACAGCCACAGGTTGCGGGAGCATCCAGGAAGCGCCAACCCCTTTTTTTTTCTAAACTCTGAAATTTCTCTGCCATTTCCCGGCGAAAGTCTGTCATTTTTTTAGGACAAGTGCGCAATATAAAGTCTTTGGAGCATGCAAAATTTGAAGTTCGTCGGAACATTTTTCGACCTCCAAATTTGCCGACGTTTGGACCACACTTTGACCAAAATCCCGTCCCAAACTGGGCCGTGTCAACGACAGTCCGAAGGACTGAGCATGCGCACGAGTCAGGAGTACACCAAAGAGGTGTGTACAGACAGCCACAGGTTGCGGGAGCATCCAGGAAGCGCCAAACCCCTTTTTTCTAAACTCTGAAATTTCTCTGCCATTTCCCGGCGAAAGTCTGTCAATTTTTTAGGACAAGTGCGCAATATAGAGTGCTTTGGAGCATGCAAAATTTGAAGTTCGTCGGAACATTTTTCGACCTCCAAATTTGCCGACGTTTGGACCACACTTTGACCAAAATCCCGTCCCAAACTGGGCCGTGTCAACGACAGTCCGAAGGACTGAGCATGCGCACGAGTCAGGAGTACACCAAAGAGGTGTGTACAGACAGCCACAGGTTGCGGGAGCATCCAGGAAGCGCCAACCCCTTTTTTTCTAAACTCTGAAATTTCTCGGCCATTTCCCGGCGAAAGTCTGTCAATTTTTTAGGACAAGTGCGCAATATAGAGTCTTTGGAGCATGCACAATTTGAAGTTCGTTGGAACATTTTTCGACCTCCAAATTTGCCGACGTTTGAACCACACTTTGACCAAAATCCCGTCCCAAACTGGGCCGTGTCAACGACAGTCCGAAGGACTGAGCATGCGCACGAGTCAGGAGTACACCAAAGAGGTGTGTACAGACAGCCACAGGTTGCGGGAGCATCCAGGAAGCGCCAACCCCTTTTTTTTCTAAACTCTGAAATTTCTCTGCCATTTCCCGGCGAAAGTCTGTCAATTTTTTAGGACAAGTGCGCAATATTTGAAGTTCGTCGGAACATTTTTCAACCTCCAAATTTGCCGACGTTTGGACCACACTTTGACCAAAATCCCGTCCCAAACTGGGCCGTGTCAACGACAGTCCGAAGGACTGAGCATGCGCACGAGTCAGGAGTACACCAAAGAGGTGTGTACAGACAGCCACAGGTTGCGGGAGCAACCAGCAAGCGCCAACCCCTTTTTTTTATAAACTCTGAAATTTCTCTGCCATTTCCCGGCGAAAGTCTGTCAATTTTTTAGGACAAGTGCGCAATATAGAGTCTTTGGAGCATGCAAAATTTGAAGTTCGTCGGAACATTTTTCGACCTCCAAATTTGCCGACGTTTGGACCACACTTTGACCAAAATCCCGTCCCAAACTTGGCCGTGTCAACGACAGTCCGAAGGACTGAGCATGCGCACGAGACAGGAGTACACCAAAGAGGTGTGTACAGACAGCCACAGGTTGCGGGAGCATCCAGGAAGCGCCAACCCCTTTTTTTTCTAAACTCTGAAATTTCTCTGCCATTTCCCGGCGAAAGTCTGTCAATTTGTTAGGACAAGTGCGCAATATAGAGTCTTTGGAGCATGCAAAATTTGAAGTTCGTCGGAACATTTTTCGACCTCCAAATTTGCCGACGTTTGGACCACACTTTGACCAAAATCCCGTCCCAAACTGGGCCGTGTCAACGACAGTCCGAAGGACTGAGCATGCGCACGAGTCAGGAGTACACCAAAGAGGTGTGTACAGACAGCCACAGGTTGCGGGAGCATCCAGGAAGCGCCAACCCCTTTTTTTTCTAAACTCTGAAATTTCTCTGCCATTTCCCGGCGAAAGTCTGTCAATTTTTTAGGACAAGTGCGCAATATAGAGTCTTTGGAGCATGCACAATTTGAAGTTCGTCGGAACATTTTTCGACCTCCAAATTTGCCGACGTTTGGACCACACTTTGACCAAAATCCCGTCCCAAACTGGGCCGTGTCAACGACAGTCCGAAGGACTGAGCATGCGCACGAGTCAGGAGTACAACCAAAGAGGTGTGTACAGACAGCCACAGGTTGCGGGAGCATCCAGGAAGCGCCAACCCCTTTTTTTTCTAAACTCTGAAATTTCTCTGCCATTTCCCGGCGAAAGTCTGTCAATTTTTTAGGACAAGTGCGCAATATTTGAAGTTCGTCGGAACATTTTTCAACCTCCAAATTTGCCGACGTTTGGACCACACTTTGACCAAAATCCCGTCCCAAACTGGGCCGTGTCAACGACAGTCCGAAGGACTGAGCATGCGCACGAGTCAGGAGTACACCAAAGAGGTGTGTACAGACAGCCACAGGTTGCGGGAGCAACCAGCAAGCGCCAACCCCTTTTTTTTATAAACTCTGAAATTTCTCTGCCATTTCCCGGCGAAAGTCTGTCAATTTTTTAGGACAAGTGCGCAATATAGAGTCTTTGGAGCATGCAAAATTTGAAGTTCGTCGGAACATTTTTCGACCTCCAAATTTGCCGACGTTTGGACCACACTTTGACCAAAATCCCGTCCCAAACTTGGCCGTGTCAACGACAGTCCGAAGGACTGAGCATGCGCACGAGTCAGGAGTACACCAAAGAGGTGTGTACAGACAGCCACAGGTTGCGGGAGCATCCAGGAAGCGCCAACCCCTTTTTTTTCTAAACTCTGAAATTTCTCTGCCATTTCCCGGCGAAAGTCTGTCAATTTGTTACGACAAGTGCGCAATATAGAGTCTTTGGAGCATGCAAAATTTGAAGTTCGTCGGAACATTTTTCGACCTCCAAATTTGCCGACGTTTGGACCACACTTTGACCAAAATCCCGTCCCAAACTGGGCCGTGTCAACGACAGTCCGAAGGACTGAGCATGCGCACGAGTCAGGAGTACACCAAAGAGGTGTGTACAGACAGCCACAGGTTGCGGGAGCATCCAGGAAGCGCCAACCCCTTTTTTTTCTAAACTCTGAAATTTCTCTGCCATTTCCCGGCGAAAGTCTGTCAATTTTTTAGGACAAGTGCGCAATATAGAGTCTTTGGAGCATGCACAATTTGAAGTTCGTCGGAACATTTTTCGACCTCCAAATTTGCCGACGTTTGGACCACACTTTGACCAAAATCCCGTCCCAAACTGGGCCGTGTCAACGACAGTCCGAAGGACTGAGCATGCGCACGAGTCAGGAGTACACCAAAGAGGTGTGTACAGACAGCCACAGGTTGCGGGAGCATCCAGGAAGCGCCAACCCCTTTTTTTTCTAAACTCTGAAATTTCTCTGCCATTTCCCGGCGAAAGTCTGTCAATTTTTTAGGACAAGTGCGCAATATAGAGTCTTTGGAGCATGCACAATTTGAAGTTCGTCGGAACATTTTTCGACCTCCAAATTTGCCGACGTTTGGACCACACTTTGACCAAAATCCCGTCCCGAACTGGGCCGTGTCAACGACAGTCCGAAGGACTGAGCATGCGCACGAGTCAGGAGTACACCAAAGAGGTGTGTACAGACAGCCACAGGTTGCGGGAGCATCCAGGAAGCGCCAACCCCTTTTTTTTCTAAACTCTGAAATTTCTCTGCCATTTCCCGGCGAAAGTCTGTCAATTTTTTAGGACAAGTGCGCAATATAGAGTCTTTGGAGCATGCAAAATTTGAAGTTCGTCGGAACATTTTTCGACCTCCAAATTTGCCGACGTTTGGACCACACTTTGACCAAAATCCCGTCCCAACGACAGTCCGAAGGACTGAGCATGCGCACGAGTCAGGAGTACACCAAAGAGGTGTGTACAGACAGCCACAGGTTGCGGGAGCATCCAGGAAGCGCCAACCCCTTTGTTTTCTAAACTTTGAAATTTCTCTGCCATTTCCCGGCGAAAGTCTGTCAATTTTTTAGGACAAGTGCGCAATATAGAGTCTTTGGAGCATGCAAAGTTTGAAGTTCGTCGGAACATTTTTCGACCTCCAAATTTGCCGACGTTTGGACCACACTTTGACCAAAATCCCGTCCCAAACTGGGCCGTGTCAACGACAGTCCGAAGGACTGAGCATGCGCACGAGTCAGGAGTACACCAAAGAGGTGTGTACAGACAGCCACAGGTTGCGGGAGCAACCAGGAAGCGCCAACCCCTTTTTTTCTAAACTCTGAAATTTCTCTGCCATTTCCCGGCGAAAGTATGTCAATTTTTTAGGACAAGTGCGCAATATAGAGTCTTTGGAGCATGCAAAATTTGAAGTTCGTCGGAACATTTTTCGACCTCCAAATTTGCCGACGTTTGGACCACACTTTGACCAAAATCCCGTCCCAAACTGGGCCGTGTCAACGACAGTCCGAAGGACTGAGCATGCGCACGAGTCAGGAGTACACCGAAGAGGTGTGTACAGACAGCCACAGGTTGCGGGAGCAACCAGGAAGCGCCAACCCCTTTTTTTTCTAAACTCTGAAATTTCTCTGCCATTTCCCGGCGAAAGTATGTCAATTTTTTAGGACAAGTGCGCAATATAGAGTCTTTGGAGCATGCAAAATTTGAAGTTCGTCGGAACATTTTTCGACCTCCAAATTTGCCGACGTTTGGACCACACTTTGACCAAAATCCCGTCCCAAACTGGGCCGTGTCAACGACAGTCCGAAGGACTGAGCATGCGCACGAGTCAGGAGTACACCAAAGAGGTGTGTACAGACAGCCACAGGTTGCGGGAGCATCCAGGAAGCGCCAACCCCTTTTTTTCTAAACTCTGAAATTTCTCTGCCATTTCCCGGCGAAAGTCTGTCAATTTTTTAGGACAAGTGCGCAATATAGAGTCTTTGGAGCATGCAAAATTTGAAGTTCGTCGGAACATTTTTCGACCTCCAAATTTGCCGACGTTTGGACCACACTTTGACCAAAATCCCGTCCCAAACTGGGCCGTGTCAACGACAGTCCGAAGGACTGAGCATGCGCACGAGTCAGGAGTACACCAAAGAGGTGTGTACAGACAGCCACAGGTTGCGGGAGCATCCAGGAAGCGCCAACCCCTTTTTTTCTAAACTCTGAAATTTCTCTGCCATTTCCCGGCGAAAGTCTGTCAATTGTTTAGGACAAGTGCGCAATATAGAGTCTTTGGAGCATGCAAAATTTGAAGTTCGTCGGAACATTTTTCGACCTCCAAATTTGCCGACGTTTGGACCACACTTTGACCAAAATCCCGTCCCAAACTGGGCCGTGTCAACGACAGTCCGAAGGACTGAGCATGCGCACGAGTCAGGAGTACACCAAAGAGGTGTGTACAGACAGCCACAGGTTGCGGGAGCATCCAGGAAGCGCCAACCCCTTTTTTTCTAAACTCTGAAATTTCTCTGCCATTTCCCGGCGAAAGTCTGTCAATTTTTTAGGACAAGTGCGCAATATAGAGTCTTTGGAGCTTGCAAAATTTGAAGTTCGTCGGAACATTTTTCGACCTCCAAATTTGCCGACGTTTGGACCACACTTTGACCAAAATCCCGTCCCAAACTGGGCCGTGTCAACGACAGTCCGAAGGACTGAGCATGCGCACGAGTCAGGAGTACACCGAAGAGGTGTGTACAGACAGCCACAGGTTGCGGGAGCAACCAGGAAGCGCCAACCCCTTTTTTTTCTAAACTCTGAAATTTCTCTGCCATTTCCCGGCGAAAGTCTGTCAATTTGTTAGGACAAGTGCGCAATATAGAGTCTTTGGAGCATGCAAAATTTGAAGTTCGTCGGAACATTTTTCGACCTCCAAATTTGCCGACGTTTGGACCACACTTTGACCAAAATCCCGTCCCAAACTGGGCCGTGTCAACGACAGTCCGAAGGACTGAGCATGCGCACGAGTCAGGAGTACACCAAAGAGGTGTGTACAGACAGCCACAGGTTGCGGGAGCATCCAGGAAGCGCCAACCCCTTTTTTTTCTAAACTCTGAAATTTCTCTGCCATTTCCCGGCGAAAGTCTGTCAATTTTTTAGGACAAGTGCGCAATATAGAGTCTTTGGAGCATGCAAAATTTGAAATTCGTCGGAACATTTTTCGACCTCCAAATTTGCCGACGTTTGGACCACAGTTGACCAAAATCCCGTCCCAAACTGGGCCGTGTCAACGACAGTCCGAAGGACTGAGCATGCACACGAGTCAGGAGTACACCAAAGAGGTGTGTACAGACAGCCACAGGTTGCGGGAGCATCCAGGAAGCGCCAACCCCTTTTTTCTAAACTCTGAAATTTCTCTGCCATTTCCCGGCGAAAGTCTGTCAATTTTTTAGGACAAGTGCGCAATATAGAGTCTTTGGAGCATGCAAAATTTGAAGTTCGTCGGAACATTTTTCGACCTCCAAATTTGCCGACGTTTGGACCACACTTTGACCAAAATCCCGTCCCAAACTGGGCCGTGTCAACGACAGTCCGAAGGACTGAGCATGCGCACGAGTCAGGAGTACACCAAAGAGGTGTGTACAGACAGCCACAGGTTGCGGGAGCATCCAGGAAGCGCCAACCCCTTTTTTTTCTAAACTCTGAAATTTCTCTGCCATTTCCCGGCGAAAGTCTGTCAATTTTTTAGGACAAGTGCGCAATATAGAGTCTTTGGAGCATGCAAAATTTGAAGTTCGTCGGAACATTTTTCGACCTCCAAATTTGCCGACGTTTGGACCACACTTTGACCAAAATCCCGTCCCAAACTGGGCCGTGTCAACGACAGTCCGAAGGACTGAGCATGCGCACGAGTCAGGAGTACACCAAAGAGGTGTGTACAGACAGCCACAGGTTGCGGGAGCATCCAGGAAGCGCCAACCCCTTTTTTTTCTAAACTCTCAAATTTCTCTGCCATTTCCCGGCGAAAGTCTGTCAATTTTTTAGGACAAGTGCGCAATATAGAGTCTTTGGAGCATGCAAAATTTGAAGTTCGTCGGAACATTTTTCGACCTCCAAATTTGCCGACGTTTGGACCACACTTTGACCAAAATCCCGTCCCAAACTGGGCCGTGTCAACGACAGTCCGAAGGACTGAGCATGCGCACGAGTCAGGAGTAAACCAAAGAGGTGTGTACAGACAGCCACAGGTTGCGGGAGCAACCAGGAAGCGCCAACCCCTTTTTTTTCTAAACTCTGAAATTTCTCTGCCATTTCCCGGCGAAAGTCTGTCAATTTTTTAGGACAAGTGCGCAATATAGAGTCTTTGGAGCATGCAAAATTTGAAGTTCGTCGGAACATTTTCTCCAAATTTGCCGACGTTTGGACCACACTTTGACCAAAATCCCATCCCAAACTGGGCCGTGTCAACGACAGTCCGAAGGACTGAGCATGCGCACGAGTCAGGAGTACACCAAAGAGGTGTGTACAGACAGCCACAGGTTGCGGAGCCAGGAAGCGCCAACCCCTTTTTTTTCTAAACTCTGAAATTTCTCTGCCATTTCCCGGCGAAAGTCTGTCAATTTTTTAGGACAAGTGCGCAATATAGAGTCTTTGGAGCATGCAAAATTTGAAGTTCGTCGGAACATTTTTCGACCTCCAAATTTGCCGACGTTTGGACCACACTTTGACCAAAATCCAGTCCCAAACTGGGCCGTGTCAACGACAGTCCGAAGGACTGAGCATGCGCACGAGACAGGAGTACACCAAAGAGGTGTGTACAGACAGCCACAGGTTGCGGGAGCATCCAGGAAGCGCCAACCCCTTTTTTTTCTAAACTCTGAAATTTCTCTGCCATTTCCCGGCGAAAGTCTGTCAATTTTTTAGGACAAGTGCGCAATATAGAGTCTTTGGAGCATGCAAAGTTTGAAGTTCGTCGGAACATTTTTCGACCTCCAAATTTGCCGACGTTTGGACCACACTTTGACCAAAATCCCGTCCCAAACTGGGCCGTGTCAACGACAGTCCGAAGGACTGAGCATGCGCACGAGTCAGGAGTACACCAAAGAGGTGTGTACAGACAGCCACAGGTTGCGGGAGCAACCAGGAAGCGCCAACCCCTTTTTTTTCTAAACTCTGAAATTTCTCTGCCATTTCCCGGCGAAAGTATGTCAATTTTTTAGGACAAGTGCGCAATATAGAGTCTTTGGAGCATGCAAAATTTGAAGTTCGTCGGAACATTTTTCGACCTCCAAATTTGCCGACGTTTGGACCACACTTTGACCAAAATCCCGTCCCAAACTGGGCCGTGTCAACGACAGTCCGAAGGACTGAGCATGCGCACGAGTCAGGAGTACACCAAAGAGGTGTGTACAGACAGCCACAGGTTGCGGGAGCATCCAGGAAGCGCCAACCCCTTTTTTTCTAAACTCTGAAATTTCTCTGCCATTTCCCGGCGAAAGTCTGTCAATTTTTTAGGACAAGTGCGCAATATAGAGTCTTTGGAGCATGCAAAATTTGAAGTTCGTCGGAACATTTTTCGACCTCCAAATTTGCCGACGTTTGGACCACACTTTGACCAAAATCCCGTCCCAAACTGGGCCGTGTCAACGACAGTCCGAAGGACTGAGCATGCGCACGAGTCAGGAGTACACCAAAGAGGTGTGTACAGACAGCCACAGGTTACGGGAGCATCCAGGAAGCGCCAACCCCTTTTTTTTCTAAACTCTGATATTTCTCTGCCATTTCCCGGCGAAAGTCTGTCAATTTTTTAGGACAAGTGCGCAATATAGAGTCTTTGGAGCATGCAAAATTTGAAGTTCGTCGGAACATTTTTCGACCTCCAAATTTGCCGACGTTTGGACCACACTTTGACCAAAATCCCGTCCCAACGACAGTCCGAAGGACTGAGCATGCGCACGAGTCAGGAGTACACCAAAGAGGTGTGTACAGACAGCCACAGGTTGCGGGAGCATCCAGGAAGCGCCAACCCCTTTTTTTCTAAACTCTGAAATTTCTCTGCCATTTCCCGGCGAAAGTCTGTCAATTTTTTAGGACAAGTGCGCAATATAGAGTCTTTGGAGCATGCAAAGTTTGAAGTTCGTCGGAACATTTTTCGACCTCCAAATTTGCCGACGTTTGGACCACACTTTGACCAAAATCCCGTCCCAAACTGGGCCGTGTCAACGACAGTCCGAAGGACTGAGCATGCGCACGAGTCAGGAGTACACCAAAGAGGTGTGTACAGACAGCCACAGGTTGCGGGAGCAACCAGGAAGCGCCAACCCCTTTTTTTCTAAACTCTGAAATTTCTCTGCCATTTCCCGGCGAAAGTCTGTCAATTTTTTAGGACAAGTGCGCAATATAGAGTCTTTGGAGCATGCAAAATTTGAAGTTCGTCGGAACATTTTTCGACCTCCAAATTTGCCTACGTTTGGACCACACTTTGACCAAAATCCCGTCCCAAACTGGGCCGTGTCAACGACAGTCCGAAGGACTGAGCATGCGCACGAGTCAGGAGTACACCAAAGAGGTGTGTACAGACAGCCACAGGTTGCGGGAGCATCCAGGAAGCGCCAACCCCTTTTTTTCTAAACTCTGAAATTTCTCTGCCATTTCCCGGCGAAAGTCTGTCAATTTTTTAGGACAAGTGCGCAATATAGAGTCTTTGGAGCATGCAAAATTTGAAGTTCGTCGGAACATTTTTCGACCTCCAAATTTGCCGACGTTTGGACCACACTTTGACCAAAATCCCGTCCCAAACTGGGCCGTGTCAACGACAGTCCGAAGGACTGAGCATGCGCACGAGTCAGGAGTACACCAAAGAGGTGTGTACAGACAGCCACAGGTTGCGGGAGCATCCAGGAAGCGCCAACCCCTTTTTTTTCTAAACTCTGAAATTTCTCTGCCATTTCCCGGCGAAAGTCTGTCAATTATTTAGGACAAGTGCGCAATATAGAGTCTTTGGAGCATGCAAAATTTAAAGTTCGTCGGAACATTTTTCGACCTCCAAATTTGCCGACGTTTGGACCACACTTTGACCAAAATCCAGTCCCAAACTGGGCCGTGTCAACGACAGTCCGAAGGACTGAGCATGCGCACGAGTCAGGAGTACACCAAAGAGGTGTGTACAGACAGCCACAGGTTGCGGGAGCATCCAGGAAGCGCCAACCCCTTTTTTTTCTAAACTCTGAAATTTCTCTGCCATTTCCCGGCGAAAGTCTGTCAATTTTTTAGGACAAGTGCGCAATATAGAGTCTTTGGATCATGCAAAATTTAAAGTTCGTCGGAACATTTTTCGACCTCCAAATTTGCCGACGTTTGGACCACACTTTGACCAAAATCCCGTCCCAACGACAGTCCGAAGGACTGAGCATGCGCACGAGTCAGGAGTACACCAAAGAGGTGTGTACAGACAGCCACAGGTTGCGGGAGCATCCAGGAAGCGCCAACCCCTTTTTTTTCTAAACTCTGAAATTTCTCTGCCATTTCCCGGCGAAAGTCTGTCAATTTTTTAGGACAAGTGCGCAATATAGAGTCTTTGGAGCATGCAAAGTTTGAAGTTCGTCGGAACATTTTTCGACCTCCAAATTTGCCGACGTTTGGACCACACTTTGACCAAAATCCCGTCCCAAACTGGGCCGTGTCAACGACAGTCCGAAGGACTGAGCATGCGCACGAGTCAGGAGTACACCAAAGAGGTGTGTACAGACAGCCACAGGTTGCGGGAGCAACCAGGAAGCGCCAACCCCTTTTTTTTCTAAACTCTGAAATTTCTCTGCCATTTCCCGGCGAAAGTCTGTCAATTTTTTAGGACAAGTGCGCAATATAGAGTCTTTGGAGCATGCAAAATTTGAAGTTCGTCGGAACATTTTCTCCAAATTTGCCGACGTTTGGACCACACTTTGACCAAAATCCCATCCCAAACTGGGCCGTGTCAACGACAGTCCGAAGGACTGAGCATGCGCACGAGTCAGGAGTACACCAAAGAGGTGTGTACAGACAGCCACAGGTTGCGGGAGCATCCAGGAAGCGCCAACCCCTTTTTTTTCTAAACTCTGAAATTTCTCTGCCATTTCCCGGCGAAAGTCTGTCAATTTTTTAGGACAAGTGCGCAATATAGAGTCTTTGGAGCATGCAAAATTTGAAGTTCGTCGGAACATTTTTCGACCTCCAAATTTGCCGACGTTTGGACCACACTTTGACCAAAATCCCGTCCCAACGACAGTCCGAAGGACTGAGCATGCGCACGAGTCAGGAGTACACCAAAGAGGTGTGTACAGACAGCCACAGGTTGCGGGAGCATCCAGGAAGCGCCAACCCCTTTTTTTCTAAACTCTGAAATTTCTCTGCCATTTCCCGGCGAAAGTCTGTCAATTTTTTAGGACAAGTGCGCAATATAGAGTCTTTGGGGCATGCAAAATTTGAAGTTCGTCGGAACATTTTTCGACCTCCAAATTTGCCGACGTTTGGACCACACTTTGACCAAAATCCCGTCCCAAACTGGGCCGTGTCAACGACAGTCCGAAGGACTGAGCATGCGCACGAGTCAGGAGTACACCAAAGAGGTGTGTACAGACAGCCACAGGTTGCGGGAGCATCCAGGAAGCGCCAACCCCTTTTTTTTCTAAACTCTGAAATTTCTCTGCCATTTCCCGGCGAAAGTCTGTCAATTTTTTAGGACAAGTGCGCAATATAGAGTCTTTGGAGCATGCAAAATTTGAAGTTCGTCGGAACATTTTTCGACCTCCAAATTTGCCGACGTTTGGACCACACTTTGACCAAAATCCCGTCCCAAACTGGGCCGTGTCAACGACAGTCCGAAGGACTGAGCATGCGCACGAGTCAGGAGTACACCAAAGAGGTGTGTACAGACAGCCACAGGTTGCGGGAGCATCCAGGAAGCGCCAACCCCTTTTTTTTCTAAACTCTGAAATTTCTCTGCCATTTCCCGGCGAAAGTCTGTCAATTTTTTAGGACAAGTGCGCAATATAGAGTCTTTGGAGCATGCAAAATTTGAAGTTCGTCGGAACATTTTTCGACCTCCAAATTTGCCGACGTTTGGACCACACTTTGACCAAAATCCCGTCCCAAACTGGGCCGTGTCAACGACAGTCCGAAGGACTGAGCATGCGCACGAGTCAGGAGTACACCAAAGAGGTGTGTACAGACAGCCACAGGTTGCGGGAGCATCCAGGAAGCGCCAACCCCTTTTTTTTCTAAACTCTGAAATTTCTCTGCCATTTCCCGGCGAAAGTCTGTCAATTTTTTAGGACAAGTGCGCAATATAGAGTCTTTGGAGCATGCAAAATTTGAAGTTCGTCGGAACATTTTTCGACCTCCAAATTTGCCGACGTTTGGACCACACTTTGACCAAAATCCCGTCCCAAACTGGGCCGTGTCAACGACAGTCCGAAGGACTGAGCATGCGCACGAGTCAGGAGTACACCAAAGAGGTGTGTACAGACAGCCACAGGTTGCGGGAGCATCCAGGAAGCGCCAACCCCTTTTTTTTCTAAACTCTGAAATTTCTCTGCCATTTCCCGGCGAAAGTCTGTCAATTTTTTAGGACAAGTGCGCAATATAGAGTCTTTGGAGCATGCAAAATTTGAAGTTCGTCGGAACATTTTTCGACCTCCAAATTTGCCGACGTTTGGACCACACTTTGACCAAAATCCCGTCCCAAACTGGGCCGTGTCAACGACAGTCCGAAGGACTGAGCATGCGCACGAGTCAGGAGTACACCAAAGAGGTGTGTACAGACAGCCACAGGTTGCGGGAGCATCCAGGAAGCGCCAACCCCTTTTTTTTCTAAACTCTGAAATTTCTCTGCCATTTCCCGGCGAAAGTCTGTCAATTTTTTAGGACAAGTGCGCAATATAGAGTCTTTGGAGCATGCAAAATTTGAAGTTCGTCGGAACATTTTTCGACCTCCAAATTTGCCGACGTTTGGACCACACTTTGACCA
This sequence comes from Henricia sp. BOLD:AAB3569, assembly GCA_037783545.1. Lineage (NCBI taxonomy): Eukaryota > Metazoa > Echinodermata > Asteroidea > Spinulosida > Echinasteridae > Henricia > Henricia sp. BOLD:AAB3569. The sequence goes on from JBBELK010000547.1 coordinate 38,334, forward strand.
AAATCCCGTCCCAAACTGGGCCGTGTCAACGACAGTCCGAAGGACTGAGCATGCGCACGAGTCAGGAGTACACCAAAGAGGTGTGTACAGACAGCCACAGGTTGCGGGAGCATCCAGGAAGCGCCAACCCCTTTTTTTTCTAAACTCTGAAATTTCTCTGCCATTTCCCGGCGAAAGTCTGTCAATTTTTTAGGACAAGTGCGCAATATAGAGTCTTTGGAGCATGCAAAATTTGAAGTTCGTCGGAACATTTTTCGACCTCCAAATTTGCCGACGTTTGGACCACACTTTGACCAAAATCCCGTCCCAAACTGGGCCGTGTCAACGACAGTCCGAAGGACTGAGCATGCGCACGAGTCAGGAGTACACCAAAGAGGTGTGTACAGACAGCCACAGGTTGCGGGAGCATCCAGGAAGCGCCAACCCTTTTTTTTCTAAACTCTGAAATTTCTCTGCCATTTCCCGGCGAAAGTCTGTCAATTTTTTAGGACAAGTGCGCAATATAGAGTCTTTGGAGCATGCAAAATTTGAAGTTCGTCGGAACATTTTTCGACGTCCAAATTTGCCGACGTTTGGACCACACTTTGACCAAAATCCCGTCCCAAACTGGGCCGTGTCAACGACAGTCCGAAGGACTGAGCATGCGCACGAGTCAGGAGTACACCGAAGAGGTGTGTACAGACAGCCACAGGTTGCGGGAGCATCCAGGAAGCGCCAACCCTTTTTTTTCTAAACTCTGAAATTTCTCTGCCATTTCCCGGCGAAAGTCTGTCAATTTTTTAGGACAAGTGCGCAATATAGAGTCTTTGGAGCATGCAAAATTTGAAGTTCGTCGGAACATTTTTCGACCTCCAAATTTGCCGACGTTTGGACCACACTTTGACCAAAATCCCGTCCCAAACTGGGCCGTGTCAACGACAGTCCGAAGGACTGAGCATGCGCACGAGTCAGGAGTACACCAAAGAGGTGTGTACAGACAGCCACAGGTTGCGGGAGCATCCAGGAAGCGCCAACCCCTTTTTTTTCTAAACTCTGAAATTTCTCTGCCATTTCCCGGCGAAAGTCTGTCAATTTTTTAGGACAAGTGCGCAATATAGAGTCTTTGGAGCATGCAAAATTTGAAGTTCGTCGGAACATTTTTCGACCTCCAAATTTGCCGACGTTTGGACCACACTTTGACCAAAATCCCGTCCCAAACTGGGCCGTGTCAACGACAGTCCGAAGGACTGAGCATGCGCACGAGTCAGGAGTACACCAAAGAGGTGTGTACAGACAGCCACAGGTTGCGGGAGCATCCAGGAAGCGCCAACCCCTTTTTTTCTAAACTCTGAAATTTCTCTGCCATTTCCCGGCGAAAGTCTGTAATTTTTTTAGGACAAGTGCGCAATATAGAGTCTTTGGAGCATGCAAAATTTGAAGTTCGTCGGAACATTTTTCGACCTCCAAATTTGCCGACGTTTGGACCACACTTTGACCAAAATCCCGTCCCAAACTGGGCCGTGTCAACGACAGTCCGAAGGACTGAGCATGCGCACGAGTCAGGAGTACACCAAAGAGGTGTGTACAGACAGCCACAGTTTGCGGGAGCATCCAGGAAGCGCCAACCCCTTTTTTTCTAAACTCTGAAATTTCTCTGCCATTTCCCGGCGAAAGTCTGTCAATTTTTTAGGACAAGTGCGCAATATAGAGTCTTTGGAGCATGCAAAATTTGAAGTTCGTCGGAACATTTTTCGACCTCCAAATTTGCCGACGTTTGGACCACACTTTGACCAAAATCCCGTCCCAAACTGGGCCGTGTCAACGACAGTCCGAAGGACTGAGCATGCGCACGAGTCAGGAGTACACCAAAGAGGTGTGTACAGACAGCCACAGGTTGCGGGAGCATCCAGGAAGCGCCAACCCCTTTTTTTCTAAACTCTGAAATTTCTCTGCCATTTCCCGGCGAAAGTCTGTAAATTTTTTAGGACAAGTGCGCAATATAGAGTCTTTGGAGCATGCAAAATTTGAAGTTCGTCGGAACATTTTTCGACCTCCAAATTTGCCGACGTTTGGACCACACTTTGACCAAAATCCCGTCCCAAACTGGGCCGTGTCAACGACAGTCCGAAGGACTGAGCATGCGCACGAGTCAGGAGTACACCAAAGAGGTGTGTACAGACAGCCACAGGTTGCGGGAGCAACCAGGAAGCGCCAACCCTTTTTTTTCTAAACTCTGAAATTTCTCTGCCATTTCCCGGCGGAAGTCTGTCAATTTTTTAGGACAAGTGCGCAATATAGAGTCTTTGGAGCATGCAAAATTTGAAGTTCGTCGGAACATTTTTCCAAATTTGCCGACGTTTGGACCACACTTTGACCAAAATCCCATCCCAAACTGGGCCGTGTCAACGACAGTCCGAAGGACTGAGCATGCGCACGAGTCAGGAGTACACCAAAGAGGTGTGTACAGACAGCCACAGGTTGCGGGAGCATCCAGGAAGCGCCAACCCCTTTTTTTTCTAAACTCTGAAATTTCTCTGCCATTTCCCGGCGAAAGTCTGTCAATTTTTTAGGACAAGTGCGCAATATAGAGTCTTTGGAGCATGCAAAATTTGAAGTTCGTCGGAACATTTTTCGACCTCCAAATTTGCCGACGTTTGGACCACACTTTGACCAAAATCCCGTCCCAACGACAGTCCGAAGGACTGAGCATGCGCACGAGTCAGGAGTACACCAAAGAGGTGTGTACAGACAGCCACAGGTTGCGGGAGCATCCAGGAAGCGCCAACCCCTTTTTTTTCTAAACTCTGAAATTTCTCTGCCATTTCCCGGCGAAAGTCTGTCAATTTTATAGGACAAGTGCGCAATATAGAGTCTTTGGAGCATGCAAAATTTGAAGTTCGTCGGAACATTTTTCGACCTCCAAATTTGCCGACGTTTGGACCACACTTTGACCAAAATCCCGTCCCAAACTGGGCCGTGTCAACGACAGTCGAAGGACTGAGCATGCGCACGAGTCAGGAGTACACCAAAGAGGTGTGTACAGACAGCCACAGGTTGCGGGAGCATCCAGGAAGCGCCAACCCCTTTTTTTTCTAAACTCTGAAATTTCTCTGCCATTTCCCGGCGAAAGTCTGTCAATTTTTTAGGACAAGTGCGCAATATAGAGTCTTTGGAGCATGCAAAATTTGAAGTTCGTCGGAACATTTTTCGACCTCCAAATTTGCCGACGTTTGGACCACACTTTGACCAAAATCCCGTCCCAAACTGGGCCGTGTCAACGACAGTCCGAAGGACTGAGCATGCGCACGAGTCAGGAGTACACCAAAGAGGTGTGTACAGACAGCCACAGGTTGCGGGAGCATCCAGGAAGCGCCAACCCCTTTTTTTCTAAACTCTGAAATTTCTCTGCCATTTCCAGGCGAAAGTCTGTAAATTTTTTAGGACAAGTGCGCAATATAGAGTCTTTGGAGCATGCAAAATTTGAAGTTCGTCGGAACATTTTCGACCTCCAAATTTGCCGACGTTTGGACCACACTTTGACCAAAA
>JBBELK010000548.1:0-352052 GCA_037783545.1 Henricia sp. BOLD:AAB3569
TGATAACAAATCTGTGAAATGTTTTCATCGAGTATGATGGTTGGGAAACTGCTCTTTCAACTCTTTCAGCTGCGTCGCCAGTAGGTTGGCAGACGAGGGGTGGCACGGCACATTGGACGGGCGAGGGCGGACACATACAGTTGTGCAAACCTCAAGACTCATTGTGGGGTCATCAGGAGGAGGAGCGATATTTTAAGGCTCTGGCGACGCCGCTGCTCCTCATTGCCACAAGTACTTTACAATTTTTTTCCAACCACTTTTGCACCTATCAATTGTTTTCCCCACCCCTCCCCGCCCCCCGGGCTACCCCGCCTAAGAGGTGGGGATTGCCACTTTTTGCGTGACAAAATCCCCACCCCTGGGGCAACATTTAGGTTACAAAAATCCCCACCCTCGGGTGCAAAACATGCGCAAAAAATGCACATAAAATGGGTCAAATGCCCTACCCTGGGGCATGAAAAACGTGACCAAACCCCCACCTAGGGGGTGGGGCAGCGCGTGGGGGGGGGGGGGGGGGGGTGGGGTGGGAGGGGTGGGGGAAACAATTGATAGGTGCATTACACACGATAAGTGCAACTAAAGCCACAATATTCGAATGCAAACACTCGCCGTTCACAAACGTGCAGAATATGTGCATTCTGGTACATTCTGGTTGTTTTCGCACCAACTGCTATACATAAGACGACCGATGTATAAGCCACTTAACGAATAAACGTATATTTAACACGGACCTCTTTTGTATGCATTTTTGTTGTAAATCAAATGACACTTTTTTCAAAACGTGAAAGCTTGTACCAGTTGAAGATGAGAAGAAAGTTTGGATGAGAGTAAAGGGAAGACTATGTTACATAACAGGAGATGAGATAATGTTTGAAGGCATATTTGAAACTGCCCACAGACGACTTGATCTGAAGGACATTCAGAAAAAAAAGTCCCGATATCCTCTATAATGCCCGTGCAAAGCGGTCTTTCTGGCCGTTGGGTATTGGGTCTAGCTAGGGCCCCTCCCTATCTCAATTCGGTGAAAACAAGTCCGCGGAAAGAATGAAAATGTCACATACATCACGAAACAGCAGATGAATATTTGTTTATTCCGATTAAAATAACGAAAGTGTAGTTCTAACGTGTGCCAATTTACACTATACTCCGAAGTTAGTGATATTGTGTGGTGTACCCTCGTCTTAAAAATAACTTCGGCTCGTTCGGTATTTTTCATGACTCGTGCAGTATATTCTCACATCACCCTCAAATTAAAGCGATCCAATATATTATTAATATTCATTGTCAAACATTAATATTCATTCTCGAACATTAGTTTCACCAATATCAAATAATTTGACACAGATTCAGTTTTCAGCGTATGTACATGTAATATAAAACTTTACTCTGCATTTCAATACTGATTTAGACCAATATGCATGGAAATGGAATTGTGGACAGCTATCCTGTAAATTAAGAAAGTAAATTGTAATATCTTGCTGTAATTACATGTTCTTTGGAAATTGGATATAATTTGTGTACATCAGGTCATCTTTTTTCGGACATTTTGTACAATTGTTTTGCTGTCAAGCAAAATACGGAAAGAATTTTAGTGACGTCACACTATACAAACTGGATGTAGGCCTATGTGTAGGCCTATGTGACATTTTCATTCGTTCGCGGTTTGGTTTTTACCGAATTAAGTGGTTTAGGTCATTGACTCGCAATCACAGGTGAAAACTTGGGGTTGCGGGTTCGAACCTCCCCCGGCTGCGGTACCTGTGTCCTTGAGCAAGGCACTCAACCACACTTGCTCCATCTTTCGGAAGGGATGTGAAGCCGTTGGTCCACTGTGTTAGGTAACGGTAACGCACTTTTAAGTTCCCAGAGCATTCTTTCGTGAAGAGCAAGGGGATTCCCCGGTGTCTCTGGCCATCTCTAATTTCTAATTCTTCATGGGTTTCCTAACACTTCCGAGTGACAGTGCAATGGGCACTTTAGAGGAATCCTTGGTATGAATACCAGAAATAAATAATAATAATAAAAAATAATTTTAAGAATCTACGAAAAGTGTAGATTCTTAACACAAAGGGTTTTAAGACGCTACACCTTTTATTAAGAAACTGTTGAGAAAACAACGACACACAGATTTAGGAAAATGACTATTGTTTATTATCACATATCACAGGAAATTACAGTGAAAACGATAAAAATCTTCTTTGCAATCACCCCAAGACATTTTTTGCGCATGCTGTTGATCAAACTTTGAATGCGCCGCTGATAAGTTTGCCCAGAAATCTGGTTCGGATAAATCCCGTGACCTTGAATTTTTGGAAAATGCTAAAAAACCGGCCAAATTTGATGGTTTCTTTTCAGAATCTATTTAGTTTATTTCGGAAAGACTTTCAGAATAATGTATGGGTCTATTTCGAGCCGACAATATGTGTTTAACAGAACTGTCAAACATAACTGCCATGTTTGAAAAAATACGTCACAGGAAAAATGCATTCTGCTATTTTCAAATCAGTGAAATCTGGATAAATCAAGCTTGTTCAGTCAAAAAGTATGTAACATCCCCTTTTTTTACGGAAGAAAGTTCTTGTGTATTGTCATAATAGTAGGCCTAATGCACAAAGGAGAATTTTGAAAGTTTCGCAGGTTTCATCCCTCAAAGATAGTCAATGTTCAATGGTGTTTTCTATAGTGATATTTCGTGTAGGGGTGTAATAAATAAGATAACATAAATGCACGGAGAACATTTATTTAATTGGAACTAAAGATGAGTAAAATGGAAATAAAATGTTTAAAATACTTTAGAGTGCTTGTTAGACCTTTTGTTTTCGATATATGTTGTTTCCGTTGACGTTTGTATAGTTCAGCTAGCTCGAATTTGTCTGTTGTTGCCTACTGCACTGCTGTCCCGTGCTGTTAAAACACACATACTCATTGACCAATCACGACCACACTGTAAAAATTTCACTAACACATTTTTGTCCCACAATCATGAACACATGAGGCAAGTAACTGCTCATGGATGAGGTACATGTACCTGGTGTGTTTGTGACTAGCACCCAAAGTATAGCTCAAGTAGATTAAACCACTGTTCATCATGTACATCATATGTGATGGTTTAATTTGTTAACTCGCGTCTCATGCACGTGTGGGGCCGGAAAATTTAAAAAGTAAATTGAATGGTCACTTCAGGTGTGTGAAGTAGTGGTCAGAGCGTGTTGAGCAGCATGTGTTGCACCTGACGTGTAAGATGATTGACAATGAAAAAGGTTTTACTGAAAATAATTTCATCTCTCGCACATGAATTGTTTCCATTTAAACTTTTACTATCACACCAGGCACATGAAACACTTGAGGTGACACTCGCCTCAACATGAAGTGACAGTCACCTCAACATGAGGTGACACTTGCCTCACCATGAGGGGTATGCGTTGCACAACCGCAACACCTCAGGTGCATGAGCTTGGTAAAATCACGTGCATGATGTAGAGTCACTTTTACAGTGAAGGGTCAAGCCCAATACATGTACATCATTTGAAGTGACCCGAAATGTTGCTTCATGAGTTGACAAGAAAAGAAGTGTTGAACAAACACTACTTCCGTGTAAAATGGTACCTTTGAGAGAGAAATTGCCAACTGAAGACAATTTTTGTACGAGACATTAAAATATGCATGGATTTTTGTGGCTGGAATTTCTACCAGGCAGTCTATTCAATGTGATGCTGTTGTTCCTTTTCTTAAACGTTTTCTAATCATTACCTTAATTTTAGGAAAATTAACGCTAGTTTTAGCATTCACTTTTCAAAGAAATGTATGAATTTTAATCATTTTCTCAAACATCGCTGCATATGCATGGAGGAAAATTGATGATCAATGCAGCTAACATTTGTGGATGTAGTTTCGTTGTTCTGGGAATCCATTTTTCAAAATGGCCTTTGAACAGCAAATTACTGCGTATAAATTACTAGTCTCTTCATAATTGCACGGTAAACACGATTTACTTATCTAACCTTTCACCTTGAATAGTTTATCAAGCGTGAAAATCTCCGCATCTATTTTAGTTCATATCAGGTGAGTAATTTCGGAATCACTCGTGACTTATTTTTTGCTGCGCCATTTTGTAGTTCATCTCTTCAGACTCCCAGTGCACCAAACTGATTTTATAGGTGAAGGACGAGTGTATAATTTACAGTAAGTAAAGTAATTATACTGCAGGAAAGTGGTTGGAATTTTCGTGTGTTATTATAAGAAGTGTTAAATTCCCGAACTCGCACTTTTTTAATTTCTGTTTAAATTAACGAATACGGTTTGCTGTGGATTCACGTTTGTTCACATTACGTTCGTTCCATGTGGGGTTGAATTTCATATCCACACACACTGTTACGGCATATAAACCACGTGTGGAGTTTGATAATAAAAAGGCAAAAACTTTGAAGTTTTCTGACTTGCCTAATAGGTTTGAGCATGGGTTCCACGCAGTAGTGGCCACATATGGCATTCCTTCCACAAAATAATATAAAAATCAAAATAAAATACAATAAAATGTATTTCTGACTTTCATCAAGAATTTTTTATAGTACGTGTAAGATTCAATAATGGGGACACAACCAAACTTCAGTTGTGTAAACCTATAACTGCGAGTTTTGATTTTCCCCAGGCATATTTAAACGAAAGCGCGATGGCCGAATCTACAGCCAAAAGTGAGATCAGCCATGAACATCTGGAATGTCCAATCTGCTTGCGCCGTTTCAAAGATCCAAAGATACTAGACTGCTTACATAACTTTTGCCGAGATTGCTTGGAAGACTTGGTCAGCAAGCATCAACCGGATGCTGATAAGATCATCTGCCCAGTCTGTAAGAAGGCCACGGAGATTCCAGACTCGCGCCTTGATAATCTCAAGAGCTGTTTCTTCCTGAGCTCGCTTGTCGATGACGTCAACAAACGGGAGAAGTTATTTGGACATACATCGGCTTCTAATCTCATTTGTGAAGAGTGTGAAGACGGTTTGGAGGCCGTCTCCCGATGCTTGGACTGCAATGCGAACATCTGCCAACAATGCAAGACCACTCATGGGCGCTTGAAGCACTTCAAGGAGCACCGAATTGTGTCAGATCTCAATCCAAGCCAGGACGTAACAGCAGCTAAGGATCCTCATTCCCAAAAATGCACACAGCACCATGACCACAATCTCTGCTTTTACTGCGAAACTTGCAAGATACTAATCTGTTCAATGTGTGAAGCGATTGACCATCATACAGCGGAACACACAGTAACAAGTATTACAGATGCTGTTGGATCTCATCGTAAAGATGTTGGTGACATCTTGAAGAAGTTTCAGAAAAGCGAGGAAGAATTCCAAGCCTCGCAAGAATCCATATCTCACTCACGGAAGAGATTAGAGCTGATGGTGACGAAGGCATGCGATGATGTTTCTGCTAAGGAGAAAGAGGAAATCGCTAAAATTCAAACCAAGGCTCGGCTTCTTAGAGACGAGATCGCCAACATCGGTAAGGACAGAGATGAGGAGTATGAAAAAGTGTTCAACAGTAATCGTGACAAGATGGATAGAGCTAAGACCATTGTGACCGCTGTGAGCGACCTGATGGAACGTGCTGACGACTTTGAGATGTTGGATCTTAAGCCAAAGGTGATGCACAACCTGGAATATCGGAACGAACTTCTGTTTGAACAAGTCGATCACAAGAAGTCATTCATTGGGGTCAGGTGTCAAGATGTAGTCTCCGATACAGATCTGGGGGAGATACTTCATGAGGAAAAGTGGCTGTTGAAGAATGAGTTTGAGGGAAAAAATACTAAAGATGGCGCATTTTCTAACGTTGGCGCCTTTAAAAACGGTGACATTGCCGTAATAAATAGAGACATGGCAGTTGTCTCTGTATTTACGTCTAATGGACGCTTCGAGATTCCCTTTAATCCAGAAGGTGACTTGCATGCTCCACACAGCCTGGCAGTGACACGAGATGATTTGATGTTGATCACAGATGGCGATTTGGTTAAAGTGTTTAACATGGACCGACAGTTAATTAGTCAGTTCAGACCGGCAGAAGATGAATCTGGGGAACTGCGAGAGAGTAAACTTACTTGTATTGCTGCGGATGAGCAGAATCGCGTAGCTGTGGCAGACGAAGAAAGAAACGTTGTATACGTGACAAGCCTCGACGGGTCGTTGATTTCAATCATTCCTACTAGCATAGGTCTACGCCTATATGACATTGCCTTCCAACACGACGACCGTTTGATCCTATGTAGTTGGTCTGAGGGCAGGTTACTCTGCCTAGATTTTTCGGGACATGAGTTTTTCAGCATCAGCACTAAAGCACACGGTCAGTTCATGAGGCCTTGCGGCGTGTGCTGCGACGTGGCTGGTGATATTTACGTCCCCATTCACAAAGACAGTAAACACGCGAGTGAAACGCATCATTACACTGCACAAGGAGTACATGTACAGAGCATAATACGAGGATTTATTTTGCCCTTCGACTTAACGTTCTCTCCTCGTGGTGATCTCGTGGTGGCTGATTTCAAGTCTGTGAAAATTTATCATCGTGTAAAATAAATGATGTTTGAAGGAACTGCTCTTTCAAACTCCTCACCGCCACAAGTACTTTCTTTAAAATGCAACAATGTTTTAAAAAACTATATAGGATTTCTACAAATAAACAAACACCCTCATGTTGCATGCCACATATTTCAGCGTTATACATACATGAGGTGAAGGGAAGTCCCGATATCCTTCCCTCTTCGACGCCCGTGCAATTCCGGCCGTTTAGCCGTGGGTCTGGGGGCCCTTTTTTTTTTTTACCCCATCTCAATTCGGTGAAAACTAAGCCACCAAAAAAATAAATGCTACTGTTAGAATAACCCAGACAGCAAACTTACGTTAGCCCAACGTTGGATCAACGTCAGTAATTGATGAAGAAACGTTGGACCAACGTTAGAAAATGACGTTGTTCCAACGTAAAGTTGCACTTCCGAATAACGTTGGCACAACGTTGTTTATATTAAAGTTGGCGTTAACGTTGGACAAACGTCATATCGCTTAATTCCCAACCTTATTTCCACGTTAATTCAATGCTGGCTCAACGGCAGACGTAAATTATTGACGTCTTATTGACGTCTTATTAACGTCTTTGTGGGGTCGTATGCAAAGCCAAAAGACGTCTTTTTTTGACGCCCCATACATTACTCATACATATTCATCGATACTCATACATTACTCATACATACTCATACATAGATACTCATAAATTACTCATACACTACTTATACACTCTTCATACATAACTTTATGCGCGACTTCTATTTATGCTCCACTAAAACCTGCACCCTGTAACCCATGGTTGGCACACACCTACTAACCGAATACCAAACTTAATACTAATCACTCGCCACTTTGAGTTTGTTCATCCCCGACAGTTGCCAATTTGCCTATTATCAAGCAACAACCCATTGACAAAAAAACAAAACAACTGCCAAAACTGAAGCAAATTAGCCTTTTTACGGTAAATCTGGTCACGACCACTTTATGACGCAGGAGTCTAAAATGACTGGAAAAAGACGTCTTTAACACGTCGTGTGCCCACATGTTGCCGTTAACGTCAGGTTGCCGTCAGAATAGCGACGCAAGCATGACGTAAATTGTCGTGCCTAAACCCACGTTAATTCGACGCAGTATGTCGACGCCGCACTGACGTAATGTGATAACCTTTATATAACGTCTTACCGACGTTATATATGACACCTTATTGACGTCAAATATTGACGTTAAAGTGACGTCATGTTGACCAAATGTCTAACCTAATGCCGACGTATAGCAAATACGGAAATCGCCGGCCCATATCTGACGTCGTACCGACGTGGTACACCGACGGGCGACGTCGTACACCGACGGGCGACGTTCGCCGACCTATGCCGACCTTTGCCGACGTCGCGACGCGTCGGTGCGACGTATGCTTGCTGTCTGGGAAGTTACTTTTAAAATGTGTTATTACCTATAATTTATTTTTTTCTAAATGTTTAACTGGCCGATCAGAATGCCAAGTTTTAATACCGAAAGTGCCATTTTACACTAAATAAGTTAGGGATATTGTGGGGTGTACGCAGATATTTTGAGGGTATCCATTCCACTTGAATGATTTTGTATAGCATGACATACATGTCAAAGGAATAGGTGTAAACAGTCATTTCAAAAAAATGCCAAAATTGAACCACAACTTATTATGAGTATAGTGTAATCCTCTTAATAATGATTTTATGCCTAATTATGTTTGATATTAAAGAACGTTAACATAATGATTGCATACTTAGTACCACCCACTATCCGTCTCATGGGTGTGAGTCTGATAATAGGAAAGTACATACGGTAAGAACTGAGAAGTTGATAATGAATGGTTTTTTTTTAATAACTTAAGCATCAGTAAATGCAGATTTGATAGAAAACTCAAATTAAGGAGTGTGAAAAATTACAGATTTTCTTTAAACATTTTCAATCAGTCTTGTATGTTTTGTGCACAAGGTCTGCAGCCAAGATCGACTTCTCAGTTATCTCAGTACTGTCAATACAAAAATGAAATAATTTGAATATCTCGGATTATGATTATCAGTTACTGTTAAAAATATATACATTCATATTATATTTCATTGTTATAATGTCTCTATATCTTCATATGGATTAATACTTTATTTTCAGAAATTGGCTCATACATATTGGTATACATAGGTTTCAAACTTTTATTAACGTCATGATCATCATTTCCCAAATATAATAGGCCTACATCTACTTTCCATTTTATCTGTACAATTTCATGAGTGTATACTTCTTGATACACCCTGAAGTTACAGTTGCTACAATTTGACAGTTTTTACAGGCAGTAAAATTTACCAGTATTAATGTTGATGTCCTAACAATGTACGTTATGGTGACAGCGAGATTAATCCGATTTGGCCAGTGAGATCATGGTGAAATGAGAAATGTTGTGACTAAATCAACTACTCCTTCCCCTCAACAGAATTTGCCCTATTAGGTATGCAAAATTGGGATAAATGTAAATAGGGCAAAATACAACACTCAAAAGAAGTAAGGGAGCAAACCATGCACATGTAGTGTTTTTAAAGTTATTTCTGAATGGATTTAACACGCATGCGCCGTAATTATGTTTTCCCATCAATTATGATGAATATTGTGAAATGATTTGTAAAAAATAAAATTGTGTATTTTCTTGTATTGTCCCATGATATAACATTTCTCTACTTGTATGAGCTTTTTGAATCGAGTCAGAGAAACTAATTATCATGTATTATTAGTACATTATGTGCTTTATATATAACTTGCTTATATTTTTAATCAACACCTTAATATTCATCTAAAATGTCGAAAAATCTTAGTTTTGCCAATATCAAATAATTTGTGACACAATTTTCAGTTTTTAGCGTATGTATACATGTAATATAAAGCTTTACTCTGCATTTCGATACTGATTTAGACCAATGTTAATAGACATGGAATTGTGATCAATTATCATGTACGTTAATTTGTATTAAATTTCTTGTAATATCTAAATACATGCATCTTTGGAATTTGGATATAATCTGGGCACATTCAAAATTGAATAATTAATTTCAAATAGATGTTAAAATTAAAGTACTCTCTAAATGTAAAAGAGTGAGCAACTCACTCTTCAAAAGAGTGACTCCCTTATAAAACCACTCGGAAACATTGAAAATCACTCCAAAAAGGAGCCATATAAAGGACAGCTCGAAAAAGAGCTGTCCTCCATATGGCTCCTCCTTCGAGTGTTTTTTCCACTCTTTTTGGAGTGATTGCCACTCTTTTTACAGAATTTCACTCTTTTTGGAGTGATTTTCACCTTTTTCCGAGTGGTTTTATAAGGGAGTCACTCTTTTGAAGAGTGAGTTGTTCACTCTTTTACATTTAGAGAGTACGTTTGCCGTGTTAAAAAAAATTATTCACATCAAAATGCATGGTGCTATTTTGATAAATCAAGCTTGTTCAGTCAATAAGTATATTGCAGGCCCTTTAAATTATTATCAGATGAAACATGTTTCTGCATTGCCATAATAGGAATGCATGAAGGAGAGTTTTGAAAGTTTCAAAGGTTCCATCTCTCAAAGATAATTTACGTTCAATACGTGGTTTTTAGTGGCATTTTGTGTTAGAGTGTAATAAAGAAGAGAACTTAATATTGTCACAAGGAAACTTAAATGCAAATCAATCAGGTTTCAATTAGAACTGAAGATGAGTAAAATGGAAATAAAACATTTAAAATAGTTTAAAGAAACTTGCTAGAACTTTTGTTTTCGATATTTTCTCTTTTTCGTTGACATTTGTATAGTTCAGCTAGCTCGAAATTGTCTGCTTTTGCCTATCCTTTGCACGGCGGCCATGACAGGGGGCAGTCACATCGTCACCGTGTGTCATGCATGATGCTTTGTGGTTCTATTGTTACATAATTTTAAACCTGCCTCCTGTCATGGCCGCTGGTGCAGGAGCATAAATGTACCCCATTAGTGTGGACAGACCCATATCTAAATTCAACATTTCTCAAGTCACCAACCGGTATTTGGAAGACAACGGGATTGTTGCCGGCGTTCACAACTTATGCCCAACGATAGTCTAACTTATGCATAGAGCGCGGCAGCGTATATCGCCTTCGATCACGTGTCGTAGCCTATAAAAAGGGCTGCCGCTCGACGATTCAAATCATAACCGCACTAGAAATCGCAGTATCAACATCACCGTCATGCAGAAGAAAACTTCGAAGAACGCTGCCAATACGCCATTATACGGTAGCTGTAAGTTAGAAACACGTTCAGTTAGTTCTGTGGTCGTCCGGAACACATCAAATACATACGTCAATATGCGTTGGAGATAAGTTCGACATAGGTTCAAAGCATGCTACTCATAGGTTAGAAATAAGTTGTGGGTACGCTAGACATTATCTCGATGTATTTCGACTTATGAGTAAATTACAAGTAACGTGTGTGAACGTGTGTCAAACGATCGCATAACTTAACTACAATTTATGGCCCGCGTATGCGGGACGTATGAGCCATACGCTGACATACGTCAAAAATTGTTGGATATATACACCCAACACATAAAGTTAGTTTCCGCACACCTTTTGATGTAACACAAAAACTGTTTGATTGATTTTTGTCATTCAAAAAGCGATGTGTGCACCGATGTCTTACGCACACAATGGGTGTTTTTTTTTTGCCAGTAGACACTATTTTCACTAAGAAATCACGCATTTTATGAAATTTTGCGCTACACACTACACACTGAAAAATTGTTTTCTGGCCATTATTACCCATTGTCGTAACTTCAGTTAAAGGGCCCCTTATTTAGGATTTTTATCAATGAAATCTATGCTTTAAATCCACTCTACTCGGTTAAAGTCATAAAAATCCTATTTGGAGCTTGCTTTGGGGGTTAAAACAAAGGTTTTTAGTTTGTATGCTAATGCCAATATGCATTATCATGACCAAGGTCACTATGTAACAAGAGGCAAACAACAGGAAAATCACAATCAACTGTGCACAAAAGATTCCACTTTTTTTCTAAATTTTCCTGAAACTTTTGTAATCCATGGATGTTTGAGTTTGTTTTACATGTTGCCTGCTGTAAGCCATGACAAAACTGGGGGTAGAAACTGCAGCAATTTGCCACAAGTCCAACTTGAAGTCTTATGTTTTTTCTTAACTTTTCCCTTCTGTCTTCCTTATGTGATGCACTCAAAACAGCGCCCTCTGTCTGTGATTTATTGCAGTGAAATCTTCAAAGTTGAAAAAGGCCACCTTTTATTGATTTTACATCCAAACGAACAATAGTATGTGATCGCTGAACAAGTAATCCGTCATTATGAAGCAAAGCTTAGGCACAAAGTTGTTTAGCATGTCACAGGCCCTTTAAGTAACATCGGTGCACACATCGCTTTTTGAATGACAAAAATCAATCAAATAGTTTTTGTGTTACATCAAAAGTTGTGTTCAACTTGGGTGTATATCCAATCATTGCACAGTATAATAGACTGCCGAAGTGAATACGTCATCTTTTGTTAGTTGCCTAGGCAATTGGCTCTGCAATAAAAATCACTGAACCGTGTCCCCGTGCTTTTGCAATGGTACTTTTGCGGTTATGATGTTTAGAGCCATTACCATGGCAACGCACGTCACACTTCGGCTGTCTATTTATTTATTATCTAACCTTTCACCTTGAACAGTTCATCAAGCTTGGAAATCCCCGCAGCTATTTTAGTTCATATCAGGTGAGTTTTGAAATCACTCGTGACTTATTTCTTGCTGCGCCATTTTGAAGTTCATGTAAGGGGTAACGTAAATATCACCAGCCTCGTCGCAACACACGCCACAAGACCCCTCTGCACTAGAAATCACTGAACCGCGTCCCCGTGCTTTTGCAATGGTACTTTTGCTGACGGTTATGATGTTTAGAGCCATTATCATGGCAACGCACGTCACACTTCGGCTGTCCACTTATCTATTATCTAACCTTTCACCGTAAACAGTTTATCAAGCTTGGAAATCCCCGCAGCTAGTTTGGTTCATATCAGGTGAGTTTCGAAATCACTCGTGATTTATTTTTTGCTACGCCATTTTATATAGCTCATCTCTTCATGCAGACTCCCAGTACGCCAAACTGGTTTTATAGGTGAAGGACGAGTGTATAATTTACATTAAGTAAAGTAATTATATTGCAGGAAAGTGATTGGAATTTTAGTATGTTATTATAAGAAGTGTTAAATTTCCGAACTCATACTTCTTATTAACTCATTTCTAAATGAACCTATAGTTTGTTTACATTAGGCCTAGGTTCGTTTCATTTTGGGTTGAATTCCATATCCACACACAAAGAGGAGTTGCAATGTTATGGCATATAAACCACGTGGAAAGTTACAAGTTATTCTGACTTGCCCAATATATTTTGAGTGTAAGTTTCACGCAGTATAGCGGACGCATATGGCATTCCTTCCTCATATTATATATCTCCACACACACACACCCATGTATGTATTCGCCGGCAATCGGGGACATCCTTCTAAACTTTTTAAAACCCAACTATAGGGAAGAATTGTTTTAGTGGCACCTAACTTAACTTTACCTAAAGTTACAAAGATGAAATTTAAACGTAAATGGTTTGTGCCCTAACCTATAATGGTTTACAAACCATTATAGGTTAGGGCACAAACCAATAGGTTAGGGCACAAACCAATAGGTTAGTGCACAAACCATTCACATTTAAATTGCAGCTTTATAGGTACCGTCCCCGATTGCCGAAGTTAGGATACGTGCGTTAGTGTTTGCCGGCAATCGGGGACTATTTAACCCTTTCATTCCCGGAGGCGCCAAAAGGAGCCCTTTGTTTTTTTCGCTTTAATCCCAAAGGCACCAAATGGTGCCCGAGATTGTCTTTCAGTTGAGACCCAAGGCGACTTTTGTCACCACCTGCAAATGCTTTCAGAGTTTTTTTGTTGGGCGCCCTCTATTGGCATGAATGAAGACGGTTCAAGTTTTACACGCGCGCCCGCCCTATATAAATTCACAAAACTAAAAAGGGACAACAATAGGGTGGGTTTGCCGGGAATACATAAAAGGGGAGGACGCACAGTACAGACGCCAGGAGACTCGGAACAGTTCGGACGTGTTTGTGGGTGCCTTTGAGCGCGCCAAAATTTAAATCTGCGTCATCAATCACTCTGTGTTTTTCAAGTCTTCAAATCCTCTGATCTTCGATCAACCTTTCTAGCATACTTTGGTAAGCAATATCATAGAATCAGGAGGCCATATATTACCATTTTTGCATTATTATTTTTTTCCCAATTAGGCCTGAAATCGGTCAGAAATGGCCGATGACAGCGCCGATCCTGACACTTTATGGGATCAACTATCCCAATCTACGCCAATGGAAACCCAACTACCCAAATATGACGATCAAAAACCCCGTTCAACTATTGACGTCCTGATCAGCCAAGCCCAGAATAGCTCCCAATCACAAAATAAAAATAGGAAACGACCTAAATCAAGTCAATCCTATAGTGAAATATACACAGACTCCGATAACGACCAGAGTAAACCTAAACGCCGTAACCTAACCCAAAGTAATCATAACCAGCCAACGCTAATTATCATAAACTCGCCCGACATCAACCTTGCCAAAGTAAGTCCAATCAAAATTGCTAAAGCTCTTAATAATATAGGCGGTGACATGATTAAGAATGTAGCTAAGAACAATAAAGGCGGCATAACGGTTCGATGTTATACACCAGCCCAAGCACAGAAATTAAAGGGTATATCACAACTTGACCAGTGGGCGGTGACGACTGAGTATGCTAAATCTGAGATACAGAGTAAGGGCGTCATTACCGGCATACCTAGCGACATTACCGAAGATGACCTCCTTATAGCATGTGACCAGGACGGAGTGATAGATGTAAAACGCCTGATGCGCAGAATAGACGGTCAACTGGAACCAAGCCTCTCTGTATGTCTAACCTTCAATACCCCAACCCTTCCCGAAAAACTACAAATAGGATATCAATATTTCACAGTGAAACCCTACATCCCCCCGGTGATTCGATGCTACAACTGCCAAAGACTTGGTCATACTGCGACAAACTGCCGAAGTTCAACTCGCTGTGTGCGATGTGGAGAGGCACACACTTTCGACCAATGCCACCAAAAAGAAAAGGTCAAGTGCTGCCGTTGCGGGGAGAACCATTCATCTGCATATGGAGGATGCAACACCTTTAAGCAAGAAAAGAAAATCCAGGGTTTGAGAATCACCTACAACATTTCCTACGCGGACGCTGCCAAGGCCATCAGAACAGACATCTCCATTCAACCGGACGCACTGACCCAATTAACGCCACGACCAAATCCTATAACAAGCCGATGGAACACCCCAGTAATGACTTTGCCACCCAACAACTCGACCATCAAAACAAGGATTCAGCCCCAAGCTCCGCCCCAAACAACACCCACCAAACCACGACCTAAACTTCAGGATGCAACAACGCAGACAGATCGAACAACGACTAGTACACAAACAGAACGCACACACCAGTGTCTGTTCAATGAACAATACCTCATTGAAGCCCTGACAGGTGCGCTCCAAATCTGGGACACCATTAAGAAGAAAGACGAAAGAGTCACTGCCATCAAATCACTCATTGACCACCTGGGCCATTCAGAAGAGGCAGCGAAGCACAAAGAAACTAAGTCAAGCAAACGAAGAGAATCATCTCAGTCTCCAGTTACCACAAGGAAAAACGACCAACCGAGCCAGAAAACACCCCAAACTAAAATGCCCCCACCCAATACAACCAAACAAAGTAGCAGTCAATCCGCCAAGTCTAAACCAAATAAAACATGATTACTTTCATTATGGCAAGTCTACTAATCCTACAATGGAATGCGCAATCACTTAATGCACATAATAAAGAATTTAAAGGTGCAATTAACACTTGGACACCAAAACCTGATATTGTCTGTATCCAAGAAACATGGTTCAAAAAAGACAAAATATATACTTTACCAGGTTACGACATATACCGCAATGACAGAAAAAACACATCTAAAAAAAGCGGAGGTGGTTGCGCATTCCTTGTCAAACATGGACTTGCTTTTAAATATATTTTAAGCTCAGACAATGATATTATTGAATATCAGATTGGGGAAATTTATGATGCTAATAAAAATAAACTTAATATAGTAAATGTATATAACCCCTGTGCCTTTTTAAAAACCAATTCTTTTAATCAAATCTTTGAGAATATCGAAGAAAAACAATGTATTATATGCGGTGACTTTAATGGTCACAATCCCATCTGGGGCAGCTCCAAACTTGATAATAACGGCCATATTATTGAAGACACCTTTTCCCAACATAATTTTATCTGCATAAATTCTGGTGAAGGCACTCGGGTTAATACATCTCACAATTCACTCTCTTGCATTGATCTCACCTTTGTTTCTCCTGGCATAGCTGCAAAATGCAATTGGACAGTGCTCGATGACACATGGGGAAGCGACCACTGTCCAATTGCTATTGAAGTTAATCATCCCACTTATCGAAATGCAACCCATTCTGCTCCTAACTGGTCACTCAAAAAAGCTGACTGGATAAAATTCCAAGACGCTTGCAGTCAATACATCACTGAACCAAATACCTCTGGTGATATTGATATTGTTTATAATAACTTCATGGAACAACTCGATACAGCAATGACTAGCTCAATCCCTAAAACCAATCCGAACTACCCCAAACCTCCAACATCCTGGTGGGATGATGACTGTAAAAAAGTCATTGATGACAAAAAGAATGCTCTGAAACAAGCTAGGAAAACTCGCCTCCCGGCTGATTTCATAGCCTACAAGAAAGCTTGCGCTATTGCCAGGAAAACAATAAGAAATGCTAAACGTAAAGATTGGGAAACCTTTTGCAATAATCTTAATCCCAAAACGAACACTAAAGTAATATGGAACAAAATCAAAAGCATCGAGAAAACACATTGTCGCAAAAGTATCCCAGTCATACGGTATGGTGATAACGATGCAATTACTGATGAAGACAAGGTTGAGGCTCTTGCAGATAACTTTGCTAAAGTTAGCAGCAATGAGAATTATAGTCCTACCTTTATTAACAATAAACTAGAAAGAGAAAATGACCTTACTCTGACTGATTATAACGATAGTGTCATTAATGAACCGTTTACTCTGGAGGAATTGAACAGTGCTATTGATACCTCTAAATGTACTACCCCAGGGAAAGACGGTATCAGCAACTTTGTGATTAAACACATTCCGACTAAAATTCGTGATTTCCTTTTAATCATTTTTAACATGATATGGCATAATTCCCAATAACCCATACCATGGAAGGATGCTATACTCATCCCCATCCTTAAACCTGGGAAAAATGCTACCAACCCAGTATCTTATAGGCCTATCTCCCTCACATCAACCCTCTGTAAGCTAATGGAGCGTATGGTTAACTCACGCTTAACATGGTACCTAGAAACAAATAATCTTATCTCATCTAAACAGAGTGGTTTCCGAAAGGGAAAAAGTACAAAAGACAACATCATCAACCTTGAAACTTCTATTAACAAAGCTAAAGCTAACAAAGAAAGCACACTTGCTGTCTTTCTAGATATCGAAAAGGCCTATGATATGCTGTGGCGCAAAGGTGTTATCATAAAACTTCAAAGTATGGGTATACATGGTAGAATGACAAGATGGATTAACAATTTTCTTAGTGAAAGAAAATTTCAAGTTAAAATAAACAACGCCCTCTCGAAACCTAGAATACTTGAAAATGGTGTTCCCCAGGGGAGTGTAATTAGCCCCCTATTGTTTAATGTGGCCGTCAATGATCTCTCCCATAATTTGACCGATATACATGTGTCTCAATACGCAGATGACATTGCCATATGGAAATCAAACAGAAATATCCCCTTTCTTGAAAAGAAAATCCAAAGGAGCTTGAACAATATTAATACTTGGTGCGAGAAATGGGGATTTAAGTTATCTGCTCCAAAAACGAATGCTGTTCTCTTTACCAACAAAAATAAGCCGAACATTTCTTTACGTCTCAAAGACAATGTCATACAGGTTCTAAAATCGGTGAAATTTTTGGGAGTGATCTTTGATGACAAATTGACATGGAAAGAACACATTGATAACGTTCTTGTTAAATGTAAAAAGAAAATGAACATCCTGCGTTGTATAAGTGGAAACACATGGGGCGCCAACTGCAAAACCCTCTTCCAATTCTATTCAGCACTTATCAAACCACACCTAGAATATGGATGTGAAGCATTCGACTCTGCTTCTGCAACAATTAAAAGCAAACTCGATAGTATTCAATTTCAGGCACTTAAAATATGTACCGGGGCCATCCAAGGTTCCCCCTTATTTAAACTCAGACTCGAATGTGGTGACCCTCCTCTAGCCTTACGCCGTCAGTTTTTGACCAATTTATACTTCCTTAAACTTCAGAGACATGAAAATCATCCTAACAAATGTCTAGAAAAAGACAACTGGCAAAAACATTATTTTGCTAAAAAATGGTCTGATTCTCATCACAAAACCCCATTCGAGGCTAGAGTCTCTCAACCTTCCATAAACACCTTCCCACTATGGAACACCTTTCCTTTTTGGCACTTTTATAAACCCCTTGTATCATCAGAAATCCTATCCCGGGTGGCCCATTTAAGCGACATTCGTGATAAGGGCAGTATTAGCACTGAAGTAATCAACACGTCCTGGAACCATTTCCTTCACATTTACACTGATGGTTCCTTTAATCCCGCTCTAGACACAGTGGGTTGTGGAATTCATATACCACTTTTAAAAATCTCCAAAGGTGTCAGACTTAATGATGGAATATCAATTTTCTCAGCCGAACTGTTTGCCATTCTTTTAGCCCTTGAATGGGTCGAAGATGTCAAGCCTATGCGTACTTGCATCTTTAGTGATTGCTTAAGTGCTATTCAAGCCATAACAAAATCCCCTCCAGAAAATAAAATTGCTTGTGATATTCGTCATACTCTGATTAACATCACGCATCAAGGTAATACTGTTTATTTCGAGTGGATTCCTAGCCATTGTGGAATCGCAGGAAATGAAAAAGTAGACAATGTTGCTAAGTGGACCACCCACAAACACAACATTGATCACTACATCCCTTTCGCAGATACCGAAATCAAGCACCAACTTAAAAAACAACTCCTTGACGAGTGGGAAAAATCTACCCCTAAACTCGATCCTAACAAACACTGTCAACTCAACCCTTCCTTTTCGTTTACAACATGGGGGAAAAAGCGCCCTCAAGAAGTTATTCTTCATAGACTTCGCCTTGGCGTTGGAAAAGGCCTCAAGACATTTCTCCATTATTTAGGAAAACATCTGAATGGTATCTGCGAAGACTGTGGTGTGAGTGATAATGTTGAACACTTTCTGCTTAGTTGCAAACAATTTGACAATCAAAGACAATCTCTCAAACGTGCCTTAAACCTAACGGACTCTCAGATGACATTGACTAAACTTCTTGGGCAGAAACAACATAGTCAGGAAGTCCTTAATTATGTTAAAAACTGTAATATTAAGATTTAAGTTTTTAGATTAATTCTTATTCATATATGGCCTCTGTGATATTTATGATATTGCGCATGTGTGGGGGATTATGTGGAGGACAGTTAACGCTGGCGATTGGACGGGCACAGTGCCGCCCCTCGTCACCCGGAGGAATGCGGACCTGAAATGAGTACCGGGTGGGGGCCTTGCGCCCTCACTTGGGAAACGGCCGGCCTTGCGGGACCCTTTGTGGCACTTGTCTGAAAAATCGCCGGCGTACCTCCCACCTCTAATCATATGCATATTTTCATTTGTTCATGATTAGTGATTTTTGTTACTTTCCACACGTTCCGTCGTTTCCGAGTCTATTTCAAATGCATAATTTATTCAGTTGGATAGCACTTGGAACTAGTGACACTGACGTCATGCATCGCAATAAACAGTTCATGGCACAAAGGGCACACTGATTGCCATACGTGCCACTTATCCTACTACAACAACAACTACAGACGCCATTTGCATCCTGAAACTATGATGGCAACAGACGTCGATGGCATGTTGGCCGAAATTTTGGCAGACAGTGGCTCAGAATCAGAGGAAGGTTCCATTCAAGATGAGTCTTCTGACGACGATCCAGAACTGGACCATGAAGACGGCATTACTGCAGCATTTCCTGAGGTAATAATTACTAATGCTTTGGTGAACATTATCATCAGCATGATCGGTGTTATGTTAATGAATCAATTAGGCTAATTGCTATCCCATGTAATTCACCAGGCCCAGTATTTTTGTAGGCCCACCCCTAACGTCGGCCTATATAGGTCTATGGGGTTACAAATGCTGAAATTGAGAAATGTACATCATACATGTAGTAAAAAAACCGCTTAAATGGCTCTTGTTTCCTTGTTTGCAACTACAAAGATTATACTCTAATGTTATAGTTTGTTTTTGTTGCAGCTTACCGACCAACCTGACCACCTGCCAAAATCGAGCAAGACTGCGAAGGTAGATTTCCGATCCGGTTGGGAGCAACGAGACCATTTCCAGTGTCCGACTGTGCCCTTCACGGGGAATCCTGGCCCGACCGGCGACTTTGCTACGCTCTCAGCAGTGGAGATCTTCAAGCTGTATTTCTGTGACCTTGTGTGGCAGATGCTGGTGAACGAGACGAATCGCTATGCGCAACAAACAATAGACTCTAACCCTGATAAACAAGTTTCCTGGCACCCGACCAATATTCCAGAAATGATGGCATTTGTGGCACTTATCGTTGCTATGGGCATGAACAAATCATCTCAATATAGAATGTACTGGTCGACATCTGAACTGTTTAGCTTGCCATTCTATCCGTCGATCATGTCACGCAATCGGTTCCTTTCAATTCTGAGATTCTTTCACATATCCAATAACCAAATTGCTCAGACAGCCTCGGCTAAACGTGATAAACTTTCCAAAGTTCGACCCTTGATAGAAGTACTCGTCCCGAAGTTTCTAAACCTGTATAACCCTGCGCAGAATTTGTCTCCAGACGAGAGCATGTTAAAATTCAAGGGAAGATTAAGTTTTGTTCAGTACATGCCGAAAAAACCAATCAAACGGGGTATGAAAGCCTTCTCCCTGAATGAATCAAAAACAGGGTACACATGTAATTGGAAACTATACACGGGAAGTGAGAACACCTAAACTGTTTATGTTGCACACATAAGTTCAGACTGCCCGCATCCAAAAATACTGACCAAGCCCGCAAAATTAGTCATTGATCTGGTCCAGGGACTTGAGAATAAGGGTCATATACTATATTGTGACAATTACTTCAATAGCCCAGCTCTTGTAGCTGAACTGTCTGAACTAGGATTCGGGTGTTGTGGTACTGTTCGGTACATGACCCAGGGGATTCCCCATGTTGCCAACCCCAAAAAACACAAAATGAAGAGAGAAGATGTCCCCCTTTTTTTGGTAAAAGGTGGGCAGTTGTGTATCGTTTGGCAAGACAAAAAATCGGTAACACTTTTAACAAATATCGGGAACTCTGATGTGTCAAAAAAGCAAATTCGGTGCAAGAAGAGCACAAGTGGATTTCGTGACGTTCTGAAGCCAAATTGTGTTGACCTGTATAATTTGAATATGGGAGGTACTGATGTTGCAGATCAATGTTTTCAGTACTACAATCATACGCACAGGAGTTTAAAATGGTGGAAACGAATTTTTTTCCGTATGCTCGATATTTGTATCGTCAATAGCCGAGTAATTTTTAACGGCATAGAGGGCAACAGACATGTCAGTAACCTAGAGTACAATCTGCTCGCCTTCAAATCTGCTCCCCATGCCCCCACCCCATTCAATGTTGAAGACTGGTTCGACAAGCCACGGATTCAAACCAACATTGAATGGGGTGGGGGGCGGGGAGAGGGAGGGGCGAGAGAAAATACAAGTACATGCAGAAGTAGGGTTGAAGACACATCTTTTTAGACAAGCATTTTTAATTTCTTAGATTTTTAACTTTTGAGTGCTTAATTTTCTTTTGTATTGTATACTTTTTAGGTATTTTCATTAGGTTTTTCTTTTTTATATTGATGTACGAGTACAGGGCCTTGTATTACCAGTTTGTATTACTTTTGTTGTGTAAAAACTAGCTTGAAATTACACTTAATAAATAAAAAGATGCACACTAAATTTCTCTCCTTTTTGTATGATTTGTGTCATCAGGTGTACACAAAATCATCAGAGCTATTTAGTGCATGTATACCACAGAGGGCTCACTTCAATGAAATGTCTCCCAAACCAGTGGGTCTCTAGTGACACTGGGCTCGTAATTGCTGTGGTAAACAAGGGTACTGTCTTATATGAGTGGGTGGTATTGAAAGGGTTATTGCTTCTCTTTTTTTGACATAGTTTTTTTTGCGAAGGCCTCCATAGGATTTGCATGGGATTGGCAATCGGGGACGGTTGCTCAATCGGGGACGTATTGTCCGTCTTTTGTTCAAGCAATAAAAAGTCCCCGATTGCAGGCAAAAACACACGCACACACACACATCTGCACATATGGGTAGTTATGGGGTACTTCCGGGTTGTCTCTTTTGTTCCCTCGCACACTTCCCTTTGTCTCCCCTTTGTTCCCTTTGTCAAAATTCATCCCATAGGTAAAGCACTAGTTTTACCTTGTGAGGTACCAAGTGGACAAAGACCGACTTGTGGGGCACCATTGTTCCCTTTGTTCTTTTTTCCTTGTGGGGTACCTGGGTACCCCACAAGTGTAGGCATGTAGGATCACCCATGTATGTATTCGCCGGCAATCGGGGACATCCTTCTAAACTTTTTAAAACCTAACTATAAGGAAGAATTGTTTTAGTGGCACCTAACTTAACTTTACCTAAAGCTACAGAGATGAAATTTAAACGTAAATGTTTTGTGCCCTAACCTATAATGGTTTAGAAACCATTATAGGTTAGGGCACAAACCAATAGGTTAGGGCACAAACCATTTACCTTTAAATTGCAGCTTTATAGGTACCGTCCCCGATTGCCGAAGTTAGGATACGTGCGTAAGTGTTTGCCGGCAATCGGGGACTTTCCATTGCTTCTCTTTTTTTGGGAAAATTTGTTTTGCGATGGCCTCCATAGGATTTGCATGGGATTGGCAATCGGGGACGGTTGCTCAATCGGGGACGTATTGTCCGTCTTTTGTTCAAGCAATGGAAAGATTGCCGGAAAACACACACGCATTTTCATCACAACATTTTAATAGTAATGTGAGGGTACGCCATGTACACTAAGTACAACTAGCAATTTCCTTTAATGTTATTGCCCAACAAGCATTTCCCTTTAATCACAAGGTCAGGCCTTCATGAGTGTCTGGCGCACATTGTGTGTGTGTGTTTAGGTCCATATGAATATCACTGTAGTGTTTTGTAGGCTGCACATCCGTGCGTGGTACGAGTGGGCACACACAGACATGCATATGGCAGACCACATGAGCTTGCTGTTTCTTGAGACTTTGAGGCTTTGTTTGGATCGGAAATCTGAGGTACAACTTTTATTTTATCACTAAGACAAACACTGACAATATATTGAAGTCATCTATGGTATAACTGTTAATGTTTAAATGACTTTATTAGAACTTCGATTCAAAAGAGAAAAGTTTGTTTTGTGACTATTGTCATAATTGTGAACTGTACATGTACGTGTACATGTAGGCTATCGCTAAATTCACTGCACAGTTGTCTTTGATGTACGTAATGTATTTGTATTGCAGTGTGTGGCAATGTACACAATGTACTTGTAGCGATTGAAGCCTACCCATTTTCCTATTTGGAGTTTGACGCTCTGTCTTTGAATTGAAGGTGTTGGGTGAGTTGATGCATTGATATTAATTTGCACATGGATGTTGAACTTTAAAGTGCATTTTCGTGCTCTGCTGCAGCCCAATTAGGTGAAACTGTTTAAAGATTTTTAATTATAAAAAGGTATTGTTACTTTGTTGGATTTTGTAATAGGAAATAAAAACACCCCGTTGAAGTCCAACCACTGAAGAAGACTTGCAATAAATGATGCCGAAGAGATTTACACCTCCGAGTGATGTACTATTTCTTGAGAGTCCCCTTGCCGGGAGGGACACCCCTCCTACCCTGGTGATGAGCAACCTTAATCACTGAGGATAGCACCTTGCAATCCTCCCCACCCCTGGGTCGGTACAAAGTGGCGTCGTAGGCAGGATTTGGGATTTCTCCTCCTAATTTAACAAACCTTGGCTTAGTATTTCCCAACTATCTTCAAAGTAGTGTTGACATGTTGAATTACATGTGCATTTCTCCGCACTGAGTATTATTAAAGTGCGCATGTATACTAAGGTGTGATTGCATGTACATGTAATAGTTGTATTACATATCTTTGTAACAGTAGCCACGTGTTATTGTTTGCCTTTATTCATACGCAGATTTATAAAGATAAAAATGGTAGAGAGAAGGAAACTTATTAGAGGCTAATTGTTTCACTGTAAGACACAATAATGGAAGGCCTTGCTGATGTAATTAAAGAGTCCAATCAAGCCCTGGCCGAGACTCTAGCCAATGCTTTCAAAAACCTGAAATACCAGCGGGCCTCTACTTGTAAATTGTCCAAGTTTTGTGGACCGCCAACAAAGTCGGGCGACCTTACACTAAAAGAGTGGGTTGATGAATTGAATGCTTACTCGCGGCAGCTTGGCCTCTCGGAAGAGGAAAAAGTGAGTGTGGCCATTGATCACCTTGGGGGAGTAGCGAAAGAGGAAGTTCTCTGTTGCCCCAAAGAGGGGAAAGACAAAATTGAAAAGTTGCTCACTTTACTCAAGCGTAGGTTTGGCCCTCCTGAAAGTGTCCAATCTTTGAATTGTACCTTTTATTCCAGAAAGCAGCTGGAAAATGAGTCGCTTGCAGATTTTAGTCGTGCACTGATCAGGCTGTATGACCGCATGGAGTCTGCGTCCACAGACGCTGGCGAAAAATACGCACTCGCGCAACTAAAACCGAGCGCGCTCAAAGAACAATTTATCCGTGGAGTAAATGATGCCGCTATCAAACGCGAGCTTCGCAAATTGGGTCATGACGAGCCAGAGCTTTCTTTTTTTGAGTTTCGTGAACTTGCATTGAGAATAATGCGTGATGTAGATGGTGAGACTCGTGAATCACGAAGCAGCGGTGACAAATACCCAGGCCCTGTAGTTACGGTTGACGCGATGAGCGCAGGAGCACGTAGCAGCGACGAACACAAGCTCCTAGTAGCTATGGCCGACGGGCAAAAGCAAATGACCAGTCTAATGGAACGCCTTGTTCAGCAACAGTCCGAAGCCACTATGCGCATAGGCCAATTAGCCGATTCAGTCGAGAAAATGCGACAGGCGCAGATTCATACTGATGTTGGTTTCCAAGGCCAAAGGAAACGACCAAGTGGATTAAAGTGCGATTTTTGCAGCAAATCTGGGCATGCAGAAGCATCATGCTTTAAGAAAAAAGCTCTCGAACGCACAAAGCGACAAGATTGTACCGATAATCGCTCAAAAGATATTAACGCCCATAAGGTCACCGGTGCTTCGGGAAACGGGTCACCCCCGTCGTAGAGGGCGTTACCGTCGGGGAGTGTGAGCCAGTCGCCCAACCTCATGAAATAAATAAATTAATAACTCAGGCCGAAAAGAATAAATTACTCTCTAAGAGTCCCACTGCAACGGTTATACTTGCAGGAACCCCAGTAGCTTGTGTACTTGACACAGGAGCAGCGACGTCTCTCATATCATGGGATTTTTACAGCAAGTACCTTGAAAAACAGATTAAAACTCTGACCGAAGTGGGTAAATACGTACGATTGATAGGTGCTAATGGCCTTGACATCCCCGTTGCCGGCTATCTTGAAATTGAGTTAGAAATATTTGGGCAGAAGCTTCGTGCTAGTTTTCTTGTATCTGACAAGAACACTCCAAGCTCCCAGAATGCCAATAGAGCTAAGTTTCCGATATTACTGGGGTGTAATGTGCTCCGGGCTGTGTTAGAAAACAAGGATTGCGCCGAAAAGTGCAAGAAAGATCCAGAATGGGAGACAGCTCTCCACTGGTTTAGTTCTGTAGAGTCTTCGGATAAGGGAGTAAACGCGAATAATAAAACCGTTTTTCCGGTTATAGAAGTATTAACACGTTCTGGTGAGGTTGTGCCTGGAAACTCATTGAAGCTTGTTAGCTGCTACTGTAGTGAGCCTTCGGTAGCCATGGCCGGAAAATGTGTTTTTCTTAAGCCATCCCCTTGTAACCCTTTATTGGGTAATGCCTCTGGCTGGATGGGGACTGCGAATACTCAAGACACTTGTCAAATCATAGAAGGCCTTCAGTACGTTGATGGATCCTCTTTCCCAGTCTTGGTTATGAATATGAGTGATAGCCCTGTCGATTTAAAGGTAGATGTCATTGTTGCCACAGCATGTGTAGTACAAATGCTCGATCAAATTGAGCTTTTACCAGTGACAGATGGAGTGACTGTCTCCGTTTGTCAGGTTGCGACTCTTGCTGCTGACTTAGACGAAAGCAGTGACAGAGGGCCTGACAAAGATCCCAAGAGGATGGATGGAGCCTGTGGTTCTACACGTGACTCTCAACGAAAAGAATTTGTCTTTCCCGATGGGCACATCCTTCTGTTGCCACCAGGCCTCAGTTTGGATGGTCTGGAGCATGCCGATGCAGTAGCCGCTGCAAGACTTGTGGAAGCGCATTTGGATGCGTTCTCGTTGGATCCGTATCACTTGGGGTACAATGATCTTATACCACACGAGATTAATCTTACCGATAATCGTGCTGTAAATCTTCCCTACCGTCGCATCGTACCTAGTCAGATGAAAGAGGTGAAAGATCTGCTTCAGGATTTACTGGACCGAAACGTAATTCGCAGGTCCTCAAGCCAGTACGCGAGTCCCATAGTTCCTGTACGGAAGAAAGACGGACAATTGCGTCTCTGTGTCGATTATAGGTGCTTGAATTCCAAAACAGTTAAAGACGCCTTTCCCCTTCCCCGCGTGGAAGAGACGCTTGAAGCACTTGGGGGCGCTAAACTGTTTTCCTCATTGGATCTGGCACATGGATATTTTCAAGTTGCCATGCACCCCAATTCCATACACAAGACAGCGTTCAGGGTCCCCTGGGGACTATATGAGTTTCTTCGATTGCCACAAGGGCTTGTAAACAGTCCGAGCACGTTCCAGCGAGTTATGGAACTAATTTTTGGCGATTTGAATTTCTCAGAACTCATTCTTTATCTCGATGATGTTCTTGTTTTCTCCACTACGTTTCCTGAACATCTCAAGAGGTTGGATGAGGTATTCGAGAGGCTGACAAAGCATGGACTTAAGCTGAAGGGCTCAAAATGCAAATTATTCCAAAGGACAGTTGCGCATCTCGGGCATGTGGTGAGTGACCAGGGAGTCGCCGTTGACCCTAGTAAGGTGGAGCCCATCAAGAATTGGTCAACACCTTCTACCCCTGACGAACTAAGATCATTTTTAGGGCTTGCCTCATATTATAGGCGTTTCGTCAAGGGCTTTTCGAACATAGCCGCTCCTCTCCATGCGCTGACAGTTAAGGCTCTTCCAAAAGCAGGGAAGGCCGCAGGCATGAATGTCTTTTCTTGGTCCAAAGAAGCCGATGAGGCATTTGAGCTTCTAAAGTCAACCCTCTGTGAGGCTCCAGTATTAGCCTTTCCTAGATTCGACCGGGACTTCACGCTAGAGGTAGATGCCTCACTTAAAGGTCTTGGGGTTTGTATGTCTCAGCGAAACGACGATGGGGAACTCCATCCAGTGGCTTTTGCCAGTAGGGGATTGAGAGGAGCTGAAAAGAATTATGCCGATTTGTCAAGCTTCAAACTTGAGCTGCTCGCGCTGAAGTGGGCTGTGGGCGACAAGTTTAGATCTTATCTTCTTGGTCGGCATACAGTCGTGTGGACTGATAACAATCCCCTCGCTCATCTGCAGACCGCCCGCCTCGGAGCGACGGAGCAACGCTGGGTTTCCCAGTTGGCATCATTTGATCTAGAGATCAAATACCGGAGTGGCAAATCTAACCGGTGCGCCGATGCACTCAGTCGGAATCCGCCCGAGCCAGAGGTGAGCCGTGGAATGTTCCTTTTGTATGACCAGGGTACTCCCGTACCTGCAGAACTGCAGGGGGCATGTGGTCCGGACCCACTGGAATCTGAGCAAATCAATATTGACGCCAGTTATGAATACACCTCACCATCAGTCCTTCCCTCGTATTCATATGAGGAACTTTCAAGGATGCAGAAAGAGGACCGTGGACTTATAGAGGTTTGGTGTAGGTGGGATCGACGTTGGGAACCTGGCCAAGATGAACAAAATTACGACATTGTAACTGAGGAGGTTAAAGGCTGGCTGAAGGAATGGCCTCGGTTGGTTGAGCGGAATGGGACGCTCTATCGGGCCGTGGAAGAGCCAGGCCTTGGCAAGTTGTTTCAACTCCTGGTGCCAAAAAGGCTCCGTACTACTGTCTTGGAAATGGTTCATGACCAATGGGGCCATCAGGGCCATGGCCGAACCCTCTCGTTTTTGAAACGTCGTTGTTTTTGGCCCGGGATGAGTCGACAAGTTCGTGATCATGTCCGTAACTGTTTTCATTGCACGGCGGCCAAAGCTCCCACCCCAACGGTTCGCCCACCGATGAGACATCTGTTAGCATTCAAACCTCTTGAACGAGTCGCCCTCGATTTTGTCAAGCTCGATAAGGGTCGAGGCAATTACGAGGATGTGCTTGTAATGACCGACTCTTTCACAAAGTTCTCTATCGCTGTACCGTGCAGGGATCAAACCGCTTTAACGGTTGCCACTGCCATTAGAGATAAGTGGATTGTTCATTACGGAGTACCTTGTCAAATCCATACAGACCAAGGACGGAACTTTGAAGGCCGGTTGGTCCAACAGCTCTGCGAGTTGTATGGTATACGAAAAACTCGTACGACTCCATACCACCCGCAGGGCAATGGCCAAACGGAACGCTTTAACAAGACTCTGTGTGGCCTTGTAAAATCCCTTGACCACAAGGACCGGAGCCGTTGGCCTGAACTTTTGCCTTATCTAGTATTCATATACAACACAACGCCTCATAGTGTTACGGGGTTTGCCCCGTACACACTAATGTTCGGCAGGGAGCCGATGGTCACAATTGATCATCTTCTGAGTAATTCATGCAAGAACTGGGACGAAGACTCGGTTGCGCAACAAGCAGAGACTATTCGCCGGGCACATGAAATCGCGAAAAGACGTCTGATAGATGCGGCTAATGCGAATAAAAGGCGCTATGATAAACACGCCCATGCCTCCCCCCTGCCAGTAGGTAGTCCAGTTCTGCTAAAGAATCGAGCATTTACTGAGCGGCACAAGCTCCAGGATAACTTTGGAAGCCAACAGTACATAGTCGTAAAAGTGAACAAGGAGAATGATGTATATGCCATCAGGCCGATGAATGGAGGACCGGAAAAATGGTTCAACAGGAAATTGCTGGTGCTTGACCCAAGAGGCATTCAGGGAGAGCATACTGAGCCACTGAAATGCTTTCCGCATTCTACCAGTGAGGCAGGTAGCGCTTCGGATTCTAGTGATTCTGAATCTGAGGAGGAGACAATTACCTATGTTCCTCCTCGACCAGAAGCATCTGCTAGTGCAGGAGTCTCTGGCGGAAAGGAATCTCCTAAGGCTCCATTAGACACCGGAAAGCCGGATCACACAGAGCCCCCTTCATCTGCCGACGGGCAGACCCTCCGACGATCTGAGCGCTTGAGGAGTAGGCGCTCTGGCGTTTGGCCAAAAGAAGTAACTTAATAGTTTGAATTTACCCTATGGCGACTTCATTATCCTAAGTTCGAAGGATAATACTGTTCTGTGGTTCGCAAGTTTACTATGAACCCGGGCATGGGCTGTCCGTATCACTGTGGTGACGCGGGACTTGGTGTAAACCTCCTTTGTACCGGCCGTTCATGTAAACTTAGTGAATGACATTTTAGTGATCCAATTTTGTTTTCTTATTTATTTACTAAAGGTTGAAGTCGTCCAGCTGTCCCTCAAGTTGCGGCCAAATAGGCTGATCAGTGTAGTTACTAATATGTCGAGGCGACCTCAAGTGTTTTTGTTCGGTCACTCGTTTGTATCGCGATTGTGCAAGAAGGCGCGGGATACCCATTCGTCAGTGTCCGATTTAACTGGTTTGTCTGAATCTTGTACAATGATGGCAGAGGGCCACCCAGGACTGACCTATAAGCGGATGTTCTTAAATAAAAGATATTACCTTCGCAAGCTGCGGAGAACACCAATTGATATATTGCTACTTGACATGGGTACAAATGACCTCAGTAATCCAGATGTTACCCCTTCTGTCTTGGTCCGTGAGACCATTCGGTTTCTTGACTTGCTCGACACTGAACGAGTATCTCCCCAGCTCATAATTATCTTTTCAGTTATCGAGCGTTCAGTGATTTCTCGGCCAGGGCAAGTTGGACTGCAAACTTTTAATCGTCGAGTTAGGCGTTATAATGCTGAACTGGGTCGAAGTCTAAAAGATTATCCTAGAGTACACCAGTACTCCCAGTCGAAAGTGAACAAAACCCGATACCTTATTGATGGTGTTCACTTAAATGAAGAGGGTATGGCCAAGTAATGTAAAGAGATTAGAGAGGCCATCCTCCAGTATAAACGACTTCTCTAAATAAATGTTATATGAGTTTCCTGTGATTGTGATTTTTATCCAAATAACGAGTTCATCTAAAGTATGTAAAGCTTACGAAGTGTCAAACAGTTAATAAGCTTTATTTCAAGCAAGGACGAGACCGGTTTGTTTCAATAATAATTTACTTAGTATGTAAAGCACATACCCTGTTTTTTTATTTGTGAGATACAAACGGCGATATCAGATGCCATTGCCATGTTTAAATTTGTAATATGTAGTATTTTTCTCAAAAGAAAAAAAAAAAGTCAGTTATGATTTTGTTTTATAAGCTACATGTAGGAAGGTACCTGGAGGATGCCTAACTTTTTTTTGCTCTGTAGTGCTTACAGATATCAGATTGTAATTTTGAGTTACGTTAAGTTCTTAAAGTACGCGTGTTTATGTAATGTGTCAATCTACCTTAAGCGATACAGGTACTTTAATTTCGTTAATGGTTTGAAATGATGCCTAACAGTGATAAGTTAAGCTTGTTTCAATCACTTGGCTTAACATGATTGTTAGAGGACTTTTCGTGTGGAAATAGTTCGCTGTTAACACTTGTTTCAGACCATATTATCACATAGTGAGTTATTTTAAAATGGCTATGTGGCCACTCGGGGCGAGTGTCTTTAAAGCAGGGAACTTGTGAGGGTACGCCATGTACACTAAGTACAACTAGCAATTTCCTTTAATGTTATTGCCCAACAAGCATTTCCCTTTAATCACAAGGTCAGGCCTTCATGAGTGTCTGGCGCACATTGTGTGTGTGTGTTTAGGTCCATATGAATATCACTGTAGTGTTTTGTAGGCTGCACATCCGTGCGTGGTACGAGTGGGCACACACAGACATGCATATGGCAGACCACATGAGCTTGCTGTTTCTTGAGACTTTGAGGCTTTGTTTGGATCGGAAATCTGAGGTACAACTTTTATTTTATCACTAAGACAAACACTGACAATATATTGAAGTCATCTATGGTATAACTGTTAATGTTTAAATGACTTTATTAGAACTTCGATTCAAAAGAGAAAAGTTTGTTTTGTGACTATTGTCATAATTGTGAACTGTACATGTACGTGTACATGTAGGCTATCGCTAAATTCACTGCACAGTTGTCTTTGATGTACGTAATGTATTTGTATTGCAGTGTGTGGCAATGTACACAATGTACTTGTAGCGATTGAAGCCTACCCATTTTCCTATTTGGAGTTTGACGCTCTGTCTTTGAATTGAAGGTGTTGGGTGAGTTGATGCATTGATATTAATTTGCACATGGATGTTGAACTTTAAAGTGCATTTTCGTGCTCTGCTGCAGCCCAATTAGGTGAAACTGTTTAAAGATTTTTAATTATAAAAAGGTATTGTTACTTTGTTGGATTTTGTAATAGGAAATAAAAACACCCCGTTGAAGTCCAACCACTGAAGAAGACTTGCAATAAATGATGCCGAAGAGATTTACACCTCCGAGTGATGTACTATTTCTTGAGAGTCCCCTTGCCGGGAGGGACACCCCTCCTACCCTGGTGATGAGCAACCTTAATCACTGAGGATAGCACCTTGCAATCCTCCCCACCCCTGGGTCGGTACAGTAATATAAGATGCAATAATGGGGACACAACCAAACTTTACTTTTTAAAACCTAGGAGAGTTTTGAAAGTTTCAAAGATTCCATGCATCCCTCAAAGATAATTTACGTTCATTACGTGATTTTTAGTGGCATTTCGTGTTAGAGTGTAATAGATAAGAGAACTTAACTTTGTCATAAGGAAACGTGAATACAAATCAATCAGGTTTCAGTTAGAACTAAAAATGAGTAATTTAAAAATGGAAATAAAAAATTTCAAATAGTTTAAAGAAACTAGCTAGAACTTTCGTTTTCCAATTTTTTTCTTTATCGTTGACATATGTATAGTTCAGCTAGCTCGATTTGTCTGTTTTTGAATATACTGGTGCCCCGTGCTGTAAACACACATACGACGTTGAGGGCTGCGTAGGAATCTACGCAGTCTCGAGTATACCAACCCGTCGGGTGGACGTGTGTGTGATCGCTCGGGATAATTAATGGTTTTGAATTATCATCCATTAGCTGATATATTTCGAGGAAAATGAAAGTGCAGCAGTGTGTTACCTAGCGTCGAGTTTGGGATGTTTTGTAAGGCGAAATCAGGTAACCAGAGTAATTTAGAGGCATTTAAACATTTGCGAGGTGTGGGCAGCACCGCGCACCGGTATCATTACGCAGCTTCAAGCAATCGCCGTTACCGCACGCATGGTTGGCACTACGTTGGGTAAAGCCTATACGTACGTACATAGTCAAATTGGCTCTTTCTCAACAATGGTAGAGCGCGCTCCAGTAATTCCTTTTGAATTTTCGCGTGCCTTAAGCAATGCACCCCTCATCGGGCTTGCGTGTGTATTATAGGCTATTGTGCCAATGCTGTGTGCGGGTTATGCTGCCTCGTCGTGTTTTATGTACCGGACAAGTTTCCAACTACATGTACTCGTTTGCTGAATGTGCTGAAGATGGACATGATTTACGCCTTAGTTGAGGTACGAATTGCTTCAATGCTTTATATGTCAAAAGATATTATTCAGTTTTGGTAAAACATCTGTCAGGCCCATAAATATGGCGAATTAGGCCTAGTAGCCTCAGGCTCGTATTTTATAGGTATCACCCGTGTGGCGACGGGGGCCCAGCCATTCGACAGGTATACAGGTATACAGCCAAATATTTTGTACGTATACAAATGCATACGACTCTTTAATTAAGTTTGGGCTACTAAGCCCACCATGCACAAGTACGCATTATAACAATTAACACACGCGTCTCCGAAACAATGCTTTTCTCCGCCTTTTCATGGAGCCAGGCGGCCAAGGTACAGCGTGGGTCGGAGAAGGCATGGGCAGGTGAAATGCTTTCGATAATTGGCGTTTACACAAACAGTTTCCGAAATTTCAATTTTCTTTGTTGCTTTTTCCGTGCTCCCTATAGGAAAAGGCGGATGCCAAGGATGGTTGGCAAGACATCGACCAATTGCAAGGTCTGGAAGACCGCTGGAGGGAGAATTTGTTCACCTTGGCGTCCTATGGATCTATATGGAGGACAACGCCGAAATCTGGAGCGAATGCTCCAACGGGTAAACAAGGCTCAGGGTGCAATGCTAGCATGTTTATAAACGGGGCACGCCCTTGAATCGTGGGAATTAAAATACCAGTTTGGCATGTTCGTTAGATGATAGAGGGTGGGCCTCTTTCAAGATTCGTAGTTCGGAAAGTGCCCTCACAATTCTTGTTTTGTCATTGCTCGAGCATGTATAGCGAGCGCAATATAACAATAAAAAAGGAGTCAGCCTAGCATTTGGGAAATCTGGTTCTGGCCTTTTGTTTCAAGGTACCTGTGTTAGCGCCCTCATAGGTAATGGAACAGGCCCTAAGTGGCAAGTGAATGGACTCTTGCTTACTAAATGTATGAAGTGAAGGACGGGCCCCCAAACGCGCAGTTTAAGCGCATCTTTTGTTAGGCAATTTACGAAGCACGGGTTGGGCTTCCGAGTATCAAGGCCTAGATCGTATTTCTATGGACCAGGACTGGTCCCTGAGTACATGTGGGCTATTTCACAGTGGGTGGTCATTTGAGTAGATTACAGTTTAACCCATCCTGGATAACTTTATCAGTGCATATACATGTTATGAGTGATTTTATATGACGGGTAATATGAAGGACAAGCTACAGAACTATTTTTACATAATTCTACGAGTTATTCGTTTTTAATTTCTCTATTTACATGCACTTTTAACACCATTTTGGAGTCTCATTTCAAGTTTTGCATTAGTTTAAGTGCAATCATTTGTTGATGATGCATTATTGTGGTGATCATTTGGTGATCAATCATGGATATATAGTGTTCAACAATATTGTGAAACTTGGGTTGGTGTAATTCGGTCAAAAAAAACAAAAACAACAACAACAACAAAAAAACAAACAAAATATGGTAATGTCCTCTCCAGGTCAAGGTATTCCACACAATGGAATAGTTTGGAGATATGTACTCACAAAGATGTTTGTATCATCACATGACACATTTGATGGAGTAAATATGACAATTTGATCGTGGAAGAGATTTGAGTAAATTTTATCAAGATCATATTCAGGGTTGTGGAAAATCCGTTAAACATTTGTCCTCTCCAGGACAGCATTCAATTGTAATATAACATGTCAACCATGATTGAAATATTTCCTTGTTAGGTTTGTAAAATTAACAGTACCATTCCTTCTAACAGGACAGTGCATGGCATTACCATTTCAACATTTAGTCTGGCCATTATATTGTGATATTCTGTGTTTAACAAAATGTCCTCTCCAGACAACCAATTACAAATTATTATTTCAGTGGAAAAAATAAACACGTTAATCATAATGCCACGCTCTGATATTTTTTGAATTATAGTATACATCCTGAAGTTTTTAGATCAACAAAGTTTTGTGAGTTGGACAAGTTTGAAATTTTACCCCGATTTGCCAGTGAGACTGAAAGTGTACACTTATTGTGAAATAGCCCATGTCTTAATTTCCAGTTCCTTCGAGGAGCCAGAGCATGGGCCTCTGAATGCTACGCTGTTGTTCGTGAGCACGTCAATTAGACTGAATGATAGATATGCGTCGCCATTAGGCAGCAAGCATAGATGCACTGGGGGTTTGGCTTGACAATACTTAAAGTTTCGTCATAACCCCAGTCAGAATCTGTATAGGCCGAGGACGGGCCTCTAAAGGGCAAGTTCAAAGTACCCATAGATTACATGTGTACTTGCCGAGATCGGGCCTCTGAATACTAAGTGGTAATACATATTCCACATGTACTCGGTACTAGACAGAGAACGGACCGAGTAAATATTGCCCACGTACTCTATATACTAGATAGAGGGCGGACCTCCCAATGCCAAGTTTAATATGCTCATAGCTTGCATGTGTACTAGGCAGAGGAGGGCCTCTAAATGCCAAGTTGAGATGCCAAGTTCTGATGTGACGCTAATTTTGGCATGGGTACCCTTTACTAGACAGCCGACCTCTGAATTAGCGTATCCCTATTAATATGCGCTCTTATTTGGTATTGGTACA
The DNA here is from genome assembly GCA_037783545.1 of Henricia sp. BOLD:AAB3569. Classification (NCBI taxonomy): domain Eukaryota; kingdom Metazoa; phylum Echinodermata; class Asteroidea; order Spinulosida; family Echinasteridae; genus Henricia; species Henricia sp. BOLD:AAB3569. Next base: position 35,469 of record JBBELK010000548.1, read on the forward strand.
TAAGGGCGTGTACATAGGCAGAGGACGGGTCTCTGAATTCAAAATTTCAATCAATTTTATGAATGCCAAATTTTAATGTGCCCATGTTTTCTATGTGTATAGATACAGGTACTAGGCACAGACGGGTCCCTGTATGTCAAGTGTAATATACCCATAAATGGCGTGTGTGCTAGAGGACGGGCCTCGGGACACCAAGCTTAAAGTTGCATTGCCCGTGTTTCGGTGAAAGGATTAAAAATAAAAATTAATTTACACAAGCGAACGAATTTATAAAGCTTACGTGTCTCTGTAACGAAAAATATCAAAAACTTAAGTTTCCGACGTCGGGAGTTGGAGATGCAGGCCTTTTTCTTGAAACGTGCTTTTCATGTTGTGCATGTGCGCGTGCGCTCGTATGCACATGGTGTGTGTGCAATGGGCACATGTGCGCGCACATGTGCATTTGCGTCATGGCCCTGTCGATTGGGTGACCTGCCAGCCATTTGGTCGTTTCTTGTTTTTGATCGACTGGCGTTGGTCCTTGACGGATTTTTTACGTTCTTGGTGCCAAGTGGGGGCTGATAACTTTTTCTATTCGGGAAAGTTACCTATTTTACCCTAAAAAAAAAAAAAAAAACACGGGCAGTGCAACTTTGATGAGCATTTATATTGCAGGTGCGATACACAGAGGGCGGGCCTCTGTATGAATGTACCCTTGATTTGCATGTGTACTCGGTACCAGGCTGAGGGCGTGCCTCTGAATGCCAGGCTTATGTTACATGTGCAATGTAACCATATTTTGCGTATACACCGTATGTACTTTGTGCTAGGCAGAGGACGGGCCGCCTCTGAATACCAGGTTTATTCTACAATGTACAATGTAACTCTATTTTGCATATACACCGTATGCACTCGGTACTAGGCAGAGGACGGGCCCATGTTTATGGTGCAACGTACTTCTATTTCGTATATGTACTCTGTGCTAGGCAGAGCACGGGCCTCTGTATGCCATGTTTATGGTACAATGTACTTCTTTTTCGCAGATATGTACTCTGTGATAGGCAGAGGACGGGCCTCTGAAAGCCACGTTCATGGTACAAATGTACTTATATTTCGCATACAGGTGCTCTGTACTAATTGGCAGAGGACGGGCCTCTGAAAGGACGGGCCTCTGAATGCTATCATATGAACAACTTTGCCCTGATTTTGTGCAACACACAACGGACCCTGTGTGTGTAGCGCATCCAGCGTGGCCTCTGACCTTGTGTACACAGCACACACATTCTAAGTGAAGCAGGTCAAAAGGACTGGACCATTTCACACAATGAAGGGGAGGAAGAGATTATAGCTACTGTAGACAGTATGCAGTAGTACACAATACAAGATTTTGGAGTTTAAAAACTGTTCAGCTAAATGAAATTTTATTTCATAAGTACTGATATTTTCTTCATCACATTAACAACGGTATGAATGCAAGGTTTGATAAACAAACCCACTTATTCACGTAATATGTATATTACACCCCTCCAAGGATTAATGCTTTGGTCTGACTAGCATTGACGGCAAATAAACCTCGTTTTACCGATATCCAGTAAATGTTACGAAAATAACAGAAAATCTATGGTATGAAGACATATTCATTTACTAAAAAATGTAGTTTTGAGGCGATGAATCGGTAAAAACGAACAATCAGGAGGACAAAGCGAACAGCTTTCCAACGTGCTTCTGTTTCGGCGAGACGAATACGTGGCCTGATCTAGTTCCCCGCTCATCCTACCAATATACGCGTGATTATAAGAGGATATGTGTAGCCAGACTATAGAAACACGTTGCATATTACAATCGGGTCATGGTCTTAGATGAGAGACATTCTATGATTTGAAGCAAAAAAGCCCCTTTTCCCCTTGTCCAATCAAAATGTTTCATATATGAGTGGGACGGGAATTTTATGTAGTTTATTCATAAGTGCGAGTTGAATCTGTGTGTCACAGAGAACGACTGTGCCGTTCAATTCAGTGAGACAACCTACTGAAAAATGATCAGTAATCGTGTTGACCTCCATTGACTTTGCCGATTTTGAGGTTCAACACCCGTTCTTTGAGTGAAAAAACCCCCTTTTCCCCGTGCATCATATATTTTATGAAATAATAACCAAACTAAAGGTAATACTCTGTACTTTGAAATGCATAGCGAGTTGGGGAGAAACATAGACGTACTTTTTTTATGTACTCACGAAAGTTCGCAGTGAGGGGCTGTTTTCCGTGTCATTTTCCTGCGCTGAGCGTAGGGTCACGGAGCTCAGCGAGCAGATGCGCGCAAGTTCATGGTGCAAATGTACTTGGCAGAGGACGGGCCTCTGAATGCTATGTTTATGGTGCAATGTACTTGCCAGAGGACGGGCCTCTGAATGCTATGTTTGTGGTACAAATGTACTTGGCAGAGGACGGGCCTCTGAGTGCTATGTTTATGGTGCAATATACTTGGCAGAGGACGGGCCTCTGAATGCTATGTTTAAAGTACAAATGTACTTGGCAGAGGACGGGCCTCTGAATGCCGTGTTTGTGGTACAATGTACTTCTATTTTGCACATATGCGCGCTATACTTGGCAGAGGACGGGCCTCTGAATGCCATGTTTGTGGTACAATGTGCTTCTATTTCGCATACTCTGTATTTGGCAGAGGACGGGCCTCTGAATGCCATGTTTGGGGTACAGTGTACTTCTATTTCGCATATATGTACTCTGTACCTGGCAGAGGGCGGGCCTCTGTATGCCATGTTGATGGGCCTTCGCTAGCACGCTGATTTTAATGTGGTCCAGGGGCACCTCTTTGTGCCATTTTGTGAATCCCAAAGTTCAAGTACCCCGTTCGCAAAGTTTTGCTTAAAAAAATAATAAATAAAAAAAAAAAAAAAATACCAACCAGTACCATTGAGTACCAGTGGTATTTGAAAATGCTGGAGAGTCATCTGTGTGAGAGAGATTTTGATCAATCTTTGATCCCATCGCTACGCACGCAGCGAAGCGGAAACGAGGCACCTCCCAGTGGGTAATTTTCAATGGCAAACCAAGTGGCTTGCCAGTCCCTTTTACACCCACCCCGCCTGAAGTTCTCTCTGGTAGACTACAGGTAGATTTATAGGCGCTCGGATTCAGAGATCCAAATATTTTGTAGCCGGCACATTAAGCAATGATCCTGGTGCTTTGGGACGATATCTTAGCAGAGTCACCCAATAGGGACGAAGTTCATGGTTGGCTTCATCATGGAATTAGTCTGTATAATTTTTTCCAGTCGTTTCATGGCAGATACAGGGGCAGGAATTGCTGTTTATAATTGCCCACCGAAAGGTATTTTAAATGCACTCATTTGTCAAGATTATGTCGCCCTTTTCATAGACACAATCACCAGGCGGTGGATAGAGGGCTATATATACGTTGTGGGTAGGGTCAAGGAAGTACAGCCGCCGAAATGTGTGACTGCCTTGACAGTCTGCTTCTATATCAATGAAGGGACCTAATCTTTGGCGCAAGGACACACCCTTCAGTGTGGTACCTTTAGGCAATGTTGTCAGACCCATAACCAAAGGCGATATTTTCTCAAGTACCGACAACAGCCAGGGATACAAGCAAATCGTCTTGACCAAGGAGTCCAGAACCTTTTCCGGCTTCGAGTGGGTTTGGTTTTAAAAAAAAAAAAAAAAAAACAGTGCATAAGTTTACTCATCCATTGGCTTTTGTCTTCCTGCATGGCTTAAGAACAGAGGTATACATACAGAAATATGGATAGACGACTGTTTCATTGGCAAGTGCCATCCCAGCGATGGAGGGCCAAAGTATACGAAGGTTTAAAACACTTCACTCGTGTTTGTTTTATTGCGGTGTGAACAGGACATGCATGGGGACGGTTCCTACATCAGAGCTCTAAGGGCCGTTTACGTCGTACGCTACATACAGTTAAAGCTCGGCTTGTTCAGCAACTTAAAGAAAAGTCATCGGCACCCATCGAACAGCATGGTGCATCTCGGGTTCGGCATCTGCTCCAAACCCTATCATTTCCGATTCCTGAGCATAAAAAGGTATCATTCGCTGAGGTACGAGAGACAATTTTGCGGGAGGATAAAATGCTCTAAAAACAGATGCAACGTTTTGTGGGCAAAGGCCAAAGTTTTGCTCTGGTGTTTCTTTGTTTCTGAGGGAATGCTCCTCCTTCATATCTACACTTGATATGATCTCGTGCCTACGCCTCTGTCACCACAAGTGCGGGAGGAGATTCTATTTTGGAGGTTTGTCGATAGCTTCTCGCAGCTGATCCCTTGAAGTCAAGGCCGCCACCTTGCTATCGCATTGCACTGTCGGCAGACGCATCTGGCTATAAATAGGGCGGTACCCTAGTCTTACCAGACGATGGAAACAGGAGCAAGGGCAGGAGGAGACTAACTTTCGTAGATCAGCTGAAGAGGGACGCAACACAACAAGAAACAACTGAGCTTAGGACGCTGATGCTGGACCGAGATGCGTGGAAGACGACCATCAGAGTTTCCCGAGAAGGCGTCGGCTGAAGACAGCCTCTCGCTCAACTAAGTGTAAGTTTCTGAGATTACTGGTCCGCAGACATTTTGGGACACACGGGTATATGTCGCAAGGAGGCCCTTGATCTATATTTTGTGTGGCTCTCAGTCTTTGATTCGCTATGGAACTTGATGGTGGATGTGGTTGGAGATTCCAGAAATGTGGTGGATGCTTGGACTGGCCTCCGAGCTAGGTCTAAACCGCTTTCAAAAATGTTGAAGTTTAATTTTTTGTTTTGCCCTCTCCTTGGAGGCAAATTTTTCGCTCAAGTTGACCTAGGTCTCATCTGGTAATCCCACAGGTTTTCACCTTTGATTTGATGTCACTTTCGTCAAATGTCCCGGCGCGCAGGAACGGGTCTCCACTCAAGTTATTCCTTTCGCCTGTCAGAGGCAGGTCAAGCAGGGGTTTTTAGAATGTCCCGAATTTTTCAAGGGCTGGGGTTTGAGCTCTGGGCCTTCCAGTGCTACTTCCCACGTATTGTCACCCCCCGAATGGATATCGCTTACGTTAAGCGTCACCATGTTCTCCTTGTGTCCGACTCAATGTTCAGAGGGTTCAAAGGATTCGGCTGGCCCAAGGCATAGAGCGTGAAAATGTTAGCCAACGGAGGCACAAAAATGGCCCCGTTATGTAGACATCTGGTGGTATCTTGCAGGGCTTTTCAGCCGGAGGTGGCAGTTCTGCGCGGAGGCATAAATGATTTCAGCCGATTGACCGACCCTTCGCAGGGTGTACTTGACGTGGTGGGGTTTTTCGCGCTGTTGCCCAACTGATCAGGGAAAAAATTCCCAATATGCATATTTGTTCTTTCCTCAAGGTGCCAAACCAAGATGGTGGACATCAATCGCTCAGTCTCCGTAGTCAACTCATTATTGAAAGAGGTCTATCATGAATGCTAGCTGGCAGTTTTTTCTCGAACGATTACATCGTGGAGCAGGATCTTGCAGACATTGTGCACCTATCGATGATGGGATATCTAAGCTCCAGCGCAGGCTGCGGCTGTTTTCAGATCCGTTTCGGGCTTGCCCTCGGGAATTCCGATACAATGCTAAATTTCTTCTTCAATCATGCCCTCCCCTTCACGAGAGCGTTTTGGTATCTTTTTGAAGACGATCAGTGCGGCAACCAGGCTGACAAAACTAGGAAACGAGTTGGATACGCAGGGATATGGAGTGCAAAAGAGCGGACTTATTTGCAGCATATAGACCGATTTCTGCGGAAGCATCAAAGCAAATGATGCTGTACTGAAGCATCCTATGCTTTTTGATCGATCGTGACTCAGAAGGTCGCACGCAGATTCACGGCTTAGGGTGAAAAAATTTGGGTAAGCACGGGATCTGCAGCCGATTTCACGAACCCTTACGCACTGCGTAAGTCCGCTTGCGCAACATTTTATTGCATAGGTTGCGCAACATTCCTGTGAAAATTACACGCAAGCTATAGGGCTTGCGCCATTTTGCAAAAGTTGCGCAAGCTGCGCACTCTTTCGTGAAATCGGCTGCCGCTCTTGTGGGTGCCCGCTTATATTAGCGGCATGCACCGTGGACTCTTATGTTGGGCAGATAAGGGCATACTTTAACTCATTCGGTAAGACCGAAGTCCGGCGAGTGGGATAAAAGTTCGCAAACCCTTGCATCTCTCACCAAGTTCGTAGATACATGAATGCAATGCAGCTGGAGCAGGCTGAGTCTCACATTACTTCAAAGCAGGCAATTCCATTGTTTTCTGATAAGTTACGATGGTCGGTGAAAGAGATCACTGACCGATCCTGGAGACTTGGCAAAGGCGAAGGTCTTTTCCCCTAGCGCTACGTGGTACAACGAGACTTGGCCATTTTCCTCTGCCTATAATGGGCCGGAGACAGAGCTGGTGACCTAGGAGGAATCAGAACCTAAAAAATAACAAGGATCGAAGGAGGCGATTTTTTATTCAGCCACACTATTGGCAAGACGGTAAGTGAGGGTGACTCATCATTGATAATGATTCCAAAGTTGCAGGACCAAGGAAAGATGGATCCAGTCGGCGCAGTTCAAAGTCTGGTTGATCTTTCGCCCCTTGGCGGCCAATCGCAGAGTCCTCGTAAACAAACCCTTCGCCTGTTAACGGACCGAATTCACGGCTGAAGATGTATTTTGCCGCAACAGACAATCCTGAAAACCAGCTTTTGAGAGCGCACAACAGCCGTGCCTGGGCAGCAACCACACTGCGGCTCCTGGATGCATCGGACGAGCAGGTGATGGACCACTGCCAATGGGCGTCGCGGAAGACGTACAAACACTATACCCAGGTTGAGAGAGTTATGAGGCGTCAGAGCACGGTCCAGGTATTACGCGACGCCGTCTCCACAGCTGAACAAAGTCCAATGGCAGATATCGTCGGACAATTCTATAGGCGTCTGAACTCGGGCCTCGGGGCCCGCGTAGCTTTCCCGCCATCTACATGCAGCTATGATGTCTAAAAATGCCATCACCTACTAACAAAACTACCCATTTTGTTTTTAAATCAATTTTATAGGCAGCGACAGCTTGAGAAAAGAAAAGAGAAGAAAATACAATGAAAGAAAGGCAGCAAGACAACTAGTCCAGTTTTTCTTTCCTTTCTATCTGATACAGTCTCCCGCTTTCGTTTGAGGTTTGGGTAAGGAGTGGGGTGTATTTGGGCAGGCTTGGGGATTCTCGGCGGCCTAAGAGGGCAGGTTTTGGCGAAATCCATCTAACCCATATCTAAACCCTATAGATGCCGGAGTCGGACGGAAACAAAGGCGGTTGTGCAAATAGATTACTATTTCGGGCTGCCGAGAAAGAATGCTTCGCGCAAAGCGCGTGCGCAGTGTTCTATTTCCCTGGCAGCGGTGAATAGTGTACTGCGCTTGCGCTTTTGGCATGGGTGCGAATAAAGAGCAAAAATAACTACTGGCACGTGACGGGGAATGGACTAGTGAGAACGCGACTCTCCTTTATGAATATGTATGAGGTATGGTAATATTGATACCACATGGTTTGAGGTTGGATAGTCGATATTAGCTCCCCGAGGTATTGGAAGTTAACACGCTAGATCCCGAGGCCGAAGGTCTAAGGAACTAGCGTGTCAACTTCCAATACCATGTGATATCTGAACCATGTGATATTTGTTTTACCATACCTCATACATATTCTTCCCCAGTTTGGAATCACTGACCGCAGGAAAACGGCGAGTGGAATTTTGCTTGTGTAGCCATTTTTTCAGCTCGTGTGCGTGCACGCGTATTATACCCGCGTACTGTGCGCTATGCGCGCAACGCCTGGTTGTTTCGTAAAGCGCATGCGTAGTGTACTAATCCCAGGCTGCCGATAGACTGGTTCCCGCTCCACATATTCCACATACAACGACTGAATATTAGGGCCGGCTACCGTGGTGTTTAAAGTAGCACTATTAAAGCATGACGTCATGCATTTATTTTTAGGAGCGCATAACCGCACGAGTGTAGGATAACAATTTGAAAAGGATTATTCCATATTTAGCCAATAAAACACATGCCCATTATAGCATCGAAAATCAAATTCAAACCTTGTCTGCATCATCGTATAGATAAACACGCAGCGAAACACTGACGAATAGTACCCGACGATTAACGATAACGTCCGGACGTGCATTCAGATAACTTCGGGAACCTTCGGAAAAAGGAGGAATTCCTCCTGTTTCAATATGGCGGACTAACATGTATACTGGCGGTTGCCAAACCTTAAAATAACTACTGGGACGTGACAGTGAATGGACCAGTGAGAACGCGACTCTCCTTTATGAAAATGTATGAGGTATGGTAAAAATCTTTACTCTGCATTGCGATACTGATTTAGACCAATACACATATACACAAAATAGAATTGTGGTCAATTACCATGTGGGCTACATTAAATTGTAATTTCTTGTAATAGGCCTACCTAAATTGGTCTTTGGAATTTGGATATAATTTGGGTACATTTAGTCATCATTTTCCGGAAATTTTGCCAAAATTGAATGTGTTTCATAATTAATTTCAAAGAACTGTTAAACTTAAATTAAGTTTGCCATGTTTAAATAAAACACTTTACAGGGGAAAAATGCATTGTGCTATTATTCAAATCAGTGACATATGGATAAATCAAGCTTGTTCAATCAAAAATAGTATGTTACATGCCCTTTGAATTACTTGCAGACGAAACCTTTAGCTTTTTGTGTGTGTGTATTGCCATATAGAATAGAATGCACGAAGGAGAATTGGTGTTCACTACGTGTTTTCTAGTGTCGTTTCGTGTTAGAATGTAATAAATAAGAGAACTGAACATTGCCATAAATAAGGGAACTTAAACGTAAATCATTCAGGTTTCAGTTAGAACTGAAGATGAGTAAAGGGTCAGTCCATGTCAAATCACCCAAAATAATTGACATTTTAAACACGACCCTCTCAGATTTTGGTGAAACTTGGTATACTTGTTGATTGGGATCCCACAGCCCCACAGCACCAAATATCAAAATTTAGATCAATCGGACCAGTGGTTCCGGAGAAACGGCCCCCCGAATTTTGGAATATTTGGCTAAAAGCGGCATGGACGTCCACCTTTGAACCCTCGTATCTCGGGAACTACTGAGCCAATCTTCACAAAATTGGTGTTGTTGGAAAGATGATTAGTCAAGAATTCTAAATTTGCCATTAGTTTTGGGATTTAATTATGCTGAGAGTGCATTGACCTTGACCTTTGCTATGACCTTGAATTTGACCTTGTGGATCACGCGATCTTAAAATGACCTTGAGTGAACTGATTCATACAATTATGATATAACAACCTACCTCGGTAAAAAGTATTATGAATAAAACATTAATACAAGTTTACAAATCAACATCGGACATTGTGTCAAATTTGAAAGCATCAAATGCAAATCAAACAATGTGTTTGCCTTCAACATTCAATTGTCACACATATGTACTTGACCCATGCACATTGTAATGCACTGTATCAATGCTCTCTGCAGGTGGGCAACTTTTAAATCAGTATTACCACTAAACAAAGAATATTACACCTCTGAAAATTTCAGAAGTTTTAGTTAATGAGTGGGAGATTAAATTTCAGGAAAGGTCATTTTAAGATCACGTGATCCACAAGGTCAAATTCGAGGTCATAGCAAGGGTCAATGCACCCCAACATTATTAAATCCCAAAAATAATGGCAAATTTTGAATCCTCGACTAATCCCCTTTCCAACAACACCAATGTTGTGAAGACTGGCTCAGTAGTTAGCGAGATACGAGGGTTCAAAGGTTGACGTCCATGCCGCTTTTAGCAAAAAATTCCAAAATTCGGGGGGCCGTATCCCCGGAACCACTGGACCGATTGATCTAAATGTTGATATTTGGTGCTGTGGGATCCCAATCAACAAGTATACCAAGTTTCACCAAAATCCGAGAGGGTCGGGTTTAACCCATTGGGCGATTTGACATGGAATGACCCTAAAATGGAAATAAAAAAATTTAAATAGTTTAAAGACTTGTTTAGAGAGTTTGTTTTCAATTCTCCCGTTTTCTTTAATCTCATTTCTTTTTGTTTAGACTTTTTTTTCCCGTCGCCTTTTGTGTACACGTATGTATAGTTCATCTAGCTGGAATATTTGACTGTTTTTGCCTGCTGCTGGCCTGTGCTGTAATTAAACACACATACATGTACTCAATGACTAATCATGACAAGGATAAAGCCCAATATTTATAACTACTTTTTCCGGTATAGGACGACCGTTTTGGGCAGAGTGCTCGACGGGACCACTAAAACGCCAAATTTGTCGGCAAGAAACTCTGCCGTTGACACCGATTTTCTCGACTTAAAGTTCTCATAAAAATGGTTTTCGACCTAAACCGAAATGGTTCGCGACCTAATAAGAATGGTGAGAAACCTAATAAAAATGGTTTTCGACCTAAAAATATGGTTTTAGAGACAAATGTTATTAAGACGACCGTTTTTTTGGTCGTCCTAACGCGGTGGTCGTCTTAACACACCTTTTTTACCCATGAACGGTCGTCCTATACAGGAAAAAGTGGTTATACAAGTATATACATCATTTGAAGTGACCCAAAATGTTACTTCATGTTACTTCATGCATGGTTGATACCAGTGATAACAAACCTACATTTCCGTATAAAATGGTACCTTTGAGGGAGAAATTGCCAACTGAAGACAATTTTTGTACGAGTCATTTATACACAGAAACTATATGCATGGATTTGTATGGTTTTCTGAAGTTACTGTATCTGTGTGGCTGAAATTTCTACAAGGCACTTTATCAACATTATTCTTTAGTTATGTCATGATGTTGTTTTCTCATCGTTACCCTAATTTTAGAAAAATTAACGCTAATTTGTAGCAGTCACTTTACAAAGAAATGCATGAATTTAAAAATGTTCTTAAACATCGCTGCATATATAGGCGTGGAGGAAGGTTCATGATAAATGTAGCTAAAATTTCTGGATAGTGCTGTTGTTCTGATGGGAATCCATAATATAAAACGGCCTTTGAACGGCAATTTGCCGCGTATAAAGTAATATAGTTCCATCCTTTATCTAATCATTGTACGGTAAACACGATATATTTATTTAATCTTTCACCTTGAACAGTTTATCAAGCGTGGAAATCTACGCAGTTATTTTAGTTCATATGGGGTGAGTTTCGGAATCACTCGTGACTTATTTTTTGCTGCGCCATTTTGTAGTTCATCTCTTCGGACCCCGATTGCGCCAAACCGATTTGTATAGGTGAATGACGAGTGTATATAAATTTACAGTAAGTAAAGTAATTATTACAGGAAAGTGGTAGGAATTTTCGTGTGTCACTACATCGACATTGCAACTGGAAGCAACTCAACTGGGGCCAATTTCATAAAGCAATTAAGCAAAAAAAATTGCTTATTAATCAAAAAATTTTTGCTTTATAAAAATGGGTTAATAATCAAAATTTTACGTCAACTTATGTTTTTAGAAAGAATAGCAGATATTCTTGTGAAAAACACAAGTTGACATGCAATTTCGACTATTGACTCATTTTTATAAAGCAAACACATTTTTGATTAAGCAATTTTTTTTGGCTTAATTGCTTTATGAAATTGGCCTCTGATCAGTTGCTGTCGATGTGTGCGTAGCGCGCATATATACAGAAACTGATTACATGTAGTTCCACAATTAGCGGCAGCTGGGAGCATCCAGCTTTATCTTCAGGCAAACTTGAATCCGTGGTTCTGATTGGTGGATCCATGGCAACAACAGTGTGACATTATTAGTTATCCCACGAGCGCGAGTGGAATACGGCATCATGTAGAACCACGGATTCAAGTTTGCCTGAAGATAATATCCCATGTCCCGTCTTCTGATTTTATGTCGCACTCTGCGTGATGCGCCCTGGTATTCCAAATGCATGCGTCCCCTACGTACACAGAGCTGCACACTTCAATCTAGCTATCTGATGCGGCTTGTTATGCGCGTGATTCTCTGCACTGCGTCCCGCGCATGTATTGCAGACTGCGCGACTGCAGAGTGTGCGCGTTATTAGTGCGTCAAGTTTGCCTGAAGATAAATTCGTTATCCCACTCGCGCTCGTGGAATACGGCATGATGTCTGCGTCCCATATCCCACGAAGGCACTACATGATGCCGTAATCCACTCGCGCTCGTGGGATAACTAATATTATCTTCAGGCAAACTTGAATCCGTGGTTCTGATTGGTGGATCCATGGCAACAACAGTGTGACATTATCCCATGTCCCGTCTTCCGACTGCAGAGTGTGCGCGTTATTAGTGCGTCAAGTTTGCTTGAAGATAAATTCGTTATCCCACTCGCGCTCGTGGAATACGGCATGATGTAGTGCGTCTGCGTCCAATATCTCACTCGGCCTCGTGGGATATGAGACGCAAACGCACTACATTAGGTGCGTTCAGACGATGGTTGTTAACTTAAAGTTAAGTCGTTGTTAAAGTTAACTTAAAGTTAAGCTCGTAAGTAGTGACCGTGTGGACGCACTTATGAGTTAACAACAACGACGATTTACCAACGAGAAATCTTATGAGTAGCGCGCTACTTACGAGCGCGCACCTTTGGTATATGGGCCGTGTGCATACCTGCGCGTCGTTGTTAGAGCACCGTGTGGACACGCGTCGTTGTTAGTGGGACTGTCGTTGTTAACTTTACATTCGAAGGTAGTGCCCGTCTGAACATGCCTTTTATCTGCATTTCCAGAGCGCACACATCGACACAGCAACTCGGTAAAGCGCTGAGTGCATTGCCCTTGCAACTGTGCTTGCAGTTGCTGTCGATGTGCGCGCTCGTGATCAGATACACGCGTCCGAGCAACTGGCATCAACTAGTTGCAAGTACGCGTATAGGCCGTATTCCTGAACGTGGAGGGCGCTGTCAAGTGGTTCGCGCCTGGTCCGCGCTCATCGTGCGTTATGTTCGAACACAAAACGCGCTACGCGCACACGCCTTCCAAACGTTTATTTTGAATGGAAATTTGTGCGCGCGACACAGGTCTGCGCGCTCCGCGTTCGCGACTTTTCCCCACGTACGTATGCACGTACACCCACTTTTCTACTGTCGTCTATGGACATTTTCCCCCAAATCACCTTGTTCGGGCGCCCTTACGCGTTCAGGAATACGGTCTATTGAGCTCTTGCTAATGACGTCATTTTGGGAGTCAAATAATGCAGCGTCGTTGTGGAAGAAATGTGCGTGCGCGTTGTGTATGTCCATAGCGTGCGTAACGCGCAATGCTAAGGCTCCCATTGGTGAATTAAACCGCGTTACGCCCACCAGAGACACACACAGCGCGCACGCACATCGCTTCCACAATGACTCAGCATTATTGGACTCCCAAAATGGCGTATTTGTAGGTGTTCGAAGGGGGTCAATACATCGACGCATCTGACCGCAACTGGGTACAACAAGTTGCCAGAAAGTAGAACATGAGCAACTCGCGGCAACTGGAATGCCGGTAGTTGCAAGTGCGCGAAAATCCGACCTTTTTGAGCCAATGTCAAGATTTAATTTATAGAAACTGTAAATTATTATGATTTGCCCAATGGGTTTTGAGTATGGGTTCCACGCAGTGGCTGCCGCACATTTCTTCCTCGTCAGATTAATTTATATATCCACATGATAGCAAGTATTGATTGCTTTCCGGTGACGTCACGCCTTCCATCCACCATTTTAGTTTCCATTTTTCATGACGCACGTGGCTCGAGTGGTAACCGGCAAAAAGAGCAAGGAAAGCGAATTGGTTGAACTTAACCTTGCTTTATGTTGTTGCGCTATGGCTGTTGTATCGATAAAAATTAAAACGTATTTCTTCAGGCTAAAAATCGCGATCAAGTAGAAGCACTTATGGCTGCGTTCGGGCGTGCAGTTCCCCTACTCCGGAGTAATGCGTGCGCATTGCACTCGGGTCACATCACGCGAACGGCAAGTCCACAGTCCGCATGCGCGAATGGCCATCAGTCAAGATGGCCGTCTCTTGCCATGACTACACAAAAAAGCCGTTCCACTGCTCACAAGAAATTGAAGAAAAATACAGACCGTAAGTCGTGAGAACCTTTGATACCGTGTAAAACAAACCTTGGTGAGTTGTTGTTTCAGTTATCCAGTTGACACGTTTAGCAAATTCACAAAAAAATCCAACCTATATCCCGCCATCTTCGTACAAATCACATGGCACTCGTCAGGAGTGTGATGGCTATGCATACCTTCAATAGTTATAATACTTTTTGTTCATGCAGCAACCCACAGAGTATATCTGACTGACATTTCAGGAATGTACGGTATTTTTAAAATCTATAAAAACGCCCCTTGGGAATTGAACCTTCGTTCATTGTCAAGAAGGCGTGGCTATGTAGGGCTGGACAGCTTGTCATCCTGTGGGTTACTGCATGTTGGTGGGTCACCAATGCTTGAATTAGTAAGTTCAGTTTTGTAAACTAAATTATTAGGACACGGAATATTTGTGTGTTAATTTTTATTTAAGTTGTTCCGTGTCTAATCCCGGTTGGTTCTGATGGCCTAAGGGTCGTCATCACATATGGTGGAAGATCCGGGTAAAACCCGGCCCTACATGCACGCAGACGTGAACCGCTGGTCACATTTTGGTATGTATAATGAATTTCTTTGACCAGCGTAACTGATTTCCTAATTAAAATAAAATATTAAAACAAAACAAAAAGCCGTGTCCTTAATTGTAACTTGAAATGGCCAGTAAATACGAATGTAATTTTAGCGATACGTACTCGGGGGTTGAAGATCTCGACCTTTTTCTTGATAGGTTTGAAACGTACGCAAAATTAAGAGATTTTGCTAGTGACAAAAGAGGCTTGGCTCTAGGACTTCGTCTTAGTGGACCAGCCGCAGTGTGCTATTCGGGTCTTCCCGATATTGACAAACATGATTATACCAGATTAGTCGTTGCTCTCAGACGGGTGTTTGAAGGTGACAGTGCGCACTGGGTTCGAGAAGCTAAATTGGCCGACCGTACCCAGGGTGAATTCGAAACAATTGATTCGTATTTCACTGATATTGTACAGTGGAGAAGGCAACTACACTGTACTGAAAACGAACAATTGGCAAGATTTGTACGGGGTTTGAGATCTTCTCTCCGAGCATTTGTCATTTCAAAACAGCCACATAACGTAGCTGAGGCTATTGATTTTGCACGATTAGGAGAAAGTATTGAAAAATTATCTACTCCTTCTGTGAAATCTGTTGAGGTGACGACTAAGAGTGATGAACAGTTTGCTAAAGTTGAAGAAAGCTTTAAACAAATGCAGTGCCAACTAAACAAAATTGAAGATGAGGTCAAAAAGACTAAGAATACAACTCAATGATATCAACCAAACTATAGTCGTCAAAGTAAAAAAAAAAGGCAATTCACACCTTCTCGCAATGTGAAATTTGATGGCGTTTCCCATAAGTGTGGCAAATATGGACATAGGAAATCGGAGTGTTATTCGAAATTCCACATTGACGGCTATAAGTTAAACTTGTAAAGCCGTCTGCACATTGGCAAAAAGGGGTCAAGCCAGTAGACGGCAAAAATTCAGAAAGTGATCCCGTTGAAATTGACTTTACTGATGGAAGTAATATTCGGATTTCAGTTGACACAGATACAATCGATTGTTTAATCGATACTGGTGCCACAATCAATTTGATTTCCGAAGAATACGTCAAACAAAATCAGTTCTTGAGAACTAAAACTATATGTGACACTAAAATTCACTCGGCAAAAATTGCAAATGGCGGAAAGCTCGAACTAGTCGGTTATTAGTAACAGGCAATTTATTGTGCCGTTCTACGTAGCCCGTGGTCTTACATGCCGTATGATATTAGGTGTGGACTTTTTAAACACACAGAAGGTGACAATTGACTTTGGCAAATCAAAACTGAAAATCTATAAAAAGAACCAATTGCGAACATCTCAAGCAATTGAGATACCTGCACGATCTCAAACAGTTAAAATAAAGAACAATTTGTCTTCTGGTGTGGTTGGTCAATGTCGTACTGGACGAAATGCTCAGAATTTAGGGATTTTCCTTGCCAATTCAATTTCTACCACTCAAAAGTCTAAATTGGGAACTGAAGTTGTTGTTATGGCCGTCACGCTGTCGTCAACTCAAATAAAACACAATGATACTTGACTCCCGTACACCTTTCATGCGGTCAATGTACAACTTTAAATTTACACAAATTTATAAAACCCAAAATAGTGTGTTCCAAACAAAATCAATATTACTCTGGCTTCCTTATTTTAAATATCCACCCAGGATACAATCAATAAAACTCGGTCTCGTCCACTTCACCTGTATTTTAGGTGTGGCAAAGCAATAACACCTCTATTTGCTTTTACCCTTCACTAACAGTAACTGCCTTTACACCATGTTTTCTCGTTGACTAACACCACTTGGCTTTGTTACCAAAACTACACTTCAAATTTACACCATTTGTTATTCCTTAGTCACGACACTTCGCTTTCTTTCCAAAGCTACACTTATTTACACTTACATATATACTATTGGTTTCTTCTCACTAACAAAACGGTTAACGCCACTTAATTTCTTTATGGTGAACGTTCAACTAATAATCAGTTCATTTCTTCACAAGTGTTCATTGCGCGTACAGTGGTTAAAAAGAAAAGTCCAACCCTGGCCTTGATCGGTGTCGTTCGCTGTCGGGGAAATGCAGGGATTGCCGCTCCTGATAATGACACGCGACTGGTTCCCAGTCCTTGAGTGTGGTACTATCCCCTTGTCTGGTCGCTCCTAGTCACGACTGGTTCTTGTCAGGGTTGTTTCACTCCGAGAGTGTGTGTGTGTGCTGAATCCCCAGACGTTTGGGCTATCTGAGAATTACACAGTAAAGGACCAATTTCTAAAATAGTAATTCAAATACAATTGCTGGGGAACCTTTCAAAACATTTCAAAATACTTACGTAAAATAAAAAGTAAATTACAACCATCGGATTGATATAAGTAACACCAAATTAATGTTCACATGATTGAGAAAAGGAAATAAGTATAAACTTACGGTTTTGCAGCACTTTTCCCCGTCATCCGATCCAGCTCACCAGCGCGCCGCCATAGGAGCCTGAATGCCCCAACAAACTACCACTGGCCAACAACGATGTAAAATGCTGGAGGATACGCCTAGCAAAGCCTTGGCTATTAAACAAGGTTGTGTTTCGCAGACAGAGTCTAAATACTCTGATGCTATAGCTTGCACAAGGCAACAGCAGCAGCAGTGTTGATAACAAGTGCCTCTGGTGAACTCTCAGAACAGAGTGTGTCCAGCCACACCCCAATTACACACACATCACTGCACACCCATTCACAATGGGTCCATGTACACCCATTCACCTATGCACACCCATGCATGCCATTCACACCCAGGCACCTATCCTGTGCCTAAACACAAAGAAGCTCCCCCCCCCCCTCCCCCCTCCCCCCCCCCCCCCCCTCCCCCCTCCCCTCCCCCCTCCCCCCCTAACTCAGGAATGCAGAGTATGTGCTTTATGTACAACTGAAGGAATGTGGGTCACCCTATTACTTACTAAAAATTCCTTATAGAAAAGTTGCATATCATTATCTCTAATTATTCATTAAAGGGCAACTGGAAACTGACTGTTACAATGGCTATGAATCCGTTTGATAATCCTGTTGTTTTATTTCCACGAACGAAAATTGGAACTTTTTTCACTGTGCATAAAAACGACATCGTGACGCTGCCAAATTTTGACAATTCATTGGACGAGTGTGAAACACCTTGTGAAAACGAGTCGAAACACTCTGAACAAACTGAGGTTTTGAATAAAGTGCACATATCAGATGGGCTGCAACCACACCAGAAAGAGCAATTAGAAACTTTGTTGGTGAACAATTCTGATGTATTTCAAGTAAGTGGAAGTAAGCCTGGATTTTATGATAAAATAAAACATGACATAAAAACAGGTAATAACGCCCCTGTTAGGTGTAGACCTTATCGGCATTCTCCACTCTTGCAACAGACTATCAGAAAACACATCAATGACATGCTTGAAACGGGTGTAATTTCTGAATCTACTTCGCCATTTTCAAGTCCTATTGTAATGGTGAAGAACAAATCTGGTGACTACAGGTTCTGTGTAGATTTCAGAGCCTTGAATAGTATTACCGAACGTGACACTTTTCCTTCGCCAAATATTTCCGATACCTTTGACAATCTTGGTATGGAAAGACCATTGTATTTTTCTACTTTGGATATGGCATCGGGATATTGGCAGATCGCTTTGGAAGAAAATGCCAAAAAGAAAACGGCCTTTATTTCACAAGATGGTCTATTCGAATTCAATGTAATGCCGTTTGGTCTTCACAATGCGCCATGTACATTCCAACGAACAATGCAAGAAGTACTAAGAGGTTTACATTGGAAAATTTGTCTTATATATTTAGATGACATCATTGTGTATAGTTGGTCATTTGACGAGTTGTAAATTTGACGGCATTTACAGCTAATATTTGATATATTCCGTGAAGCCAATCTTAAGTCTCAGCCACACAAATGTACCTTTTGTAAAGATAAAATCAAATATTTGGGACACATAGTAAGTTCTGAAGGTGTGTCAACTGACCCAGATAAGGTTATTAGATTGTTAAAGAGTACTCTACACCAAAGACCGTAGCTGAATTACGTACTTTTTTAGGACTGGCCGGATATTATAGACTGTATATTAAGGATTTTAGCAAAATTGCTTTTCCATTGACCAGTCTAACTCGTAAACATTTCAAATTTGTGTGGACTGAAGAATGTAACAATGCATTTGAATTACTAAAATGTCACTTGATTCAATCGCCTATTTTGGCATACCCCCGATTTGACGGTACTGAGTTTATTGTACAAGCCGATGCAAGTATGAAAGGTCTTGGATTTGTATTGTCACAGGTGCATGACGGTAGAGAACGAGTAATAGCGTATGGTGGACGATCCTTGACTCCTTCAGAATAAAAAGTATACAGTTACTGAACTAGAAGCTCTGGCAGTTGTAGAGGGAGTCAAGCGATTTTCACCATACCTACTCATTGCTAAACAATTTACAATTGTTACCGATCATCAAGCTTTAAAGTGGTTATTCGGTGGAAAACACTCTTCAGGTCGTTTAGCCCGTTGGTCATTGTTTTTACAATCGTTTACGATATTAAACATAGACCAGGTAAAAAGCAGACCAATGTTGATGCTTTAAGCAGAATAGAGAATGAACAAAACCAAAAACAATGTCTTGAAGAAAATGTACCAACGTGTGAACCACCTGAACTGGAAAGTCTCTCTGTAAATTATTCTGGGGAACCAAGAAATGTAAAGTATCAGGTTGGTAAACGGATTAACCAGAATTTGAGTTATTACGTAAAGCCCCCGTCACACTTATTCGGAATTAGCAGGAATCAAGCAGAACCAGCCGGAATGACAAATTTTCAAAATTCGTGCCACGTTCGGGCGGGAATTTCAAACTGACCAACATTCTTACAGCTTTGTAAGAATGCCGTTCGAATACTTATAACGCGCTTCGAACCGTGCTGAGAAATGTGCTTATAATGTAACACGAATGCCCCGAGTGTACCAAGAACCCCACCGGAATGGTCCCCGATAGGGTATAACACGCTGCCGAATTTAGCATTTTCATCAGTCTCAGCCCAGACCATGTTGCTTTGCGGCAGCTAGCTGCATTTTCATGCGATTCGGTGGTGTTCTGAATTACGTCTGGACTCATTCAAGGGCCAATCGGGACGTTCCGACTGCATTCGAGATGTATTCGAGCGGCAATAGAAATATTCAGAAGGCATTCGAAGTGCATTCCAGCTGAACTATTTCAGTATCAAAATAGATTCCGGCAGCAATCGAGATACACTTGAGGTGCATTCCGGCTCATTCGAGGCACATTCGGGACATTCTGGCAGGATTGCCATGGCTTGCCATTTCGATTTCTCCCTCGAACGCGATCAGAATGTTTCGAATTCTGTTGGAATGCCGTAAGAATAGTTAGAATGCAGTCAAAATGCAGTTAGAATACACTTCGAATGCCGTTCGATATTTCTCCTCTTCGAATGCACCTCGAATGTTTTGAGCATGAGCAAAACATTCGGGCCGGCCACAAGAATGGGCCCAAATGTTTGGAATGCACTCAGAATTCAGTCAGAATTTTTCGAATGCACTTCGAATATCCCGGAATACACGAGGAAGTTTTATCCCGACGGCATTCCGGCTCAATCCGCCTCTAGTGTGACTGGGGTATAAAGAATTTGCCAAATGTACACGAAAATATTGACTTAAATGAAGTTAAGAAAGAACAACAAAATGATGTTTTTGCTAAAACAATGTTTGATCTTCTTGAGTCGGATATTTTACCTGAAAACGATAAGAAAGCAAAACGATTGTTGTTGGAAGCAAATCAATATTTTGTATACAATGGTATTTTGTATCACACATGGTATTTGCCACGAAAAGGCAAAATGCCACAACAGGATATTATCCAATTATATATTCCAAGTACTTTAGTGGATACAGTTCTTTACCATTGTCATGATAATGTTTTGTCGGCCCACTTTGGATTTCACAAGACATATAGTCGGGTCCGACAAAAGTACTTTTTGAAATTTATGCATAGAGATGTTGACAACTGGGTACGATCATGTGATTCTTGTGCTAAAACAAAAACACCCAAACACAAAACAGTAGCTCCATTGTTATTGATGAAAACAGCTGAACCCTTTGAAAGAGTAAGCGTAGATGTTCTAGGTCCCCTTCCGCTTACAACATCAGGGAATAAGTATGTATTGTGTTTTACAGACCACTGTACTAGATGGCCAATTTTGGTCCCTGTAAAATCCATAGATGCAGCTACTGTGGCTACTGCGTTTTTCACGGAAATTATTTGTAATCATGGCTGCCCTCGTACTTTACTTAGCGATAGAGGTACAAATTTCCTAAGTAAGATCGTGACTGAGGTATGCAAACTCATGAAAACCGGTACAATTAATACAAGTCCATATCACCCCCAGTGCAATGCTGTACAAGAGAGGTTTAATGCAGTTATACTTGACACAATAAGACATTATGTAAATGAGACGCAAAGTAACTGGGATAGGTTTATTCCTGCCATTCAATTTGCATATAGAACGACGCCTGCGCACAATTCGACGGGATTTAGCCCTTTTTTCTTGTTGTACGGGCGGGAAGCTGTACTACCCATAGACGTTTCGTTGTACCCAAAACCACATTACCAAGATCGTAACGTAAGAAATTACACTACTCAAAAGAATTAAAGGAACAAGAGAACATAATGTTTTTGTCATGGTCTATATGGGCTACCGTTAGAACAAGAGGAATTAAAGTTATGTGAAAATCATTCAGGTGTTGTCAATTGATTCTCAAACAATACTCAACAATGTATGGCGAAATTTATTGATGTGGTAGCCTGTTAACATGACGAAAACATGAATGAACAAAAATATGGACATAATCATCTGGCAGGTTATCATGACTATCCGTACATTGTCCACGTTTTGGCAAAGTAAACGTTAATTAATCATTGCCTAGTAACTGGTATGACCTCCACGTGCTTGTATGCACTCCTGACAGCGTCGAGGCATGCTTAAAATTAACTGTCTGATGGAGTCTTGAGGAATGTTCTCCCACTCTTCAACCAAGGCCTCTCTGAGTGTCTGTACAGAGTCTGGAGCATGTTCTCGACCGGCAACACGTCTGCCAAGCATGTCCCATGCATGCTCTATAGGGTTTAGGTCAGAAGATCTTGCCGGCCAGGGCATCGTGCTGATTCCCTCATTCTCAAGAAAGTTCATGGACACTCGTGCAGTGTGTGCACGAGCGTTATCTTGCACCAGGATGAAATGTTCACCTACGGCAGCAGCATATGGCCTCACAATAGGTTCCAGTATCTCATCTCGATACCTCAAACCTGTTAGTGCACCACCAGCTACCACGACGAGGTCCGTACGCCCCTCCAGGGAGATACCCGCCCACACCATAACTGATCCACCTCCAAAGTGGTCAAATTCGACAATGTTACAGTTGAAATATCGTTCCCCCGACCGTCTCCAAACCCTTACACGTCTATCATTGGTTGAAACAGTGAACCTGCTTTCATTTGAGAACAGTACTGGTGCCCACTGGTCCATCTGCCAAAATTGATGGTTTCTAGCGAAGTCCAGCCGGGCTCTGCGGTGTACTACGGACAAAATGGGGCATGTGGCTGGTCGTCTGGCTCTCATACCATCTTCATGCAGACGATTCCTGACTGTTTGATTGGAAACACGGATATCAGTTGCCCTGTGGAAGCTTGTGGCTAAGCATCTTGCAGTAGATCATCGATTTCGACGTGCCAGGATCCTCAGGTATCGGTCCTGGGGAGGGGTAGTCACACGTATGCGACCTTGTCCTGGCCTCCTGGTGTACAGACCATCTTCCTGAAAACGTCTCCACAACCGGTTGATGACACTTACGGACACATCAAAATGTACAGCCACCGCACGCTGTGTATTGCCAAATTCAAGGAGCTGGACAGCTCTAGCAACTTCAGCTTCAGTTAACTGACGGCGAACACCAGTACTCAGTCCCAGCAGACAGACAACAAACAACAGAATTGGAAGAACCTTCATTTTGTTGCAAGAAGTGATAACAACTAGTGATGACAAGTGTACCAATACCAACACCTTATACAGGGTAAAAGAACACGCCTGTGGACACCCCCGTGTCCACGTGTTAGAAGACACGCATGATTTCACCAACATTGTTGAGTATTGTTTGAGAATCAATTGACAACACCTGAATGATTTTCACATAACTTTAATGCCTCTTGTTCTAACGGTAGCCCATATAGACCATGAAAAAACATTATGTTCTCTTGTTCCTTTAATTCTTTTGAGTAGTGTATATGCACCATATCATTTCCCAGTTAGAAATGGGAAGACAGGGGGGCAAACAAAATCATGAAATGAATCAAGGTTCAATGAAGAAACGCTATGATGAGCGTACTCAACCTGTTCCATTTCAAGTTGGTGATGTTGTATACATTTATATTCCAGCTACACAAAAAGGGCTTTCGAGGAAACTCACACAGTTTTGGTGTGGCCCATATTTGTTAGTCGAACAAACTGGTCCAGTTAATTTCAAAGTCCGAAATGTGGAAAAGAATAAATTAATTAAAACTCCAATACACGTGAACAGAATGAAGTTTGCGTATGACAGATTTGCACGACCTACAAATGATCAAAAACCAAGTGATGCTAGTCAACAAGGTTCTGTTGATGACTTGGAGGACATGGATTGTCCAACCTCATCATTTGAGCCTTTGAGGGCCACTCGTGAGGTACAAACGAAATTGCCAGGGTTACCTAAATTGAAACCACAAGAATATGAAGTGGAAAAGGTTATTCGTGGCAAGTTTGTAAACAACAAATTGCATTATTTAATCAAGTGGAAAGGTTATGATAATACAGAGAATACTTGGGAACCAGTTGAAAATTTAAATCAAACTCTTTTGGATTATCTTAGAGATCACCCCGTACGTATAACTGGCAAATGTAAAGTATAAATGTAATTTTATGATTATTTATTTTGATACTCCAACTAACATCGGATCCGGATCCTGGAGCTCCAGTCAAGCCGCATCTCTGAAGTGGAAACTGTAAGTGAGGCGCCACACTAAGGTTTCCGGAGTACTTTGAGGGATAGCTGGCTGACTTTCATCATCAAGTATAATGTAATTTCTTACTCCATACTTCCGTAAGAAAATAATTTTCTTTTCTAAATCTCCCTCATGTTAAGAATTAATAAAATAAGGTCAACATGAGACAAATGTCATGGAGCACATTGGTATGGCTGAGCATGCATGCCCCGCTCGTACCCTTCATTTATTTTTTCACATCAATTTCATTTCAACAGGTACCTAGACCATTAATTAATCATAGATTAGTAATTTCACAATCACATCAATTCCGTTAAACTTTCCATTCAACCTTCCGTTCAACCTCCATGTAATCATAATTGGGGTTGATAGCGCCAGTATAAGAGAATGACATTGAATTCAACAGTGTATCATATTCCAAGAGAGGTTGAAGGGAGCAGCAGCGATTTGCGGTCGCGTTTAATATATGCGTTTCTTGCTTTTTCCGTTTTCCATCTACCGTGCATTGATATTAAATGCGACGGAACTTGTGTGTTGGAGGCCGCGGTTGCTCCTCCTGCCCTAAGGCTGTGTAGGCCAAACTTGTGGATGTCGGACACAAACGGAGTAAGAGCTTGCAAAACGATCTCTCTCGTTCGGGTATAACTAAGTTGATGTTTTGTAGGAATTAGGCCACGTTTAGAACGAGTGAGTCGTCTAAGGACTGGCAAGGGGGAATCATCAGGGCCACCTAATGCTTTAAAATATCGTTGTGCGATGACCACTGGGCACGTAGGTTGAAATGTTCTGGCGATGGTCACGTGACTGCCCTGGCGAAATTGATCAGTCTTCGATTGACGTAAGTGTATGTCTAGCCGGTCGTTCAAAAAGTTACAGTCCATGCGACGAACATTTGTAATGTCGCTAAATCGAAGAAAACCGGCGTAGCAAATGAAACACACGAACAGAACGCGAAGATCGTTTAAGTCCGCGTTGGGCTGTCCATGAGCGTTGTAAAGCTCGGCTAGTATTTCTGGGGTGACCGGCTCCTTTCTGTTAGGGCTTGCTGCCGTAAGTCGCTTGTAGCCTTGCATAGTAGTCTTGACCAGTGGATGGCTTGTAGGAGACGGCAAGCCGGCTAAGCTGTGCGCCCATGCGGCTGCAGCTGCAGCAGAGTCACCCGCAGACTTGCAACCAGTGCGGTAGAGGGACGACAAATACAGGGCGAAATCCAGGGGATTGATGGGAAACGCCTGCACGTTGATCTTGGATGTGGCCCATTGCTCCCACTGCCTCCAACTAGCGCTGTATTTCTTAGTTGTGGACTCGGCTCTGGATGCTATCAGAAGCTTGGGTAGAGTGGTAGTGGCGAGTTTTCCGAGTTCCGGGTCGCTGATGGAGTGGGCAAGTGCTGACCATCTGTCTGAAAACAGATAAAAGGAAACAGCAGCAAAATGTGCTAACGTTCAAGGCACAAAGGCCAAAAGAAGCACGAAATGGCTCAAAATGTTACAAAAATCACGGTTCAAAAAAGAACGTTCTCTCAATTAGAGACCTTATGTCACCAAGTGTGACAACAATTAATGAAACAATCATGGAAAGCAAAATTACTAATTGTGTTGAATTACGTTAAATTACGTTAAATGTCGCTTGCTTGGTGCCCAACATCAGTCTGACGGAGTTGCCGTCAGCGCTCGGTGGCCACGAAAAACCCCCAACCCGTGGAGGAAACGTGGGCGCGACCAGGATGATAGGCGAGAGTCGCGTTCTCTGTTTCCAAGCAAACCGCAATTATTATGCATGACAGTAGCTATGTACCACTGTGGGCGGGAGGGTGGGGGAGTAGCGAGGTCAAGCTGCTCAACCGAGAGTGAATCGGTATAGACAACGCCTGGGTATATAAGGCATGATTGAGGAATGTGTTACATAACAGTAATGGCGCTCTGAAAGCGCCATTCACCTGTCGTACAATAACGAAAAGAAAAGTAACTTTCTTACTCCATACTTCCGTAAGAAAATAATTTTCTTTTCTAAATCTCCCTCATGTTAAGAATTAATAAAATAAGGTCAACATGAGACAAATGTCATGGAGCACATTGGTATGGCTGAGCATGCATGCCCCGCTCGTACCCTTGAGAACGCCAACAAAAGGGCCAAGTGGGTATAAAAACCTGTCACCGTTACACGGCTATAAACAGCCGATTCTCCGCTTGTGCTACAAATCAGCACTGGCATTAAAAGCCGACTGTACTCAACGATTTGAAACCAGTTGTATGGCAATTATAGTCCCTCGAGTTTGGCAAAGTTGAAGCGGAGAAATATGCAGGAAAATGTCGGAAATCTGTTAAATACAGATGACGACCCCATTGAAGGTGGGGTGAATGAGACACGCTTGAATCTCCAGTCAACTACTCTGGCGTCAAAATGGACGCCGTCAGGGCAAATGAGCGGCCAAAAAGAGGCCGTGGTCCAATGTGGAACTACAAGTGTTCCGGTTACTTTGTTATCAAATATGCGTTTTATCACTTGCACTACGAGTGAAACTGGGGGACAAAAATAATTGTTTTCGTTGGCCCAATCTTGGCAGAATGCATCTAGGCCGCAAACACCCTTGCACCAGAATCTTGCATTAAATCGCTCGAGTTTAGCGTTATGTGGCGAAGCGAAACGATCGATGGAATGGGGTCCCCAAAGCTTATCTAAGAAACGAAATGATTCGTGATCTATGGCCCAATCGTCATAATCGCGGAATTTGCTTATTCTATCGGCTAACTTATTTTCGTTCCTTGAAAGCCATTCGGGGAACAAAACCCGGCCGTGCTTGCTCGTCAAGTTGAATATTGATATTGCGAGGGCCTGCAAGTCGGCTTTTGCGCTGCCGCATGTGATAATTTTTGGCACATTAGAGTTGTCGGTGTACCACTTAATGTTCCTATCCGAGACCGCGCATACAAGTTCGCGCAGAATGTAATAAACGGCCGCTAACTCTCGCCATGTTGAACTGTAAGCTCGTTCGGATTCGCTCCAATTCCCGTAAAATTTAAGATCTGCGCGATCTTCAACATAGCCGCCGTAAGCGAATTCGCTGGCGTCCGAGTAGACCGTTATGGAAGGAGCGAAACGATACTGAATTGTGAAACCATTGAGTGAGACAAGATTAGACGCCCAAAATTCAAGCTCGGCTACGGTACCGTCGCTCAATAGCGACTGATCCTGCCACGTGGATCTGGATTCGATGGATCTATACGCGTGACGCGTCATTAACCGTGCTACCGGACCGAGCGCTAAGGACATTGAAATTATTTGACCAGTGAAGCGTGCTAGGTGTTTTACTCTCACGCGATTGTGCTCTTTGTGGGTCGCTACGATAGCGGCGATTGTCGATAGTGCACCTGTCAATTTAGCCTGTGGAATGCCGAATGTGAATAGTGAGGAATCTATAATTAGGCCCAAGTAGCTCACCTTCTGGGCCGGTTCCCACGTGCATTTTTTGGTGTTGGGAACGAAACCGCTACGAGAAATCGTGTTTCGCACTAGACGTAAGTTTGCATTCGCTGAATTGACATCGGGGGAAATAATGATGCCGTCGTCTATATACATGAACGCTTGTACACCGTGGGCGCGCCAATGATGAACTAGTGGCCTGTTAAGCTTGGTGAACAAGTGACATGCGCTGCTTAATCCAAAGGGGAGTACCGTGAAAACGTAGTATTTGCGGGTGGTGTTTTGTTGTAACCATGAAAACCCTAGGTATTTCTGATGCGGAGGAAAAATGTCAACATGGTGGTATCCCGATTCAAGGTCGAAGGTGAAATAAAATTGATTGAAGTCAAGGAAGGGGGTTATGTGGTATAAATCTTCGTATTTAAATTTTGTTTTCCCAGAGGTATTTGTTGGGGTGACGCAAATCTAGAACCAATCTTAACTTTTTTCCTTCCGCAACAGTTAGGGGATTACAACAGTAAGGGGGAGAACTGGTTTCCACCACACAATTTTTCTGAATTAACTCAGCAATGGCCGCTTCAACAAAGTGAGGGTGGTCCAAACTAGATCGATTGTTTTTCAAATTGATCGGTGGGGGTTCCAAGTAAAATGGAATTTTGTAGCCTGAATCAATGACATCAAGTACAAATTGGTTGGCGTGGAGAAAATCTCTCCAATAAGAAATGCAGGGTTTGAGTCTACCTTTCACTCCTGAGGGGGCTTGCTTGGTGGTGTCTGGCTCGGTGGCTTCCCAATCTCTAACGTCCCACTGCGCCGACGATTGGTCCTGCGGCTGGAACTGCAGGATTTCCGGGTTGTCGGAGGGCTCGCAAGGCGGGGCAGTTGGCTCTAACGTGGCCGGTGATGCCGCACTGAAAACAGGTGCGAAACTCTGGTCGGTAGGTACTGCTGAAAGGGCGAAAAGAGTAAGGAGCTGGAACGTTGCGTGCAGGAAAGACGCGAGGCTTTGCCTTGGCTCTCTTGGTCGATTCAGCCTTCTTGGTAGCCGCGGATCGCTCAGCTTTCTTGAGTCTCTTTTCGTCGTCGGAGTTGTCCGCAAGGTCATCGGTGACATACTCCTTGACTGTCGCCCAGCCGTGTGAAGAACGGTCGGCCAATTTGATCAGCTTTTGGCGCTCCTTTTCGGATTGGAGAATTTCGTTAAGTGAATCTTTGGCCGAGTCGATTTCGCCCAGGCTGATTGAGGCAAGGGCGGAGTCGGCCAGTGCTGCGATTTTCTCCGCGTGCCGGAACTGGTCTTTGTTGCCGTCGCTTCTGAATTCTTGCGGGATCTCCGATGAAGTACGCTGCTTCTTGAAAGCCGACTCGACTCTGGAATCTATGGAGCTTGATAAGGCTTTGATAGCGTGCAAAATTTCTTGGTTTGAAGTCTGGTCGGAATCCATATTGTAAAGTATTATAGTGCGTGTACAACGGGGAGTAGCGAGGTCAAGCTGCTCAACCGAGAGTGAATCGGTATAGACAACGCCTGGGTATATAAGGCATGATTGAGGAATGTGTTACATAACAGTAATGGCGCTCTGAAAGCGCCATTCACCTGTCGTACAATAACGAAAAGAAAAGTAACTACTTGTTTTGTTTTTAACTAACAGTAATTGGCAGGAGCTATGCATACCTTATATAGTTTGTTACGAACCTGAATAGAACCAAATAGCCCGGCTGGCATTCCACAAGTTCTTTCTTTGGAATGTTGAGCCTGAGTGAATACATGTGGGTAGAACCTTATATAAAGGCTCGAGGATTTATGCAACGTCCTCAGTTAGTGCCCTAGTACCATGTGCGATCGGTCTAGTATCTTGGCAGTGCAGCTCGGGACCAACGTCTCCATGTTGTAGTCTACCTTTGAACGCGGATGTCGTAGCTGGACGGACCGCTGTTGTGCTGACACTCTACCCGGGGCTGTCGTGGCTAACCCTACCCGTCTGGCTGACCCTACCACTACCGTGAACTACCATGTAGCATCGCATGTTCGCGGAGACGTTGGCCCGATGATTGCACTGCGGTTTAAGGGGCACTGACTGGGCGGGCCTATCCTGTTTAGTTCTTCATGAAGAGTTAGGTAATTATATTCGGCCGGATATAATTTTGCCACTTAATTGATTTATGCTAATTGCTTATTGCATTTACAGTGGACTTGCTAACTAATGATTTAATTGGCTATACTTCTACTTTTGCTTAGCTGAATTATCTTGCTGATTTGTTTTGCTTATTTGCCTGGCCCATTACTGCTGCTTATTTTATATTGACTTACGCTAACATGCCAAAGCAAGTTGCTCGATATGCATGAAGTTTTATTGATTAATAAATAATCACTGAATTGTATTTGCTTGTCATGAAATCGTTTGCTTTCAGAGTTGTTTTGCGTTGAAACTATATAAGCGAGTTTAAGGTCTTTTGTACACTTTCTGCCGTGCGCCCGGGATTGAGGTCCTAGTCCGGAACTCATCCCGCCGTCACGTAACAGAATTGGGGGCTTGTCCGGGAATCGAACCCGGGACCTCTCGCACCCCACGGGTCGACATGCCCTCCTGCATTTCACGGATGACCCTTTCCAGACAAGGTCATCTGATTTTTTTCAAAGCAGAGTCGGTTGTCGTCACCAAACAATGGTGGATTAACCCGTTGAAAACAAACCTATAAAAATTAAAACGCAAGACAGCTCGTGTTGAAAGCAATCATAATAACGGGTATATTGACTAATACATTTTGTTGCCTGTTATAACCATTGCATGAAATCATGGCAAGTAAATTCGATGTGTATGAGTTTATTGCAGATTTTGAGGGTAACCCCAATGAAAAGAAATTAGACTCTTTGAAACGATCCGAGCTATTTGAATTGGCCAAACATTACAATGTCTCAGTATCTGCGAGTATGAAAAAAGCTGATCTTAAAACAGTTCTCATAGAATTCTTTGTAGACGAAGGTACGCTAGAAATGCCCACTACAGAGCCTAGTGGGGCATATTCTGAAGATACTGCTATTCGGCTAAAAGAATTAGAGTTAGAAATCCAAGTAGAACAAAGAAAGAGAACCGAGATTGAATACGGATTAGCTCAGTTTGGGTTAGGCCAGGCAAGAGAACAAAAACGGTCAAATACTTTTGACCCAAGCAAACACATTCGTCTTGTTCCTCCCTTTCAAGACAAAGAAATAGATAAATATTTTCAACATTTTGAGAAAGTAGCAGATAGGCTACAATGGCCTTCTGACATGCGCACCTTGCTGTTACAAAGTGTATTGACCGGGAAAGCACAAGACGTGTATTCAGCGCTTCCCGTTGATCAAAGTTCAGATTACAACTTTGTAAAATCGGCTATTTTGAAAGCCTATGAGCAGGTGCCCGAGGCCTATCGCCAAAAATTCAGAAATGCCAAAAAGCAAGATAGGCAAGGTTACATTGAGTTCTCTCGCGAGAAAGAGAGACTCTTTGATAGATGGTGTAATTCCTGTGATGTCGAAAATGACTATGCAAGGTTGCGACAAGTGATACTTCTGGAGGACTTTAAAAGTTGTCTTCCTGATAATGTCAAGACACATTTGGAAGAACAACATATTAAGGAATTACACAAGGCGGCAGTCTTAGCCGATGATTATGTGTTGACACATAAAGTGTATTTTACCAAAGGAAATGGCAACCTTGGTAAGAAACGCTGGGTGAAAAATAGTCCTCCGCGTGCTAAGTCAGCTGACTTTGAAAAGCCCAGCGGTGGAACGTCGGGAAATAGTCCTATGAGGGACAGATCAAGTAGGCCAACTAGGTTTTGCTCTTTTTGCAAGAAACCTGGCCATGTTAAAGCAGATTGCTTTATTTACTTGAGAAAGCAGGCTAATAGTGCTGGCGAAACCAAACCAGTAGCCTTCACTAAAGCCGCCCAACGTTCCACACACTCTGAAATTGAAGATAAATTCATGGGCCCATTATCGAGAATAAGCGAAGATTACTTACCTTTCATAACCAAAGGAACTATATCACTTAAAGACGATGAAGTGAATGAGCCACAATATCCAGTAGTTATGTTAAGAGATACGGGTGCGTCCCAGTCTTTGCTGCTTGAAGGAGCAGTGCCCTTGACTAATGACTCCTATTTAGGAATTAATGTACTGGTAACTGGTGTTGGCAACGAATGCATTGATGTGCCTCTCCATCATGTGTTTTTAAGTTCCAACTTGGTTTCGGGTCCCATGACTGTAGGGGTCACCCCTCAGTTACCTAAGGGCTTAGGGGGTGTAACACTCCTCTTAGGTAATGACGTTGCTGGCCACAAAGTTGTTGTCGAGCCAGTAATGGATGAGTGTGTAAATGATAATAATCACACTACTGAACTTGAGGAAGAAATCCCTGGGATATTCCCCTCTTGTGTAACCACTAGGTCAATGACAAGTAAAGCTAAAGTAGCTAATACTAAATCCTGTAAAGATAAACAAGACATCGACCTGTGTGATACTTTCATGGCAAATTTGCATGATCTTCCTAGAGTGAACGATCCTTCGGGTCAGCTTGAGGAAGATTCTGCTAGTGCCAAACTAGATATTTCTAGTGACATCTGCATTAGTAGAGAGGCCCTAATAGCAGAACAAAGAAAAGACCCAGACTTTATTAGCATAAGTAGAACAGCACTCGGTGAAAACGAGGCTATTCAAGTGCCCGAGTGTTTCTACCACAAAAATAATGTACTTATGCGTAAATGGCGACCACCTCATATCCCCGCCGATGAAGAGTGGGAGGTCTATCACCAGGTGGTCATCCCTAAAGCCTATCAAACACATGTAATAGGTTTAGCACATGACACACCCATGGCAGGTCACCTAGGTGTAACTAAAACATGCGATCGTATTCTGCAACACTTCTTTTGGCGTAATCTAAGACGATCAGTCGCAGATTACTGCAGGACCTGCCATGTCTGTCAGTTGGTTGGAAAACCTAACCAGAGACCACCAAAGGCTCAACTGAAACCAATACCAGCCATGGTGAGCCATTTACTAAAGTGATTGTGGACTGTGTAGGCCCACTACCAAGAACTAAGTCGGGTCATGAATACATACTGACAATTATGTGCTCTTCTACCAGATATGTAGAGGCTGTTCCCTTGCGTTCCATAAAAGCTAAGCCAGTTAGTCAAGCACTTTTGTCGTTCTTCACACGCTTTGGTCTTCCCAAGATAGTGCAAAGTGACCAAGGGACTAATTTCACTTCAAAGCTGTTCAGAGAACAACTTAAAACCTTGGGCATTGAGATTTCAACCTCCAGTGCGTACCATCCAGAAAGTCAAGGCGCACTCGAGCGTTTTCACCAAACTTTGAAGACCATGATTAGAACCTACTGCTTGCAACATAGCAATGACTGGAACGAGGGGCTCCCTCTACTACTCTTTGCCATACGGGAAGTACCAAATGAATCCCTCGGTTTTAGTCCATTTGAGCTAGTGTTTGGGCGAAACGTACGAGGACCACTAGCACTTGTAAAAGAAAAATGGCTAGAAACTGATCAGACGCCTACTAGCGTCTTGAGTTACATTGTGAAGCTCAAAGAACATTTGAACGATGTTCATGAGCTTGCACGTAGTAACCTTAAGGGAACACAGGAGGAGATGAAAACTTGGTATGACCGTAAAGCTAAGAGTCGTAGTTTTGTTCCAGGTGACCAAGTACTCGTGTTACTACCTGTAGTGGGTCAACCACTGCAAGCCAAGTACAGTGGACCATATGTAGTAGAGCGTAAATTAGGTGACTTAGATTACGTCATTAAGACCCCTGACCGACGTAAGAAAACCCAGTTATGTCACATTAATATGCTCAAACTGTACCATGCTAGATCACCAGATAAACCACTAGGAACAGTAGCTTCTGTAACCTCGGAATCCTGTCATGTAGATGACGTCTGTGCACCAGCTGACATAAAACTGAATAATTCACAGACCCTAGAGCATTTAGATCAGAAAATGCAACACTTAGACTTGTCCCAACAATCCCAGATTTCGGATTTGCTTAAGGAATATAAACACTTATTTTCCGATATGCCGACAAAGACCAGTGTTGTAGAGCATGATGTTGATGTTGGCGATGCCAGACCAGTAAAACAACATCCTTATAGGTGTGGACCAATTAAGCAGTCTCAAATGAAGCATGAAATGCAATACATGAAAGACAATGATATTGTAGCGGAATGGACTGACGACCAGTCTATTCCCATTCATGAATTTCCTGGCTGATGCAATCCTTGCCGTAGTCACGCCCTTTAGGCATAATGTTTATTAATGAACTTAGAATGGCTGCCCTGTGTATGGAAAATCCCATTCACGCAGTGCGTGTCAGCCGGTAAACAACATCGTTCGGCCAATCCGAGCTTTGTTTCCTTGTCGCTGGGCGGGACTTGAGTCCAGCATTTGGGGCGCGGTGCGCGCCAGTTTCGTCAGTGCAGTTTTAGCTTTTAGAAGTTGCGAGTTAGCTTTAGAAGTTGCAAGTTAGCTTTTGTCGGGAAAAGACCTCAGTTATTTCCCGAGATTTGGAGTGTTTCTGCTGAAGATAAGCAGTAAGTTTAGGCCTTAATTTAAGGGCGAGAGTACAGCAGTCGTGAGTCCACATACTGCGGGTTGTGCCGGTGAATTCGGTGAGTGAATTCGGAGTCGCTAGCGCGTGCATTTCGGGTGATTTGCGTTGCCTTGCCTCGGGTTTGGCAATACGGCTAGTGTACATTTGGCTGTAGTCAGCGGGCTACAGCACGGCATACGGGAGCGCGGTGTGTGGTGCACGGTCGGACATTTCGCACTTGTAGTCGGGCGTGGGAGTTGTGAACACACTTGCGAGTTAGTGTATTGCGCGGTGTGGAACCTCACATACTGTTGTACTGCCGTCAGTGTATAAAGACACTGTGAAACTCCCCATTACGGGAGAGGAATAAAGGCGCCCAGGTTTTCCTACTTGTATATTTAATTACAAGTCCCAGGTCATTGTTAATAAACCAATCATACACTCTCAATCACTGAACACACGTGTCCACTCTTGAATTATTTGCAGTACCGAGTCCCTTCCCCTACCCCGGGGAAGATATCAGCTACAACAGGCGGTATATTTCCTCCAAAACGAATCCATTTCCCTGGGCCTTGAGGCTGCTCGTAGCAATTTCTTAGGTCCGAGCTCCGCCAGAGTTCTGACCGGAACACTGCCGCCTAACCAGGTGGAGTCGATTCCGGTTTATTGAACTTTGGTCGACTCGTCGGAAATTGTGCGACCCGAGTACCTAGAGAGGGCGCTCTTGAGGTCGCGTACCGCCACAATATCATAGAGGAAAGTAGCAGTCCCTGGAGTTCTCCGTGCATTTTAGTACCTAAACCAGATGGTTCCGTACGTTTTTGTACTGATTACCGGAAGGTTAATGCTGTAACAAAGGGTGACACTTATCCACTCCCTCGAATCGATGATTGCATAGATAAAATCGGGAGAGCTAACTTTGTGAGCACGTATGATTTGCTTAAAGGCTATTGGCAAGTGCCACTTACTCCCCGTGCTAAAGAAGTGTCAGCTTTTGTTACTCCACAAGGGTTGTATCAGTACAAAGTACTTCCGTTCGGTATGAAGAACGCCCCTGCTACTTTCCAGAGACTAATGAATCGTGTCATTGCAGGATTAGAAAACACTGAGGTGTACATTGATGACATAGTGGTGTATAGTGATACATGGGAACATCATATTGAACAAACTAGAGCAATGTTTAACAGACTTACCAATGCCAAGTTGACAGTTAACCTCGCTAAAAGCCAGATTGGGAAAGCCAAGGTAACTTTCCTTGGTCATGAGATCGGGCAAAGTGAAGTTAACCCTGTAAATAGCAAGGTTGATGCTATATGCAATTTTCCACAACCTCGGTCCAAGAAAGAACTGATGCGATTTTTGGGTATGGCTGGATTTTACCGCAGATTTTGCCGTAATTTCTCGGATGTCGTTGCTCCTTTAACAAACTTGCTCAGAAAGAACGCAAAATTTGTTTGGAGTGTCGAGTGCAATCAATAACGTGAAAGCCATGCTCACATCCGCACCAATTCTTTCTGCTCCTGACTTCACTAAGCCCTTTTCACTTGCTGTTGATGCTAGTGATGTGGGAATTGGCTCTGTGTTAATGCAAGAAGATGGCTATGGGATCTTGCATCCCGTTAGTTACTTTTCCAAGAAGTTAAACATCCATCAGGTTAAGTACTCGACAATTGAGAAAGAAGCCCTTGCTTTAATCATGTCACTGCAACATTTTGATGTGTACTTGGAAACTGTAAACACACCCATTGTTGTATACACAGATCATAACCCACTGACATTTTTGCATAACATGAAAGGCAAAAATCAAAGATTGCTTAGATGGAGCCTTGCTCTTCAGCATCTTCCACTAGAAATTCGACATGTAAAGGGAAAGGACAATGTGATAGCTGATGCTTCGTCTAGAGGTCATTGAATGATGTTTGAACTAAGAGGGTGTATTATTTTTATAGTTATTGTGTAAATTGTTCAAAAAAGAACGTTGTTTGATGTATTAAGATTATACATGTAATTGCCGTTCTACTCGCATGTTTCACTATTTTTTTACGTTTTCCCTTTAGGTAAAACTCCTTTTGGGGGAAGGAGTGTTACGAACCTGAATAGAACCAAATAGCCCGGCTGGCATTCCACAAGTTCTTTCTTTGGAATGTTGAGCCTGAGTGAATACATGTGGGTAGAACCTTATATAAAGGCTCGAGGATTTATGCAACGTCCTCAGTTAGTGCCCTAGTACCATGTGCGATCGGTCTAGTATCTTGGCAGTGCAGCTCGGGACCAACGTCTCCATGTTGTAGTCTACCTTTGAACGCGGATGTCGTAGCTGGACGGACCGCTGTTGTGCTGACACTCTACCCGGGGCTGTCGTGGCTAACCCTACCCGTCTGGCTGACCCTACCACTACCGTGAACTACCATGTAGCATCGCATGTTCGCGGAGACGTTGGCCCGATGATTGCACTGCGGTTTAAGGGGCACTGACTGGGCGGGCCTATCCTGTTTAGTTCTTCATGAAGAGTTAGGTAATTATATTCGGCCGGATATAATTTTGCCACTTAATTGATTTATGCTAATTGCTTATTGCATTTACAGTGGACTTGCTAACTAATGATTTAATTGGCTATACTTCTACTTTTGCTTAGCTGAATTATCTTGCTGATTTGTTTTGCTTATTTGCCTGGCCCATTACTCAGTGCTGCTTATTTTATATTGACTTACGCTAACATGCCAAAGCAAGTTGCTCGATATGCATGAAGTTTTATTGATTAATAAATAATCACTGAATTGTATTTGCTTGTCATGAAATCGTTTGCTTTCAGAGTTGTTTTGCGTTGAAACTATATAAGCGAGTTTAAGGTCTTTTGTACACTTTCTGCCGTGCGCCCGGGATTGAGGTCCTAGTCCGGAACTCATCCCGCCGTTACGTAACAAGTTATACTACTTTTTGTTCATGCAGCAACCCACAGAGTATATCTGACTGACATTTCAGGAATGTACGGTATTTTTAAAATCTATAAAAACGCCCTTTGGGAATTGAACCTTCGTTCATTGTCAAGAAGGCGTGGCTATGTAGGGCTGGACAGCTTGTCATCCTGTGGGTTACTGCATGTTGGTGGGTCACCAATGTTTGAATTAGTAAGTTCAGTTTTGTAAAATAAATTATTTATTCATTCGCCCCAGCGCTATCACGTTAGTCCAGAAAAGTCGTTTTTTATTTCATCCAGCAGCCACCGACTACAACTGACTTCGGGATCGTTGGTTTATCGAGGCAAATTGCAAAAGTAGAGTGAAAAACAGTGAGAAATTTAGGGTGAACAAACACAAACAAACCGACAAAACAGTTTCCGTGACTGATGAGCCACGTTGTACATTTGTACGGCCGACTGGCTGTGTAGCGCTACATGTGTATGCATGTTGTGTGGCACGGCACAGCCGCCCACATGTGGCAGTTTAACACACTGACGTTTGGGGGTCACACGCATATGATTATCATACATTAAGCGTTGTCAGAATTTTGGGCAAAGCGAGTCTCAAAGTGGGATATTTTGATCGCGTTTTATTCGCTAAAACTTGTACTTATAAAATTGAACGATATCAAGTAGGTTAAGAGGGTATGTATTCTATCCTAAACCCAAAGAACTGTCGAAATTGATGTTTTCTTAGTGGTGCTCTTTAAGGCCCGTGGGCATCGGATGATTAGAAAATGCCACATAGCTAGATGTCTTAATTACACCCCAAGGAACAAGAAAAACCATGTTGGCAAAATCCGAGTGGTTGCAGACGGCGGCCATCTTGGATTTCAAAATGGCCGACATTTTATAACCATTTTCTGCTAGAAAAAAAGTTCCCCAACCTCCAACAAAATTTAACAAAATATTTTTCAGTGGTTATTGGTCCTACTGAATGTGGTGAATGACAGGAAAAAAGTCTACCAAAATCAAGTCACCAGAAATGGGTGAAATCTGGGCCAATTCCAAAATGGCCGCCAATTACCTTGAAAATTGTTAAAATGGCTGTAACTTCTGTAATATTTGGAGTAAAACGGTGACTTAAATGTCGGGGTTTTCAATGTCAGGAAATTCACTGGTATCCATGATATTTCAATCCAACCTTCGACAAACACT
The DNA here is from genome assembly GCA_037783545.1 of Henricia sp. BOLD:AAB3569. NCBI lineage: Eukaryota > Metazoa > Echinodermata > Asteroidea > Spinulosida > Echinasteridae > Henricia > Henricia sp. BOLD:AAB3569. The sequence goes on from JBBELK010000548.1 coordinate 73,352, forward strand.
AAAAGCCACACATTCAAAATGGCGGTCATAATATTTAGGCATGGAAGGGGGTAGAGAAAATGGCTTCTCTAACTGCTTATGTCAGATCTAGCTTCTTTTATTGGTCAGTAATGTGCTTAACAAGACCCCCCCCCCCCCCCCAACCCCCTCCCTCACCACCATCTAGTGGCAAGACTGGCTGCATCAGCCACCGTACGAGCCGCTAAGACAGGGTGCGCCATCCTGCCAGAATTGCCTCTCTGACAATCTGTATTTCTAGGACTGTTTTAGAGACACGTGGTTCAGGAGGTCAGTTCATCCCACAGAGGTTTTATCAACAAATGACCATCCCATCCCAGCCCAGCCCAACCCTAAGCCATCCCAGCCCATCGCGAAGCTCCGAAGTCTAGCCCGAGGCCGTCCCAGCCCAGCCCAGCCCGATGATACCCCAGCCCATGCAACTCGAAGCCATATATGTCCTGCTTGAAGCCAGCCTAGCCCATCCCGATGCCATCCGGCCCAGCCCGATGCCATCCAGGCCCAGTCCGATGCCATCCGGCCCAGCCAAAGCCATCCGGCCCAGCCAAAGCCATCCCAGTCCAGCCCAAAGCCACCCCAGACCGAAGCCACCCAGCCGAGCCTAAAGCCACCCCAGCCCAGCCCCAAGCCACCCGATCCCAGCTGGAAGTTCAGCCCAGCCAGTTCAATCCCGGCCCAGCCCCCAAGCCACCCAGGCACAACCCAAAACCACCCCGGCCCAACCCGAAACTATCCCGGCCCAGCCCGAAGTCACTCCTAAGCCAGCCCAAAGCCACCCTAGACCGAATCCACCCCAGTTGAGCCCAAAGCCATCCCAGCCCGAGCCCAAAGCCACCCCAGCCCGGCCCCAAGCCACCCGACCCCAGCTGGAAGTTTAGCCCAGCCAGAAGCCACCCCGGCCCAACCCAAAGCCAGCCTGAATTAACCCTTTCCCAGCCCCAAGTTACCCCGGCCCAGCGCAAAGCTACCCCGGCCCAGCCCAATCCAAAACCACACGGCTTAGCCCGAATCCACCTCAGCCTAGCCCGAAACTATCCCGGCCCAGCCCGAAGTCACTCCTAAGCCAGCCCAAAGCCACCCCAGACCGAAGCCACCCCAGTTGAGGCAAAAGCCACCCCAGCCCGAGCCCAAAGCCACCCCAGCCCGGCCCCAAGCCACCCGACCCCAGCTGGAAGTTAAGCCCAGCCAGAAAGCCACCCCGGCCCAACCCAAAGCCAGCTTGAATTAACCCTTTCCCAGCCCCAAGTTACCCCGGCCCAGCGCAAAGCTACCCCGGCCCAGCCCAACCCAAAACCACACGGCTCAGCCCAAATCCACCTCAGCCTAGCCCGAGGCCATCCCGGCCCAGCCCGAAGCCACCCCAGACTGAAGCCATCCCAGCCGAGCCCAAAGCCACCCCATCCCATCCCCAAGCCACCCAACCCCAGCTGGAAGTTCAGCCCAGCTGGAAGTTTAGCCCAGCCGGAAGCCAGCCCAAATCCACCCCGGCCCAGCCTAAAGCCACCCCGGCCAACCCAAAACAACCCCGGCTCAGCCTAGCCCAAGGCCATCCCGGCCCAGCCCGAAGTCACCCCGAAGCCAGCCCGAAGCCACGCCGGCCCAGCCCAAAGCCAGCACGAATCCACCCCGGCCCAGCCCATAGCCAACCAACCAAACCATCCCCATCCCATTCCGCCCCAGCCCCAGCCCCATGCCAGCCCATCCCAGTCTCTACAACCGCAGCACACCCCAGCACAGCTCAGCCCCCGCTAGCCCCAGCTCGGCTCGTCCCAGCCCAGCCCAGCCCAGTCCGGCCCAGACCACCCTCAGCCCCCAGCCCAGCCCCAGCCCAGCCCCCAGCCAGCTAGCCAGCCCAGCGCCAGCAGCCAACTCAACCCAACCCAACCCAGCCCAGCCCTAAGCCAGCCCAGCTAAGCTTGCCAGCCCAGCCCCAACCCGGCCCAACCCACCCCAATACAGTACAACAAGGCACTGATCGACAACCACTCTGGAAACGTTTTAAAACACTTTCGCTAGTCTAGTTGTACCTTCGATTCATACAGCAATGAATTATTTTCTACTTCTAGTGGAGAATTTTGCAGTTTTTTCAGCTCAAATTAAAGGGTTTTTATCCTGATTAAACCTGCGTGGGATGAGCTGACCTCCTGAATCGTACGTCTCAAAAGCAGCCCTAGAAGTGCATTCATGCAGAGTGGCGCACCCTGCCTTAGCGGCTCTTACGGACGCTGTTGCAGCCAGCCTTGCTACAAGACGTAATCATCCATGTTACTGACCAATAATTATAAGTATATCTAAGCACGGACGTTTGAATTCTCTCTACCCCTATACCACTGGGGATTTATGACCGCCATCTTGAGATTGTGACTTTTATCGTTTGTTGAAGGTTGGGTTAAAATTTCATTGGTGTCAGTGAATTGCCTGACCATGAAAACCCTAGGGTAGACATTTAAATCATTGTTCTACACAAAATATTAAAGAAGTTACAGCCATTTCAGCGATTTAAGGCCAACGGCAGCCATCTTGAAATTGACCCAGATTTGAAACTGACCTCATCCTTATCACGTGACCCTGACCTCTCATAGTTTAAAACCTCAGAATTCCATTTAGCACCTCGGAAAACCATATAGTATCAACAGAACGATCTTTAAAATCGGCTGATGATGTACCTACACCTGACACTGCCTACAACTGGCACCTGTTAATTTTAATGGTGGCCATATTGGAAATGACCCAGATCCTAGGTCTATTCACGTAGCCCCGACCTCTCATCATTTTGAAAACCTCGGAATTGCATTCGGCACAACGGAAAACCATAGTATAAACACCATGAATTGATGTTTAAAATCGGCTGAGGTACCTACACCTGACACTGCCTACACCTGACACCTGTTAATTTTAATGGCGGCCATATTGGAAATGACCCAGATCCTCATCCTAATCACGTGATCCTGACCTGTCATCAGTTTGAAAATCTCAGAATTGCATTTAGCACCACGGAGAACAATAATATCAACACCGTGATCTTTAATATCGGCTGATTAGTTGCCTACACCTTACATAGTTATATGCAATAAGGCTTAAACTGGCGGCCATTTTGAAATCCAAGATGGCCGCCCTCTGCAACATTTTTGAAATTGCTAACAATGTTTTTTTGTGCTTCTGAGCACCTTTGTAATACATCTAGGTAGGTGAGACCTTCTAATTATTAAGTTCCCACGGGACACCACATGCTGCCCGACTATATCTGCAAGTTTTGATTTTTCCCAGGCACATTTCAACAAAACGTGCGATGGCCGAATCTACAACCAAATGCGAGATCAGCCAGGAACATCTGGAATGCCCAATCTGCTTGCGCCGTTTCAAAGATCCAAAGATACTAGACTGCTTACATAACTTTTGCCGGGATTGCTTGGAAGACTTGGTCAGCAAGCATCAACCTAATGCCGATAAGATCATCTGCCCAGTCTGTAGGAAGGAGATTCCAGACTCGCGCCTTGAGAATCTCAAGAGCTGTTTCTTCCTGGGCTCGCTTGTCGATTACGTAAACAAACGGGATAAGTTACTTGGAGAAACCTCGGCTTCTAACCTGATTTGTGAAGAGTGTGAAGACGGTTTGGAGGCCGTCTCCCGATGCGTGGACTGGAATGAGAACATCTGCCAACAATGTGAGGCCACTCATAGGCGCTTGAAGCACTTCAAGAAGCACCGAATGGTGTCAGATTTCAGTCCAAGCCAGGACGTCACAGCTAAGGATCCTCATTCCTCAAAATGCAGACAGCATCCTGATTACAATCGCTCTTTTTACTGCGAGACTTGCAAGATACTGATTTGTGCAATGTGTGGAGTAATTGACCATCATACAGCGGAACACACATTAGACAGCGTTGCAGATGCTGCTAAATGTCATCGTAAAGATGTTGATGACGTCTTGAAGAAGTTTCAGAAGAGCGAGGAGGAATTCCATGCCTCGCAAGACTCAATATCTCACTCACGGAACAGATTGAAGCTGATGGTGACCAAGGCGTGCGATGATGTTTCTGCTAAGGAGAAAGAGGAAATCAGCAAAATCCAAACCAAGGCTCGGCTTCTCAGAGACGAGATCACCAAAATCGGTAAGGACAAAGATGTAGAGTATGAACAAGTGTTCAACAATAATTGTGACAAGATGGAAAGAGCCAAAACAATTGTGACCGCTGTGAGTGACCCGATGGAACATGCTGACTACTTTGAGATGTTGGATCTGAGGCCCAACGTGATGCACAACCTGGAATTCCATGAGGAACTTCTGTTTAAACACGGCGACCCCAAGATGTCATTCATTATGGTCCAGTGTCAAGATGTAGTCTCCGATACAGATCTGGGGAAAATACTTCATGAGGAAAAGCTGTTGGATGGGTTTATGGGATATCGCATGGGATATGGCACGAGACGTAGTCTGCTTCAAAAACGGTGACATTGCCACAAGTAAGCCACACAAGAAAATCTAAATATTTACGCCTGAAGGACATTTCAAGACTTCCTTTAATCCAGAAGGTGGCTTGCAGGCTCTACAAAGCATGGCAGTGACAGAAGATGATTTGGTGTTGATCACAGATGGCGATTTGGTTAAAGTGTTTAACACGGACCAACAGTTGATTCGTCAGTTCAGACCGGCACAAAATGAATCTGGTGAACTGCGAGAAAGTAAACTTACTTGTATTGCCACGGATGAGCAGAATCGCGTAGCTGTGGCAGACGGAGAAAGAACGTTGTATATGTGACAAACCTCGATGGGTCGTTGATTTCAATCATTCCTACTCGCATATGTCCGTCAGACATTGCCTTCCAACACGACGACCGTTTGATCCTATGCAGTCAGACTGTGGGTATATTACTCTGCTTAGATTTTGCGGGTCAGGAGGTTTTCAGCCTCAGCTCCGAATCAAAAGATCAGCCCATGTGGCCTCACGGCGTGTGCTACGACAAGGCGGGTGATATTTACGTCACATTTGACAGTAATTTCGCGGTCGAAAGGAGTGAACTGCATCATTACACTGCTCAAGGAGTACATGTACCTGGGGCATGTCGTTCTCTCCTTGTGGTGATCTCGTGATGGCTGATGAGAAATCTGTGAAAACTTTTCATCGAGTATAGGCCTAACGATGGTTGGAGGAACTGCTCTTTCAAACTCCTCACCGCCACAAGTACTTCATATAACGCAACAATATGTTTCCAAAGGGAGTTCCGCATAACCAACAAACACCCTCATGTTGCATGCCAATGTGAAATGGTAAAGGGGCCACTTTGATTTCAGTCCTATAGACTAATCCGACGAAGGAAAACTGCGGTGTATCTCCAAGGTATTTACATGACGTCACAATATAAATACACCGCAGTAACAATGGAATAATCACAAGACGGCGGGCTCACTAAATGTTGCTCGGATTACACTATATGCCTTTTATGAGTACAACAATTGAGTAATTGGTTACCAAACAGTGGTTGTAGCCCGTGACGTGAGATGGAGGGGCGGTTCCCTATGAACAAGTCCGATACCCTTCAATCTTTAACGCCCTTTCTGGCCGTTTGGTCTTGTGTCTCGCGGGCCCCTCCCAATCTCAATTCGGTGAAAACCAAGCCGCGAAACGACTACAAATTATGCATATGATAAGTTGTCTAAAAATCTTTTATTGCCTAATTCCAATTTTGTAAATTATTAATCTGGCGGATCAGATGTCCAATTTGAACAACGGAAGCCAGTGCAGCTGTTAAACGTGCCAATTTAATGCTCTTCAGCAAATAGATAGATGTAACCTCTGCCTAGTTATGTTTGATTTTAAAGCAAAATGTTACATAATTATTTCATAATTATTTCATACTTATCACAACACACGATCCCTCAGATGAGTATGATTCTGATGAAAGGAAAGTACATGCATTGTCATTACAAAATGAAATATTTGAATCACAATTCGATTAAACTAGAATTGATGATTAATCAGTTATTGTTGAAAACGCATTCATATTACAGTAAACTGTCATTATAGCGCTATTCAAGGGACCGAGCTAATATGAGCCTTATATCTAAACAGCGCTATAACCAATGCATACGCAATGAAGAGAAAATATGTAACTCCCAGAAAAAAAAGAGCTATAGACCGTATCGAATAGCCGCCATTTCGTGGGGCAGTTTCTTTGTTCCTTGAGGACATGCATGGTTGCACATATTGTGCTTCCATTGTTGAACGGTTTAAGCAACAAAAGGTGCCCCTAGAAATTGCGGCTATTCGATACGGTCTATATCAGAAAGAGTGTTGTATCAGGGGGGTATTATATTGACAGTTTACTGTATTTTATTTGTTAAATGTATGCTACTGTAGATATGTTGATAATTGATGTGTAATACTCGAAGCTTATCTCAGCAACTTCAGAAGCTTGTAAAAACATCGCTTTATTTGATTTATTGGCTTGGTTTCTCAACAGACAGCCGAAGTGTGACGTGTGTTGCCGTAGTCTAGGCCCCAGACGGTCATTATTTTGTTGGATACCCGACTGCCGCGAGAGGGCGTAATCACGACTTACCGATCCGATAGACTCGCTCCTAGTCCTATCAGCAAATATAGTTTTGTCAAAAATTACTGTGTCGCGGCGATCGGTTTTCGGGATGAACGCACGTTCAAAACAAAAACAATTACAACGTCTTCGGCCTATACTAGTGTTGCCGTGGCAATTGGCTCTAAACTAACATGGCCGTCGTTAAAAGTACCGTTGCAAAAGTATAGGGACAAGGTTCATTTATTTTTAGTTTAGAGCCAATTGCCTTGGCAACCAATAAAAGATGACGTATTCACTTTGGCAGTCCATACAGCTAGTGTTGAACAAGGAATGGAATATTTGATATCTGTAATTCATTGATCTGATCAAGTACTTGTAGATGAGTTGGACAGTCTATATAATGCTTGTTTATTGTTAAATATTCAAGTACTATTTGGGGAATGAGCATTACAGGATTTTATCAAAAAAGTAGATATTCAGAAAAATGTAGATAAATGAATACTGCATTGTTTTTCGAAAATTGACCCATACATATTGGTACACATAGGTGTCAATCTTTTATTACAACGTCGTAATCATATTTTTTCCAAATACATGTATATAATTTTTTGTTTTATCTACAATTTGTTGAGTGTATATGAAATGGATTTGTTATTACATGAACGTTTGCTGGATAATGTTTTGCATACTCCAATCAATTTCAGAGACTTTACCGCTTGAGGCTAATGAATTTCAATATTCATTAGCAAAGTTGCGACGTCATCTCACGCACTAACAATAAGCCAGTTGCGTGATAGATTTGCATAAATCCTAGAGTCCTGCCTCTGCGCTATGGCCCTCGCATAATAAGATAGTCATGCACCAGACTACCAGGTCGTTGGCAACGGTTGCCAAGTGGCAAGGGGGTGCACGCTAGAACATGTTAGCCGGCGCGAAAGTCTGTACGGTACCTGGAATACCTCGCACATTACTCTATGCATTTTGAAGCTGGACCATCCGAAATTACATGTTGAAATTGCATGTTGAAACATGTGCTCGCCATGAAATTTCGTCAAAATAACGAGTTAGAACGTCTTGTTTGACTCGAAATGGACGTTAACTTTGAAAGCTGGATCGTTCCCAATCTGTGCATGATAAATTCAAGAAAAGATTAACGATTTCGGGTTATAAGACTGGTTTAAAGTTGCCGATTAAACGTCGAACCCGAACGAAGGGAGACGTATACACCCGAACGAAAGGAGACGTATAGGCCTATACACTATACAGCAAACTTGACTTGAAATAGGGGAAATAAGATGACATGCAGCTGGTAAATCTTGCCACAATGATAAAATTAATATCGCCGTTGATATATCCATTCGACGGAACTTCGTCAGAAATTGGCGAGTTTTGCTGTTTCCGATCTCAACGCGACAGCGAGCGACTCTCGTTTTGCGTACATGACCGGCATATTTTAAATACACCTTCCGAAGCCCAAGTAAAATCGCGAGAAATACATCAACGTACGCGACTTAATTAAGTGGAGATATAAATACCGTACACCCTCGCCACTAATTCTTTCTAATATTACATGATATTAAGCCTCCATAAAGTTTAAAATTGGTAAGGAAACATGATTTGGTTAGGAAACATTAATTTTGCGTGTGTGGACCGGGAATAATGGAAATGCGAAAATGATGCGATGCCTACCAAATATACCAAAATATAAAAGTTCGATCGTATTCCGGTTCGTGTTTGCCAGACAGATTTGTGAAACTGAGTACTGTTAGGAGATATACTTGACGTTCGTATTTGTTTAAAATTTTATTCTAATAGAAGTGTGCTACGGGTGCCGTTTGTCGCCCACAAATTAAAGCCTGCCCTTTTTTCCCATCTCAATTTTTAGTGGTGAATTCCGTATTCCACACGGATATGGACAAACTCTACAACGTATAACACGTCAAGTGTTTGCAGCCGATTAAGTATTTCTAAAATCCGTTGCAACTTGTATGTAGCTAGATAATCATTGTAAATCATAATTGAATTACTTTTGATTTTACTCATTGCTGCGAGACGTCGATCATTTGCGAAAACAAACGGGCATGACTTTTCAAAAAATTCAAACATTTTTGTATACACGACAGCCACTAATTCTTTATGCCGAACGTTTAAATTTGGAAGAATTAATGGCGAGGGTGTACGGTATTTATAATTTGATATCTCCACTTGATTAAGTCGCGTACGTTGATGCATTTCTCGCGATTTTATTTGGTCTTCAGAAGGTGTATTTGAAATATGCCGGTCATGTAGGCAAAACGAGAGTCACTCGCAGTTATGTTGAACGCGCGTTTTGGAACAGTAAAACTCACCAATTTCTGACGATGTTCCGTAAAATGGATAAATAATCAACGGCGATATCAATGTTATCATATTGTGGCAAGATTTACAATCTGCATGTCATCTTATTTCCCCTATTTCAAGTCAAGTTTGCTGTATAGTGTATAGGCATACGTCTCCTTTCGTTCGGGTTCGTGACGTTCAATCGGCAACTTTAAACCAGCCTTATAACCCGAAATCATTATCGTTACTCTTTTCTTGAATTTATCATGCACAGATTGGGAACGATCCAGCTTTCAAAGTTAACGTCCATTTCGAGTCAAACAAGACGTTCTAACTCGTTATTTTGACGAAATGTCATGGCGAGTACATGTTTCAACGTGCTCATTTTAACATGTAATTTCGGATGGTCCAGCTTCAAAATGCATCTAGAGTAATGTCGAGGTATTCCAGGTACCGTACAAATTTTTGCGCCGGCTAACATGTTCTAGCGTGCACCCCCTTACCTCTTGGCAACCGTTGCCAATGGCCTTGTAGCCTGGTGCATGACTCTCTTATTATGCGAGCGCCATAGCGCAGAGGCAGGACTCTAGGATTTATGCAAATCCATCACGCAACTGGCTTATTGTTTTTTTGTAAATTACCATCAGTAGTTTGTTTAAAAAAGGAAATAGAATACAAATAATTATGTACACCTTTGTTATACTAATCCGTGTAAGTGCATGTATACAAGAAAATGACCAACATAACGGGGACACCAAACCCAATATCTATCACAAGCTAGAAAGGGCCATGATTTATGCACAGTGTCTGGGTTATCTGTTTTAAACTTGTTTTCAGATGACAGTTTACTATGAGAAAAAAAGGGGGAAATCATTTATTTTTTATAAAATTCCCACGCCCACAAAATAAACCAGTGGTCACTTTTGAATTGAGTATAGGCACGTGTTCTATTGATGTTTTTATTACAGTAAACTGAAGTCAACAGAATTGATTCCACATACTTTAAACTATTAAGATCATAAATGCCAATTCATTTTCAATGCAACAGCTCATCTAAATCCAGAACATTCTAATTACCACAAGCTAAAATCAGGGATGTCGCGTGTAACGGGGACACCAAAGTTTTAGTGTCCCCAGTTATGCTTGATACTCATGTACGGTTAGTGAATAATTCAAGTAAACTGGTCTATTTACAATGTAGGTACACTAGATGTAGGCCTACCTCGTTTCACAAAAAGCCATGTTGAGCAATGACAAAATAAATTACAGTCCAAATTAATGAAGGGGTGCCCCCCGCCCCATCCCCCCACAAAAATTACCGTAAATCCTCTTTGCAGACATATTTATTGCGGCATACATTTTTTGACAAGCATTCCAGCACGAATGAATGGCTAATAAAAATCTCCTACAGGCAATTTCAATAGTTTTGACATTTTTCTCATCAATGGGGGCACTTCAGACAAAATAAATTGATGGTTACTACTACAGTATAATCTTACTACTACTATCTTGATAACCGGTAAGCTTTTAGATAATAATTCAGACTTGGTTATTACTGGAAACAATTTTGTCCATTCAAAAGATACTAAATACAAACAGGTAATTCAAATTAATCTTAGGCCGGGGTCACACGAATTACAACAACCAAATTATTGTAGTAAGTAAGTACGATAATACCTAAGTCACAATTAAAGCGGAGGCCGGTCGGCGTGTGCGATTTATAGGCATCGGCCGGCGTGTAGAGGTCGGCGAAAGATCGCGCGATATAGGGCGGTCACAGTCACAATTAAAAGTGCCCCGCACGCTGCCATGACGGGGCCCGGGGTGTCGCCGGCCGACGATCGGCCGACTTTCCTGGAAATGGGGTCGAATTCTTGGCCCGTTTATCGGCCGGTGTCCGGCAGGCACTCGTCCGATGTCCTGTCTATGTTCCTGCAATACCCCTGCGGTATCCGGCAGGGTGCCGGCCAATTCTTACAGGCCGTACGGCGGCCGGACGGGCATCTGTAGTGTGCCTGTCGAGTGGCCAGCGATCAACGGCCGCGATCTGGCTGCCGTTTGTCAATTTGGGGGTGAGGTATATTTAGCGGCGCTCATCTGACCTTCTTCATTCACTTTAACCTTTCTCTAGGAGCACTCTACGAGACGAAGAAACAAGAAGACAAAGAAGAAAATGCCGTTAATACCTCCACAGCGCTTGCGGCCACATCCACAGCGCTTTTGGGCACCTGTGAGCCCCAGTGGCTGGTCGGCCAGACGCCGGCCGGGCGCCGCCAAGTCGGCCGGACGCCGGGGGTGGATTGCAATAAAGACAGTTAGGACGTCCTAACCCCTAGGACGTCCTAAGTCTGACATCACTAAGACATCATAGATTATTTTGCCTTGCAATAAACATTTATGTATCCTAACTTGTGTCCTAGGACACATAACATTTAAGACACCTAATATGTGTCCTAAGTTATGTCTTTGGAAAATTTTTCTAAATTTCCTGCTAAATTTAGACAAAAGGAGCATTGTGACTAGGATCAAAAGTTTATGTTTTGATAGTTTATCTTTCTTAAACTCAGTTTCCACTGAAAGGAAATTACGATTCAAGCTGGACCTATGTTAATTCTGAAAGTTTTCACGATGTTTTTCACGCCACTGTCACGCGTACGTACGGCATCAACAACCGGCAAGTAATGTAGTGCACATGCGCGATGGTATGCAAACACACGAATGCGATTGAAACGCCGCTCACAACAGTAAAGACATACAAGTTTTTATGTCTTAGCTAAGACGTACTAACTTTTGGATATTGCAAGGCATTTTTCAATGTGTCGTAGCTAAGATGTCATAAACTCAGTTAGGACACATGATGTGTCTCAGACTAAAGACGGTTATATTGCAATCCACCCCGGGAGGGGCCCGGTCGGCGTCTGAGCGGCGTCTGGCCGATATATGGATTGTCTGGGTTGTCCAAATATTGGCCCGGCGCCCGCCCGATGTGTGCGATGCCCTGCCGGACATCGGTCAGGCATCGACCGATTTAGTGGCGATCAGTTTGCGATGCGAAACGCCGCACCAGGTTTACAATCCGATTTAAAAGTAACTCGATGCCCGCCCGATGCCCAAAAAAGACCCGGCAGCCGCGAGTAGTCCCGTGGGGCGCCGGCCGAAAATGCCTAAAAATCCGTCGCAAACTACTCGCAAACCCACCGCAAGCTAATTGTGACTGGGGTATTACGAGATTTTGTGCGTGACACCGCAAATTTATTGTAATCGTATCATAATAGAGTAACTACAAGAAGTGTTCCCGTGTGACCCCGGCCTCAGTGACTAATATTTTGCTGCAATTCATTAACGTGCATATAATTGGGCTCATTTTAATTTTGCTTCGTGTTTGCCTCATGTTATCTGTTTCCAGTTTATTTTGAATCTCCACTTCACTCCGTGTTGTGCGTTTCCCTCCTTTGCTAATTTTGTTTTTCATAGCTTCCCGCCTTGCAGAATCAAAGGATGGAAGCTCCATCTTTTGATTCTGTCTCTGTCTATACCGCCTCTGTCTGATTGCTGCTACCCTATTGCTTTTGATTATTTCTTCATCTTTCATCTCCAACCGGTATAGTCGGTTGCGCAAGATGTCGCTCATTTGAATCGCTTCGTACTTAGATGGATTCTTCTCTTTTATCTTCATTCGCCTGCTTTTTGGTATTGCTACAAGTGGAACAGTTTCATCGCGGCATTGATAGTCATAGGTCTTGTGCGATTTCTCTAAGCTATGCGCTTACTGCCACGAATCCTCAACTAGAAAGGTGGAGCCATAGTGACTTGAAATAAGTACGCCTACATGTATAGGCCCTACACTTTTACCCACTTCACGCCGGAGGTTGGGTTAACACTGCATTGGTGTCGCAGAATTTACAACGGTTGACGACATAATGCATCCTGCATGGAAAAATACCAAATAATAAATTGAGTCACAATTCCGGGAGTCTGGGTCAATGTCATGGAGCTAGGATTCTACATGTACATGTATGCTTACAGGTGTTTTGTGCATGCCAGCTGTCCGTAAGCGCAAAATTCTGCGATAAGCAGTGTCGTGAAATTTGAGCCCACATTTTAAATACCAGATAATTTTTCTAGATATGTAAATTTAGAAAAATCTTCGAACATGAATTATAGCCTTCACCAAGATCCATCCACTTCAATGGGGGAAAATGTACTTTAAAACATTTTGTGGAAAGATATTACTTCAATACAGGTATTTTACCCTAATGGATCAGGTCTAAAAAAAAATCAATTAGTTTTTGGCTAAGAAATTTGTTAACATTTTCCACGCTAAAATCACAATTTTCATCAGAATTTATTTATTTATTTACCACATCCAACAGCGGAGGGACCGCCAATTACAGGAATGGGAGCAAGTGTGGTTGAGTGCCTTGCTCAAGGGCACAGGTGCCACAACCCGTCGCGGCCCGGAATCGAACCTACATTCTAGTACTATATAGCACAGGAACTTAAGTTCGACGCACTAGACCGCTCCGCCATAACACCCCACATTTAAATTTTTGGTAAACGGTAAGTTGTAATAAGGAAACATTGGTGCAGGTATTAAAGGCATAGGATCGTCAGCAATGCGCGCGCACCAAATTCGTGCCACGAAATACGCAGCTCCATAACAAAGGCATGGAGCTGCGTATTTCTGTCGTATGATGGGATATTTCGTACGAGTGTTCATACGGGATCGTCACGACCAAATAAAAGGAAGACGACGCACAGTCCAATTCTTGGTTTTCTGCTGTATACTGTTATTCAGTCTCTCCACAAAATACAACACAGTCTAACAGATAATCATGATGAACAAATCCATTGAGCGGTAAACGGATCGCAATTTAAACCAAGTGGACTTAGAAATAAAGTACGTAGATCAAGTTCTAAAAGTGGACGAATCTATAAGCGGGTGTTAACGGTGGTAGCATAACGGAGTACGTATACGGATCCCTGGAAAACAACATAAAATACAGGAATTAAAATAAGGCTATAACACATCTACATGTGTATGTGCCAGTACAGTACAGTGCAACACAATATAAACTCTGTATCCAGGGTCACCTCAATACGCCTTTCTTAATATTTATTCATGACGGACCAAAGCGAGGCTATAGTTCCACTCATTTCAGTGCCGGATTGTATGCGTGCGATAAGCCTACGAACGTACCGATGTGCTCCAAGTTGACAGCGTAAAACGTTCGTCGTTTGGACCTTTTGAGGTTTGCTTTTGTAGATTTCTGAGTGATAATGACCGACAGAAGCAGGGGCACATCAAAATCAGGAGAGACGAAGGACAGATCTTCGAAGGACATTTTTTAAAAATTATTTTGAACCGTGTCCGGAAATTGGGCCATGCAGCGACGATGACTCTTTTTCCTCCCTCTGTCATGTCTGTTGATTTATTACGGGTAAGAATTTACAAGTCGGACATCACGATAAAGTTGAAAAATTACTAATTAACTAATGTTAGCCGTCAGTAAGTGCATATCTGATTGAAAAACAAAAATTTGGCAGGAAAAATTACGATTCATATTAGTAACAAATCTTTGCCATTTTTCAGCCGATCTCGTATTCGTAATATGAGGCAGTAGAAGAAGTCTGACTTGTAAATTCTCTCCCTTTTCATATAAAATGGTACCATTGGTAAGAGTTGAGAAGTTGATCAGAATTTATTTTCTTTAAAATGACCCATCTAGCATTGGAATGCCTGTGCAGATTTGATGGATTAATTTTCAAGTGGAAAACATTTAAGATTTTGTTCAGCCTGTAGGCCTACTTGTTTTGCACACAAGGTCTGAGGCCATGATCAACTTCTCAATTCTTTTGGGTACCTTTGTGCGAGAAATTGCCAACTAGTTTTTTTTTTGACAATTTGCAAATGAATTATTTAGGCCTAGGCCTACCATTAAAAAAATCATGCATCAAAGCAGCATGTATTTTAAAGGTTTTTGAATTATGGATGAGTGAAATTTTAAAAGGCACCTTTAGTTCTGTAATGCTGTGCGTACCATTTTAAAAGTTTACCAATCAATCGTGTCTTTAAACCTAATGAAGGAAAGCAATAATTGAAAGATAGGGCCTGAACATTTTCTCGTGATAAGCAGATTTAAATTGATGTTATTATTAGTATACAGCTTGCTGTCTTAGTTGCTAATGTCAGTCTTTCCACAAATCTAATTTTTTAACAGAAAAATAATTGTCCCAAGCACTGATGAGTGATGACTAGAGTCTATACATGTAAATTGTAAAGAATAAACAAACTTGGAGGTCAGAGTTCAATTGTAATGTAGCATTTATTTTGTGTAGTCGGAGGCATGCATGCTGCCTTCCAAGTGGACTCAAAGTCAAACTGTCAAATTTTGTTCACATGTACACAGGAGTCGATATCACAAAGATTTGTGACGCGTCGCAGATATAGCCACATCCGTCGCAACTCGCTGAACCTGTTGCGAGATGCAATGGATTTGGTATACTTGCGACGCGTCGCAAGTCTTTGACCCCTTGGGTGCTGTTTAAGCTTAAAGGTACAGGCTCGTCAGCAATGCGCGCGCGTCAAATTCGTGCCACAAAATACGCAGCTCCATGCCTTTGCTATGTATGGAGCTGCGTATTTCGTGGCACGAATTTGGCGCGCGTGCATTGCTGACGAGCCTGTGCCTTTAGGCAGGAATATACATGTACCTTCATAGCTCAGAAAAATTAACTTTCAAAATCCACTAGCTAATCTCATGACATTAAGCCAAGCAGCACCGTGAAATTGGGCACTTTTACAGTGGAGCTTTCATAAGAGCACACAAAGTGTGTCTACATGTATTCACTCCTTGGACAGTTTGCTAAAAATTTCAACAAAAATGTTAAATACTGTACATGTACAGTGGAGGTTCATTCATGATTATCAAATAACTGTCGTAGTTGCATGTACATCTGCCAAGTAGGCCTCCATGTTATGTGAATACACCATGGAGTGTACATGTACTTACATGTAGCTGATCACATGCTCAAAATAGAATGTGTCAAGCAAGGCTTTAACAGTTTTGTGTGTGGTTGTCCTTCGCAATTAATATAAGTCACAAAGTCCATACAGCTAGCTGCAGGGCATTTAGGAAAAAAGTCTTGTGTAGCTGTAATTTTATCATCTTTTATCAAATATGGAAGCCCCAGACACTAAGTAGCAACAGGACATTTTACTTAAAGAAGACCAAAGCGTGGAGACAAAGGATTGCACACTCTTCTGTCGGGAGTAGTCAGGAAGTATACAGACTGATGAGAATCCCGTGTAGATGGAGGTCAATCTTATTCCTCATTTTCTGAAGAAAAAAAAGAAAAGGAATCGCTTTTGTTAGGAATTTGCCTAAAACGGCATTTAATTGTAATTACTAAATTCATGGCACATTAAGGACACAGCTAGCCTTGTCCACCTGGTCTCTAGCTAGTACACTGTATCCAGCAGGTACGAGTTGTATGCACACAGCTGAACTCAACACTTGTGTATAGGCACTGCAAAAGTGCCCTGTTTTAACAGGATTTTTGTAATATCAGCATGAAAAGCTTCTTATAAAGGTGGATCTATTCTTGTATTAATAATTGTCACTGTTCCCCTAGTATAGAGACTGCAAAAGTAAATACATGTACTAGTAAATGCTCAACATGGGTTTGTGCCCGGGGTTTGTGTGTGCCAGCATGGGTGGATTGACTGCTACCTTAAATGTGACATTGGAATTTTTGGTTGAAAAAAAGACCCTAAATTACAACAAATTTTACCTCGCAGAAATACTTTGCCGACAGAGATTCCATCTTCCATGCCGTACTTTATTGCAACTCTGCTAATTTGTGTGTCCGATCTGAGGAGTAGAAAAACGAAAGAGAAAGAAATTGTTATAATGCAATGGAGCATGACATAATTAAAGTGTTTTCATTGCTAAAATCAAGTTTCCTGACCGAATTTACCCTAGTATTTGCCCATGTTTTTCTGCTAGCAGCTACGTGCGTTTCACCACATGGCTATTTTGCGAACTCCCCTCCCCTACCCCCCAAAAAACATACGGAGGACAAACTTGGGACGGTCGTCACCTTGACAAGATTTGGGAAGTTGATCATAAAAATGTTTCATGTTTTGCACAGTATGCACACAAGGTATTAATTAGCCATGACCAACTTCCCAATTCTTTCCTGAAATTTGTTAACATTTCCATGCTAATATTACGATTTCTTAACAGAATTTCACGTTTTGGTGGTTGATTTTCATATGCCGTAATAAAGGAAAATGTAGTGCAGGCATTTCAGTACAGTTTTACCACGAAGGCACGACACGAGCATGACGAGTGAATCTGCATGTACTGTGTACATGGTGTAGTGTAGGCATATGCAAACATGCAGTTCGTACGTTACGATATTTCATCAGGTTATGCGGATGTAAACACCATCATTTTACAGCATTCCTACCTTTCAAATATTGCACCTACGCCGCTGAGAAGTACCTGCATTCTTTGCAAACTGTCTGTCTTTTGATATAATCCTGGAGTCGACCATAAATCGACGAAACTTGAGGCTAAGCCAAGGTCCCTTGCGTTGACGTCGATAGCTGCCATGCATCGTGCGTGCGTTGAATGGTTTGTTTACTTTTCGGAGGAACTATAGCCTCGCTTTGGTCCGTTTATGAATAAATATTAAGAAAGGCGTATGGGTGAACAGTGTCTCAAATATCACAACACCACAGTGAGGTCAATGGGTCAATTGCCCTTGTTTCACTCAGGTTAAGGCCATTAAATGCCCCATTCAAACAATGCACTGTAGGCTACACATGTATTGTGTGTGCACTATGCATGCTAACACAAAACAATCTGGTATAATTCTTATATGTATAAAAGTATAGTTGAATTAACACACTTTCAATGTAAGTTTGGAAGCTTTCCTATTAAATAAAGGTTACATTATCAATAGTGGATTTGCAGCTAAAATAGCAAAGTATTGTTAGAAACTCCCATTTCTAAAGCACTTGGAACAGTGTATTATTGTCAATAATGCACGAAGGGAATAATCTTGGTAGTAATTCAAATGTGCAATTTGTCACAAAACAACTCAAAAGAAGGGGCTTCCACTGCTTATACACAACAAATTCAAACAGTAGGACTAAAAACTAATCTCCTTAGGTTAAACAAAATCAATTATGCCTGTACCTGGGTACCGGAGCTGGGGTGTTTTATACTACATTAGTGCAGTCATCTTCAGGTAGCGCCATAGCTAAACAAAACAAGACCAAAACTCAGTGCAGTTTTGTCTTCATAATTAAATGCAGTAGTAATCATTCCAAATATTTGACAATGCAAGGTTCATTCATTGTATGGTTTAGATAAACTTCCACCAAGTTCGTACTTGAAAAAAAACATTGTGCAAGCAATTCACAAGAAAGTAATTCAAAGGGATAACCTTATAAAAATCAGAAGAACAACTAAATCCTTATCAATATAAATCTAGAATAACAACTAGACTCAAACAAAATATATGCAATTCACTAAATAAAATAGAAAGAAACTTACCCAAATATGGCTAAACATCAGCTTAGTGATAGGCAGCATGGCGGCTTGTACAGACAGAGCGGCATGCCCCGTCAGGCCAAGTACAGGCCCTTATAAAGATAATTTGGCCACACCCATAGGGTTGTGGAAGGGTCATGTGATCAATTTATTGTTCCAAGACCTGCTCTTTATTCATGAGGTGAACCCTCATTGGCTAGGAATTCAGCGATCATGTGATTTGGCCACTTGCTGATTGGTCCTAAGTTAGTAGTCACGGTCATGTGACTTCTTGTTTGGTCAGCAGAATTTTGTGCTGAGTCTCAAAACAGGTCATAGATCCTTGGACTAGCCGGATTTATTACTTGGACCTTTAAAGTTGACATTTGGACTAGCCGGATTTATTACTCGGACCCTGAAAGTTGACAAGCTTGCTATAAACACAACCACAGGTCATTTACACACTAGCCAGATTTATTACTCGCGGCCCTGAAAGTTGACCAGCTTGCTATAAACATACTCTGTCCTGGAAGGTTGTCCTTAAGACAAAGAACATAAACTTGTTTACGTGTACTAGAGAGGGTAACCACAGGTCATTTACACATATATGTGACTGTGTTTGGTCAGCAGAATATTGTGCTGAGTCTCGAAAACAGGGGAGAATTTTAAGGTGGCCTCTGACTAAAGAATGGAGGCACTATTGCGTACACTGCATAAAATACAAGTGCATTTATATTGAGGATGATTTTCTCAGCATCCGACATTTCGTAGCACGATTTTGGCGCGCGCGCGCATTGCCGACGAGCCTGTGCCTTTAAAGTAAAAACAATAAAAATCCACGTCGGCAAGAGGGATGTTTGGACTATCGAAAAAAGCCTAAATGCTGGATTTTCGTCAAGGGGGATTCTTCCTCTTTAAGTATACAACCGACCCGTAAGTGATTCGGGTAACTAAAATGTTTTTTTTTTTACAATATATAATGCATGCATAATTATCTCTAAAAACGATAACAATTTATTAAAATTTCGTAACCTGAATAAATTTCTCTGCTAGCATATTCTTCATCCAATTTGGAATAGATGACCCAAGTGTGGATTCATGTGAAAATGAATGCTTCGAACTTGGGCACTCTAAAAAAAAGGGGGAAAACGGGACATGGGAGAAAAGGGGACATTTGTAATCGAAGCCTTTTTATTCGAAGGACAATAAACCGACTGGTTGAAAGTCTATTTACAAAGTTTCGCTTGTTTCTTTTCCGTCTCTTGGCACGCCCCCTTCCTTTCAGCCACTTTTTAAATGACGGCTGTCGGCAAATGACAAGGCACGTGCACAGGCATCAGCATTCAACTTTAAAGTTTTCGTGTAACCCAGTTCACGTTGACTAAATGTTCTGAGGGCTGTATGGGTTTGATCCCATGATGTAATCGCCCCTTTTGTGATACGCTTGTCTACAGGCAGCTTTCGTGTTTCGACTAACAAACATTTTCAGCTAACCATGGTCTGATAAATTATTATACTAGCCTTTTTTTAAAAAGAATTTGTTTTTCTTTGGGGTAAATCGGGACAAACTTGTGAATTTTAATACGCCGAATTATTAATAGGGGTAAGATGGGACAATTTCTGAAATTTGGATACAAAGGTAAAAATTATGTCTGAAAGTAGAGATTGTGACCTTAGAAACAAAGTAGGTCATCCTGTGTAATTATAAACAAGAATAAAAAGAAAATCCACATACAGAACTCATGAACGCCCTTTGTAGTTTATACTTTATAATTTTGGCCCATATCTTGCCCCATTCTATTTAAAAATTGTCCCATTTTACCCCACAGACAATGTAAAGACTGCGCAAAAAACGTTTCTAAGAATTTATAAATATAGCCTACTTTTTACAGAATGCGAGGTTGTTTAAAGTGCTTTTGCAATTACATGTATTATTTAAAATTAATACGACGATTGCCCTATCACTTTACGATAAATATTTTAATTTTTCAGGTTTCAACGTGGTGTCGCCAAACTAATAACAAGGAGCCTATGGGCCTGATAACTTTATAAAAAACAATACAAGAAGTTAAAAACAATGGAACAAAGCTTCATGGAACCATAGAACAAATAAGCTTGATGTATTTCGGATAAAACAACTGCTTTGAAAACGAGCGTTCCGAGTGTTCTATCTGTTCCACACAGTAAGATGGGTGCACAGCACATTGTTTCTTAAACATGGGTCCCATCTTGCCCCATTGACGGGGTAAAATAGGACGTACATTAAAACATATACAATGCACTGAATTTAAACCATTTGTGATCAAAGCAAATGCAAAAAGGCATGGAATGATAAACAAATGAGGTATACTGTCTGTGTGTTTAATCATAGAGCAAGGTTTAATCATCCTTGCTCTATGGTTTAATAGTGCGAATTTACAGTTTCGCCCCCAAAACATTAGCGTGTCCCATCTTACCCCAGCATACCCTACACTGTAGGTCTATACGTACGTCGGCTGCTGTGCGTGTTCAATATCTTTTGCTGCATGTAGTTTACGATCTTCAAAGATTGACTTGTCGGCTCAGAAAAGATCGTGAATTTTTACATTTCGATTGCTTATTTTTGATTATATACCCCACTTCATCGATTGGAATGCAAGATTTTATTTAGAGATACGCGTTTTGGGCCGTCTGAGCTAGTTTACAAAAACCTGCCGTAAACAAAATAATCCAAGAATTTCGCTCGCGACGTGCGTTGAAGAGATAGGCCTAGGGTCTTCAGGCGCGGATCCAGAGGGGGTGTTTTGGGGGTCAAAACTTCCCCCCTGCTCCGACACCAAAAAATATAATGTAATGCATTTTTTGCGTGTCCGTCTGTCCGAAACAAGCAGACATAAAAATCTGGTGGCAAAACCCCCTCCTGGAAAAATTCCTGGATCCGCCCCTGGTCTTATGCCCGGAAATAACAGTGGTCTCGCGCGGTCTCGTACGTTCGCGAGGTCAACTTAAAGTCTTCCGAGGCATGATAATTATGTGGTAAATGTGTAAAATGTTGGCCGAAAACCAGTCAACCTAGCCGATGGCCGCGGGAAGCGCGGCCATCGGCTAGTGCTGTACACTACGTAGTCCAGATTCTAGACTATATTATTGCGATATTGGATCGTAGCGCGGCCGACTATAGAGGGCGGAATATCGATATTGTTTGGACAGCGCATAATATAGTCCAGAACTTAACCTCCAGTTCCCTGAGAAATCTCAGGGAACTATAGCTCCGCCCACCTAGTCTGATTGGACGCAGCGCTTATCAATCATGTGTGTGAGGCGCGCCGAATAATCGACGGTCGGGAATCGATTCTCCAAAATTGTCCGCGCAATACATCGCATAGTCATTATAATATTATAATGTGTACATTCGGCCTCTAGCTATGCCGGCTATGCGCTGTGCATTGTGAAACGAACAAACATACAGTATACACCTGCATGCGTGGTGTATGCATGCAGGTGTATACTGTATGTTTGTATAGTTGGAAAGAGTTGAGAAGTTGATCAGATTTTGTCTTCAAAATTACTCATCAAGCATATCTGTACGTGCAGATTTGATGAAAAAAATATATATATAGGAGTCAGAAAAAAAAGAAGATTTTGTGCGGAAACACTTCTTCATCCTGCCGTGCTCAAATTTTCTCACTTATAATTTCAGGTTTTCCCCATCAAATCAGTGCACTTCATTTTAAAGAAACAAATCTTATCTACTAAATTCTGACCTCTTGACCTTAAAAATAGCTATTTTTAAGGTCAAGAGGTCAGAATTTAGTAAAATAAAGACACAGTACGTGTGCTTTGTGTATTTTATTGCATGGTATTTAAGAAACATTTACATTGTAAAATAAAGCCAGTTATTAGTTCCAACAAAAGCAGGTGTACTAAATTTGTTGACTAATATATGGCCACTTTAGTACAAAATCCTCTAGTACATGTGGGCCAGGAAATTTAGGCTCTATACACAATAGGCAAAAAAAGGCCCATATATACTGCAGTTTCTATTGCAGTTACCCATAAGTTTACTTCACAACTACACAAGAAAAACCCGACTAAAAGTGTAGATAACAATTAATAACAAACTTTTAAACATCACATAATTTTTCCCGTGTAATTGTACATTTGTGGAAAAAATTGCCAACTAAAGTATTTCAACACAAGTATTCAACACAAAAACCGCATACATGTATTTTTTAAAGGTTTTCTGAAGTATTACTGCCTGCATGCATCATTTGCTGAAATTTCTACCAGGCATTTTATCAACATTATTCTTTTAAAGCTTGACAGGGTGCTCCACATTACCACCTTTAACAAATTTGCAAAGCAAATTGCACCCTGTTTTAAAAGCCATTAGCTTTTTGTTTATATACAGACATTGGTGCTGTTCATTCCATTTTTAAATGAATAAAAGACAACATTTTCAACTTTGACAATTTGTTTACAAAAACTAAGAGAAAGTATAGAAAAACATGAATTCAAACTGGAGTTGTGGCAAACTGCTGCGTTTTTTATTTCCATATTTTTCAGAAGCAACATGTAAAACAAACTCAAATGATGCAGCCATGCATGGGTGACAAAAGTTTCATCAAAGTTGGAGAAAATGGTGCAATATTTTGTGCAGAGTTTAGAGTGATCCTGTGTTTGCCTGATGTGATGTCATAACTTTGCTCATGAACATACAAATTCAAAAGCTTGATTTTTTTATACCATTTCAAGGGCCCCTCAAATATTTGTTTCCACTGTTCCAATATTATAGACCCATAAAGAGGCAGATTGGGGGGCGGGGGGCGTTCAGCTCTTACACCATTGCAACAATAGAAAATGTACATGTATTGCATTATATGTGTCTTCCTTTCTGAGCATTTTGACATACATGAAATTATAGGATGAATGATCACTGCCCTGATTTGAAAAATCACTGACTAGTATATATAGTGTTATGTTTTTGAAGATGGTTCATTGTCTTTGCACTTTATATCACCCTGAAAATATGTTACATTTGAACAGAAAATGCGGCATACCTTTCTGATTTGCTCTGCAGCTTTTTGGAGAAATTCCTGTGCAAAAAAGGGGCAATTTGTACAACTTCCTGATCTGTGCAAAGCTGCATTAATTCTACACTGATATATTTTGTTGTCTATACAAAGTAATTTTGCTCCAAATTTAATTACGGCAGATGCAGAAATTGTTCATATTTCATTCACAGACAGAATCCTCTGCAGCAGCACGTATATGAACATTCAGTCTGTGCATGGCTGCAGGTTACATTGAAAAATGAGTGTGAAAGGCAAATTGAACACTGTATAGTAATAAACTCATGTGTGTATAGCTCATTATTGCAGTTGTGTAGTAGCTCAGAATGCATGTTTTTGAATCTTGATGTACTCCTACTGAATTCAGGAATTCAGTTTTGTTAAAAATTGCAACTGAAAGATTAATAATTTCTTGTTTTGCAGATTAACATTCCATTCTTTTGAAAGTACACTGTTAATGAAAACCCTCATTGCAATTCAAGAATACTCATATTGATTAGTTTTGTGTTTCACATGTTGAGACACTGACAAATATGAGACTTCTAAATACGAAGGAATGGAGTGCTCACTTGCAGTTTTGCTTCACACCCCATGCCATTTTTAAATGAATGTTCAGGTCACCAAGGCAATTATACTGGCTGAGGATTGTTGTATCAACTATATTAGGCCTAATTTGAAATGTTTGAACTTGAATAAATGTCTGGGAACTTATTTTGTTGAGTTTGTATTGAGGTGGCATAGTCATGAAGTCCCCCGGCCTGGCATTTTTTTCTACAGGAGGGAAACATTTCCTGTAAATTGTGTGCCTGCTTATTTGCACATTGCAAAAAAATGTATGTTATCTGAAAGGTCCCTTCAAAAATACTGGATCATGCACATGGAATTGAAGGATTTAAGTGTGTAACTCAGTCTTAATTCAGAATGCATTTTTAAAATCTTGATGTACTGTCATACTGAATTCAGTTTTATTAAAAATTGCAACTGAAAGATGAATAATTTCTATTTTTTTGTAGATTAACATTCCCATCTGTTAAAAGTAGGGATGGGCATGCATTTACGGTTAATTCAGAAACCGGTTTGCAATTCTTTCCAGTGTCGGTTAACCGGTTAACCGTTCAGCCGACACCAAAGTTGTTGGTGTTGTTTTACTTTATAGGTGCATTTGCAATGCACACAATACCCCAGGCCCCAAAAATATTATTGAATCTTTATCGGGTGAAAATTTTACTACGACTCCATATACATTTATTTCAATTTCATGAAGTAAATACAAAGAACCTTTGAAAACTATTGTAAATTCTTTAAAATTGGGTTTCGTTTAAACGTTCGGCAAAATGGTTTTTAATTTTTTCCCCGGTTAACCGGTTAAATGTCCAATCCCTGGTTGAAAGAGTGCATTATGTTAATGAAAACCCCTTAAATCAAGCATCCTCATGATAATTTGATTAGTTTTGTGCTTCACAAGTTAATCAGACAGATACATGAGACTTCCAAATTTGAAGGAATGGATTCAATGGACTGCTCACTTAATTGCAGTTTTGTTTCACACCCCATGTCGATCCTTGTTAAATGAATGTTCAGGTCATAATCCCGTTACTAGGTGACTCTTGTGTCAAATATTAATTTAAATAAGACTACCGAGAACTTATTTTGCTGAGTTGTGTACCTGCTTAATTATTTTGTGCATTGCAAAACATGTCTTATCTGAAGCTCCCACCCGGCGGGCCACAAAAATATTAGATCTGCTACTACATTGTACATGTACATGTTGAACTTCAAGAAAAGGATAAACAAGAACAGTTGGTTTTTATAATATTTTAGTTTTTTTGCACTTTTTAATAGACTGAAATAAATGGCACAGCAAGGAATAAGCTATCCAAATGTTGTTTTCCCATGCAGGACCCTACCCAATCACTCGCAAACCCCTCACAGTAAACCTCCCAGGTACACCAGTCCCCCTACGCCCCACCCCCAAAGTGACCTAGCCATTAAAACGTTCGTGCTAGCTACTATTCTCGCTGCATGAGCTGAGTCACATACACACTGCATGCAATACGCGCTATGTGTACAGTACAGTACTCGTATGCAGTTTGCGCACACGTACATGCATGCTGCGCTGCAGATATCGATATCGCGGTATCGAACACCGCGACGTGAATGAATATTTATGAGCTCGATTGACCTTTGACCCCAGCGGGGAATTTGAGGTTAAGTTCTGGACTATACACTACGTGGATGACCCTGTATTGATAGTACACTCTACTGCCCCTGCTTGTTCTGTCCGATTGTTGTGCGAATCATGTTTAGGCCTACCTTTCTTTACAAAAATGTTGACGGTATGAGGTGATACTAGCCATGACAGCATCTCCATCTATTCGTAAATCTGATGTGCTAGTGTTCTTCTGCAACGGCAAAAAGGTGAGCATATTTATGTGCGATCTTATACTCAGCTTCGGTTGTCCTTCGCCCGAGGCCGCGGCGCGGCGGCCGCGTGTCCGCCCCCGCCGGCCTGGCACTGACATGACTGACTGGGACCCCATGCGCTAAACCTATGGGACAAGTCTTAGCTATTAAATGTTATGCAACTATCAATCGTTTCCCACAACCCTCCCCTACCCTACTCCCCTCCCCTAAGCCCCTCCCCAAAATACATCCCGCCCCCCATCCCCACCTAAGAAGTGGGGATTGTCACTTTTTGCGTGACAAAATCCCCACCCCTGGGGCAACATTTAGGTGACAAAAATCCCCACCCTCGGGTGCAAAACATGCATTGTTGATGTCCCCCACGTGGCGCGGCCCCTAACGTGGCGGGCTTTACTGTCCGTTCTCTCTTGGCGCAATAAACAATCTGTTGCACTTGGCATTAAATGGAAATAAAGTTCTCAAGTACATGTGGGTCTGTCCACAGTAATGGGGTACATTTCTGTAACATTCAAGATCTTGGGTCCCAGTTCACTTCAAATGTCTTAATTTTATCTTTAAATTATCAAGCTAAACTGAGGAAATAACTTTTTCACCAAGGAGTAAGAAAAATAGTCCTACAACATACATTTGTGAAAACCCTGTGCACAAATTTTCCTATTACGCATGTAACAAAGACGGAAAAAAATGACACAAAATTGTCTGTCCACGTTACCTATGTAATAGAAAAATTTGTACACTTGCTTTTCAAAAATGTATGTGTGGCAGTAATTTCTTACCTTTTTGGGCAAAAGTTATCTCCTGAGAACAAAACAAGGACATTTCTTTAATTCTGAGATAAACTAAAGACAGTATCTGAAAGGAATTATTGACTTGTTTTTCAAATGTACCCCATTACTGTGGACAGACCCATGTACCTTCATAAATTCCAAAACTAAAATACGGAGAAGAATCATTCAGTTACTAGAAATTCACCGGAATGTTAAGGCATCGCCGTTCGCTTCAGGTTGTCATGACACCATACACGGAAGCCTGTAATAGGCATTTCACGTGAATAAAACCAGGCATACTGGCGTTGTGTACAGTGTCACAGTGTGTGCGTGCAAGTGGTCTTTGTGGGCCATCGTAGTATAAGGCATCAAACCGTTTCAGCCAATCAGCGACGCGCTCCACGTTAGGGGACAGTCCGGGCGATTTCGGGAAAAAGTGTTCATTGTTTTGTCCTGATTGTTTGTGTTATTTTGTACTTGTTGATGAGTCAAAATATTAAAGTATTACTTTTTCTTGGAGCCTATGAATTATACTACAAGGTGTGTAAGTTTCAACTAATTCTGCTAGGGGGTTTTGCTATAAGGTGAGCGGATTTCCAGTGAGTTGTCGAAGTGCGCCAAGTAAGGGGACATCACTACACAGAAAATGGGTCAAATGCCCCGCCCTGGGGCATGAAAAACGTGACCAAACCCCCATCCAGGGGGTGGGGCAGCGCGAGGGGGATGAGGGGGGAAACAATTGATAGGTGCATTACCTTAGCCCTAACTTTATCATGTGGTTTAACGCATAGGGCTAATGGTGACAGTCAACATGGACACGATATCTCAAAACATTGAAATCAAAATGTGTCATTTTCTCCCCTTGATAGGCCTACACTAATTCCACCTTGTCAGGCATAACCACTAGGCACTACATCGCAGGTCCTTGAGCCTGAGGGAAATAACAAGCCACGATTCAGCCTACAATTGCAGCGAAAAAAGGAGGCACTGGGTTTGCGGTTCGCTGGGGATCCGGACGACGCTCATTGCTTTGTGCACAGACTGGTGCGCACACTTATCCGCACCCGCACCGCGTACGTCCGACCAATACCGACTGAAGCATATCGGATTCATGACACTTTTCCCTCTTAATTTTGCGTTTTTATAACCAAACTAACATTTTTACGTGGTTTATGTAATAAGAAAAATTCTGGGTGTCCGTGCATGGTACAATGTAGCCTATGTACCCGTCACATCCGGTAGGGCTGGAGTGAAAACAACGGTGACAAGCGAAGGAACAAAGGAACACGTAGGCCCTACATGTACGGTATACATCTAAGCATGAACAAAATTGTTTTCACTCCAGTCACGTACTTCCAAATACTAAAAGCCACCCAGACTTTTCTGGGTGGCTTTTAAGAGCACATTTTTTCCCCCATCAAAATCGTTGCTCAAAATGGAATCTTTAGGAAGGTCATTTTACAGGAAATTGCAATTTTTGGTGAAATCAAAATCTCTACACGTTCTACATACCTCCCTGGCCGTAATTTTCTCAAAACTTACGTACCGGGTACACACCTCCGTTTTTATAAATTTGACGATCAAATTCTACTTCATAAACTTCAACGCGTGGCATCGTTATTTTCAGCGCCTGCGCAATGGCGCTCGCCTCTAACAATTTCAAGCACCAGACCAGACCCAGCACGTACCATTTTTGGACGAGGGGGGATTTGTTTTAGCGTGCCACTGTGCGGTTGGTGAGTGAAGGATTTACTCCAAATGACTTTTCACTCGTAAAGTTGCCACGCGGGTCGCTTTGACAAAAAGCCGTTTGGTGGTAATTTGACGTACGGAAGTGCGTGCGTGCGTGCAGCACTGTAAACCGCCCACAAAATACGGACGATGTGATGAAAAAAAAACACCATAAAATGAAGACACAAAACACATGGTACGTGCTTTACAAAATGGAAATTAATATTTTAATCTTGTACATAGATCTTCAAGTCAGAACAAAAATCTTGCCAAAAACGATCTTTTAAAGCTGGGAAAAGGGGCTTACAATTTTGTTTTGCTAGGGCGGTCGTGATTTTGCTCGGGGGGTCGAGATTTTGCGCGGGCGGCACAAAAATTAGGTAGAGCGGCACGCCCTAGCAAAACCTCTCGTGGAGAACCCTGAGTTGGTGCATTGACGGAGGCCCATACAAAGAGAATGTCAAAAGAAACGTAATGTCAAAATAAACCGTAATGTGCAGTATGAACGCGCATGACATGAGAGTGCCACCATGGGCCTCCCGTGCTCTCCTTGACGTTCTCCTAGGGCCTCTGTACAGGCGCACACCAACTGCACATTCATGAAACAAATCTACGTCCAGCTTTAGGCTACATCCGGGAACTGCTCCACACTGGCTTGTGCGATTGCATGCTGGAGTCGAGTAAAATGGGTTGTCATTGACACAATAAGTTTTCGCAATGTACGTGTATGTTTTCGCATGAAAAATGGAATCGATTTCGAATGGAATCATGGTTCCTTTTTAGAAAATGCTGGAGCGCACCCAAGTCAACTCCACATTGACGAGCCTCTGCCTTTAAAACACAACATACATACGTACATGCACAAATTTGCATTTATTGAAATATCTTTCACCATTTTCTAGTTGTTTATGGCAGCTTCATTTAGGGGTCAAGATATTTTAATAAATCGACATGATTTAACATCCGAAAAACAATTATAATATTTTGTACAAAATTTAAAAATATTTTTTTAACTTTAATTTTGGCATAAAAATGCGGCCGAAAAACTATAACGTGGGTGGGTTACGGGAAACATAACATCCACCTCCATTAACCTTTAAGGAATGGCGTACCGTGGCCGAGCGGTTTAGGTCATTGACTCGCAATCATGGGTAAAAACTTGGGATTGCAGGTTCGAACCTCCCCACGGCTACGGTACCTGTGCCCTTGGGCAAAGCACTCAACCACACTTGCTCCCGGCCATCCTTCGGAAGGGATGTAAAGCCGTTGGTCCAGTGTGTTATGTAATGAACACGCACTCTAAAGATCCCGGAGCATTCTTTCGTGAAGAGCAAGGGGATTCCCCGGTGTCTCTGGCCATTTCTAATTCTAATTCTTCATGGGTTTCCTAACGCTTGCGCAATGAGCACTATTGAGGAATCCTTGGTATGAATACATGTACCAGAAAGAAATAGTAATAATAATAATAATACATTATTTTTCTTCAGGTTGTTGATCGTGATGTGGACCCACAGCTGACATTGCTGACCTACTTACGCACCAAATGTATCCTTTATGTTTAAAGAAGATTCAAAGTTACTAGCCCGAATGCCTCCGATGCTATCTTTTATGACTCTCTAAATTATTATTGGTTGCCCAGCATGCCCAGTGAACATCAAATACCGTAGATGCCCGTTTACACTTGATTCGCCTTTGCCGAATCGAAAAAGGGGAGTTGAAGCCGGGTAGGCGATAAGTGTAAACGCAAAAGGTGAATTAAAAAAGGCGGATCAGACCCGAGTCTGATTCGCCTTTCGGGTAGGATTCAGCTCCGCAATTGTCAAGGTCGCTTGTAGTGTAAACGCGACCCGAATACAGATTCCGCAATTTGAGTGTCCTTGGGTCGGTGCCCGAGAACCTTTGCTGGTTCAAGTGTAAACACGGTGCAACTACATGTAGCATGGTTAGTGTTACACCCCAACTACCACAAGTATGCCCGCCATGTGGTAGAACCTTTGCTGGTTCAAGTGTAAACACGGTGCAACTACATGTAGCATGGTTAGTGTTACACCCCAACTACCACAAGTATGCCCGCCATGTGGTAGAACCTTTGCTGGTTCAAGTGTAAACACGGTGCAACTACATGTAGCATGGTTAGTGTTACACCCCAACTACCGTATGCCAACTGTGCCAACTTACGGTACATGTACTGTTAAAGCTTTCCCAACAATTGGGAGTTTTCACAGGAGGTCAAAAGGTTACAGGTCACTGTTGCTTGCCTCCAGAAGGAAAGAGAACAATAGAGCCACTGCTGTAATGTAAAGAAAGTAACACCAGAACTCAAAAGAAACCAAACAAACGAAAGGTATATGCTCTGCAAGAACTACAACAACTTTATTATTATTGAAACACCCCTTTATATACCTTATACAACACTACCAAACCACTCAACTGGAAACTACGGACCAATAGGAAATAAGAATGGACCATATGGCCACGTACCGTAGTTCTAAAGTATTGTTAGACGTATTTAAACTATATGGTTACTATTCAACTACAGTGCGAGTCCAAAAAAACTATACACTTTTAAAATTAGTTGTTGTGTTTTAGTGTACCAATATTTATATGAAATGGTTTGACATGTATTTTGGATAAGTTCTCCTGTGTCCTTTGGTAGCAGTTTAATTAAATTATGTTTCATGCTGTTATGTCAGGGACTTCCGGATTAAACCTATAAGACTGGGGTTTCTGATTGAACACGAATTAAATCAAGCAAACGACTCAGTTCTGCAGTTCCAGGTTTTCATGTCACTTCACTCCATTACTCCAAGCACATGTCTGAATCCTATAGAAATACATTACTCAACATGGAGCCCTACATAGACTGGTTGGCTGTCTATACCAATAGGCTGTCTAGACTGGTTGGCTGTCTATACAAACACGACATCCCTCCTTTTTTTTAGAATGGAACCTTTTTTGGATAAAACAATAAAGTTCTAATTTCTAATTTTTTTTTGATTAAACAAAAGTTGTAACATTAATCGTACTGTCTTAAAGTGCAATGTTTTCTAATCTGAGAATTTAAAGTTTTGGATTAATCTTTGTTTTCCCATGTACATGTATCTCATAATCATAAGCATACAGTTGGTGATTAAATCAAATCTGGAATAAACGTCTCACAATGACAAGGTTGAGTTTGGTATGTGTTTTCCTGTGATATTTGGTATAACTTATTCTCAAACTATGTAGTAGCAAAACTATTACTAGATATAGCAAGCTTAAAGGAACACTTAAAGGTTAAATATAAACTTTTAACTTTAACTTTACAAAGTCCTCAACGCAACTGTCCGAATGTCACTGTTCTCAGGTAAGAACATAGTCTTTGTATTTTAGAGGCATACCACACTGTCTCTTTGGATAAACACGCGGGATAGGCTGTTCGTTCACCGGCGGTGGAGCTGTGACTGGGGGTACAGAAGTTGGGCTAGGTGGTGTCACAGCTTGGTTTGTGTTGGCATCACCGTTTTCGGGGTCTGGCAGTTCGATTTTAACGGTCATGCCATTTTCCGGCGTTTCGGTGTTGGTTGGACTTGGTACGAACTTTTTCACGTGGCTCGTGTTTCGTGAATATTGCGCTCCGTCTGGTGAGGTAACAATGATGCTGTTTCCCGTCTTTCTCGCGATGGTGTAAGGTTTAGGGTTGAATGGAGTGGACAACTTGTTTGTCTTCTCCTGTCTCACCAGAACTTGGTCTCCAACGGCCACGTCAGAGTATTTAGCATTTCTGCGACTGTCCGCGTACAGCTTGGCTTTTCCCTTGTTCTCTGCATCGCGATCGCGAACGTCGAGATCTGTACGAGTATTCGTTTCATACAACGGCAATTTTCCGCGGATTTTCCGATTGAATAACAACTCCGCGGAAGCTCGCCCTGTCGTATGGTGTTCGGTTGCGCGATATTTGGCAACATATTTGCGGAGTTCTCTCCGCCAGTCTTGTCCTTCAACGTGCGCGATTCGGATTCTCTTCATGATAGAGTCATTTTGCCGTTCTACCTCGCCATTTGCTTGCGCCCATTTAGCCGTTACTTTCACATGGGCTATTCCGTTTTCCTCACAGAATTTCGCGAATTCTTGAGACCGAAACTGAGGACCATTGTCCGATTTCAGTGTCAATGGCAATCCATGCCGGCTGAAGATTTCCTCAAGCGCGTCGATTACCTTGTCGGCAGTTGTGGAGCTCAGGATCGCGTATTCATAGTACCGACTATAATAGTCCACAACGACTAGAATGGAATGTCCTGATGGCAGTGGACCGAGGAGATCGGTTGCTAGATCTTGCCAAGGACCATCGGGGAGGACTGTAGATCGCAGCGGTTCAGGGGGGTCAGGCCGTGCCACCGTTTGGCAAGCATGACACGATTTGCAGAATTTCTCTGCTGCCTTGTCTATTCCGGGCCACCATACTTTGGTGCGCAAATTTTGTTTTGTTCCGACAATACCAAGGTGACCTTCATGTGCCAATGCTATGGCCTGTTGTCTTAGTTTCTGTGGTAGGACGATGCGCGTACCGCGTAACACTAGCTGTCCAATGACACACAGTTCTCCTGCGATCGGTGCGTATGCTTTACAGTTTTCGAACTTTCCACTGTCGATCGCTTCTCTAACAATTGCGAGCTCTTTATCCTCTGCTGACGCAATCTCGATTTGTTTTGTTGTCAACGCGCTTGGTGTCGCCGAAACGGCAACAAAACGAACGTATTCCTCCGCGCCGTGATCGTGTTTCAGCATGCTCTTGCCCCCCGAGAGCCGGGACAAGGCATCAGCGATGTTTTCCCCTCCTGGGATGTAAACAACTTTGTATTCATACGGTTGCAAGCGTAGCACCCAGCGTTCGATTCTGGCACACGGTTTGGATCGAGGTCCATATATCGCTTCAAGTGGCTTGTGGTCTGTGAGCAGTTCGAATGCGCGGCCATAGATGAAGGCGTGAAACCTTTCACATGCCCAGACTAATGACAGCGCTTCTTTTTCTGTCTGGGAGTATCTCCTCTCACAATCCGATAGGCTGCGACTGGCATAGCAAACTGGTACCCAGCCCCCGTCCTGTTTTTGGGTAAGTACGGCCCCAAGTCCGACTGGGCTTGCATCGGCTATTACTCTCGTTTGTACCGTCTTGTCATAGTACGCGAGCGTGGTAGTTGTGGCCAGGCTGTTTTTCAGTGTGTTGAAGGCTACTTTTTCGTGCGGTCCAAATTGAAATGGTACTCCTTTTCGCGTCAGCCTTCGAAGAGGATCTGAAAGTGTCGCGAAGTTGGGTATAAATCTGCTACTAAACCCAACTAGGCCAAGAAAGCTTCGAATCTCGGATGCGCTCTCTGGTTCTCGGAATTCCGCTACAGCTCTAACGCGCTCTTTCGTTGGCCCAATGCCTGTCTCGGACAGCAGAATCCCCATGAATACTAGGCGACTCATGTTGAACTGACATTTCTCTGGGTTGAGCGTTAGACCGAGATCTTGCAGTCTCTGCAGTACCGCGAGCAATCTGCGATCATGAGTCTCTTGGTCAGGACCGTGAATAATTATGTCGTCCGAGATATTTTCCGCACCTTCGAGACCTGTCAGCGATGTTGCAATCATGTACTGGTATTGCTCACTCGCTGAGCTGACTCCGAACAGTAGTCGCTTGTATCGGTAAAGACCACAGTGTGCGACAAAGGTTGTGATCTCGCGTGATTCCTCGCAGAGTTCCAACTGATGATAACCCCATTTGAGGTCAAGCTTGCTGAAGACTTTTGAGCCGTTCATACCCTGCAACAGCTCATCCACGGTTGGTATCGGGTGACAACCGCGTATGACCGCTTCGTTCGCGCGTCTCATATCCAAACAGAGTCTAATGTCACCGTTCGGTTTTGGCACCACTACTACGGGTTAACCCAAGGCGTAGGACCATCGACCTGTTCGATGATGTCGAGGTCTTCCAAGTCACGGATTTTTTCCTCCACTTTACTGCGTAAATTAAATGGAGTGCGCCTCAGGGGCTGTGCCACGGGTTTGACTGATGGGTCTATATGTAGTTTGACTTGCTCCGTCTTCAGCTTGCCTACACCTTTAAACACATCCGGAAACTGTGATGCATCGCGAATGAGGAACGCATAATCATGGTGTGTCTCGGGGTCAGCACATTCCTCTTCGACCTGATTAACGGTTGGCCTAACCTTCGTTTTGCAAACCTTCGCAAAGTGATCTTTTCCAGAACACTTCCTGCATGTTTGACCTCTTGCAGGACACTTTGGGTCACGACCAAAATTACCTGATAAGCCGCACCTGTAACAATTAGCCCCTCTTGAAGTGCTAGTAGTACCGGGTTTTCCCCTTGGGTTATCTTGTCTCACTGGCTTGGACCACCTGGGCTCATTTTGCCATCCACTCGGCTTGGTAAACTTTGGCCCTTTTACTAGGTTTACGCGATTGACAGTGTCTGATTTTAGTGCTGCCATTTGTCCCTCTACTTTCTCACATTTATCAGCTACTTGCAAGGTCTTTTCAAGTGTTAATTCTGCTCCGACTTCAAGCAGTTTGCGCCTAACGTAATCAGACTTACATTTTCCTAGCACCGCATCTCTTATTTGGTTGTCCTTTTCACCTGCAAAATCACAGTCTCGAGCTGCTTTCCGTAGTCGAGTAACAAACTGAAGTACAGTTTCCCCCTCCTTCTGGGAAAGTTGGTGAAAAGTCTGCCGTGCGAACGCCGCATTTTTCTTCGGGACAAAATAATCATTAAGTGCCCGTTTCGCTGCATTATAATCAGTGGCGTCTCCGGTGTTTGGCAATGTGGAAAATACTTCCTGGACATCCGGTCCCGCGAGATGAAGAAGCAATGCCCGACGCCGTTGTCGAACTTGTGGAGGCGCGTCTGGTCCGACAATATGGCCCTTGCCATCCGCGTACAACTCGAACGATGTGAGCCACCTTTCCCAACGCGGTCCGAGGGTTGCAGGCTCCGAATAACAGTCAAATCTAGGTATCACTGTTTTCTCCATTGTTGATCCTCGTCGCCAATGTTATGTCAGGGACTTCCGGATTAAACCTATAAGACTGGGGTTTCTGATTGAACACGAATTAAATCAAGCAAACGACTCAGTTCTGCAGTTCCAGGTTTTCATGTCACTTCACTCCATTACTCCAAGCACATGTCTGAATCCTATAGAAATACATTACTCAACATGGAGCCCTACATAGACTGGTTGGCTGTCTATACCAATAGGCTGTCTAGACTGGTTGGCTGTCTATACAAACACGACACATGCATGACCGCACATAAGGCAAATAAGGGTGTCAGGTGTCTCACACGGCCATATGGCTGGAAATAAAACTAAATTCAAGGACACGTGATTTATCGGAACCAGAATCCGATAAATCACGTGACAAAACGGCCAAATTTTGTGATTTCTTTTCAGGTTCTCTTCAGTCTATTTCGGAAAGACTTTCAGAATCATGTACGGGTCTATTTCGAGCCCAAAATAGCCCAACAAAGCCGGTTTCCCCTTTAATTTTGGTAGGGCAGATTCTTGCATGAAACACCGCTGGCTATTCAGTTGAAAAAGTGCAAATGAGATTGCAAAACAAAATTTTCATCCAGGTAAATCACTGCGAAATATGTTATGTCTAAAGTAGACAATTCATTTCTGATACAATTATCGCGTTTCTATTGGGACCTATTTACTGGATAATGCCAGAAAAGACGGAAAATGTGCTCAGTAGAAACAGGTGTTATCTGCTATCTGCTAGAAACATGCACCGTTCCGCCTGAGTGCACATACAGAGGAGAAAACTTAAACATGTGACCGCACAATGATTAATCCAATGCACGTGCTTGACATCTGCATACATGTACCGGTATGACTCTTACCGGGCAAATTCATCAAGCTTGATGGAAGGTCAGCAAGCTCTGCTATTTTCCGGATAGAGCGGCTCAGTAGAAACTTTACCAGTAAATGGGTTTACCGGTAAAATTCCGGGTACTCGATAGAAAAAATAGACTGAAAAAAAGATTCCAATTGTTGCATTGGAAAGATTACCATGCACGGACAACCTCTGAGACCCCATGGGATAACTCTTAAAAATTATGCCTTCTTCAAACAAACATTTTTACTTGGTTTATATGTCATAACAAGGAAAATCCTGGGTGTCTGTGTATGGTAATGTACCTGTAGCATTTTGAAATCAGAGCTTTGTGAAGGTTTCCTTAATCGGGTACACAGTGCATCTTACTGGCAGCAAACTGGGATGCGGTGAAGGAGGATGTGGGGCGTGTACTGTGATGGTCTCTAAGTATGCAGCCAAGGAGAAGGCAATCAGGTAATAATAGACCAATCCGGTAACTAAGGTCTCCTTCCCTGTATATCCGCCATAGCTGGGGGGCTTCCAGTGCATGGTTTGTGCATTTTGTGTTGCTGTTATAACGAAAAGCGCGCATCCATTGACATTACATACACCAAGGCCTAATTGTGCTTGTCTTCTTAAAGACAATTAAAATCTTACTTTGTGGCCATGCTGAAAATCCAGGTAGCTGCAGTTCAGAAACTCTAAGTCAGCTAATCTCAGTATGCCCATGGACCCCCTATTGTTGGTTCTTTCAGGCACCTTGCAGTAAACGCCTGCCTGACTCCCATCTGTTCTGTGCATGGTATGGCAGTTACAACTATCGAAGGGATCGGCAGTACAAAGACTAGACTTCATCCAGTACAGGTTGGTTGAGAGGGATCCAAATGGACTTTTTTCTTTAAAGGAGCTTGTTTATTTTTTTTCCAGAAAATGAATTTCATTCTAACCCAACAGTTATACATGTACCTCCTCAAAATACTATCCATGGGAAGAAAAAAAATGTTTGCAATCTCTAAATTGGATGTGGAAGCAAAAAGGTTGGTGTGATCACTGCACTGGTTTATGGAACCGGATAATTGACCCGCTCTGCAAAAAAGGGTCTTAAGTCGCGCTGGCTAGTATTCTTTTTGCGACCATAAAAAGAAATCTGTGGCATTTCTACGCTCATAAAAATACCTAAACACAAAATAAATTCCAGGCATAACGCAGACATTCCAGGGGGAACACAGACATTCCAGGCGGTATCTGGGCACCGGCCAGGAACTTCCATTGTGTTTTGGTATTTTATTGAGCGTGAATTTGCCGCGGATTTCTTTCGATGGTCGCAAAAAGAATACTAGCCAGCGCGACTTAAGACCCTTTTTTGCAGAGCGGGTCACAAATTACATGTAGTTTACAAAATATTAGTGGTTTTTTAACAATATCCCTGAAAATATGCGAAAAAATTGGAGAAGGGGGGAGGGGAGAGTCAAAGAATGTGATCTGGACATACTCCTTTAAGGAAGCAATTGGTTTTGTTTTTGTCATTGAACTTTTTTATTGGTGTTGCATTTTTGCTTATGTTAGGGGCGTTTGAGATGCTTACACCGTGTAACACCAACTTACACCGGAGCGTTCTTTTAGCCATCACGTGATACACGAGTCTGCCCCGGTGGCTGACACCACTGCCCGAGCTCGCGGGCAGGTCTCTGGTGTGAAGATTGGTGTAATGGTGTCACCTAGTAACCACAAGCAGTAAAACATGGCAGACAGTTTGGAATCGTGACGCGAGTACGGAGATAAACACAGATTTATGACACAAAATAGGAGGGAATAGGGCTGTAAATTTATACATTTTGCTTAATCAGTAGACGTCTGTCGGCATTGACAAAGTTTATTGCGGTACTTTAGAGCAACTATTTTGCGTGGCGCCTGCTTCATTTTTTATCGTGAGTCAAATGATAATGCCGTTTATAAAACCCCACCAGGCAACAACCTTTGACCTGTGTTCCCAGAGTTCAAAGCAAAACCCTGTGTCGTTCATTTTGCATCTTCTGGGGCTTCCCCCCTCTGTAAACCTCCTGTTACACGGTGTAAGCATCTTGAACGCCCCTATTTTTAGATGTGGCTTACTTCAAAGTTTATTATTTCTCAAAGGAACGTTTGGCCAAGGCGCATGGATCCCAGTGTGGTTTCTGCACTCCCGGCATTGTTATGTCAATGTACACTCTACTGAGGAACAGACCGCAGCCTACTATGGAAGAGATTGAAAGTGCCTTTGAGGGTAACCTGTGTCGCTGTACTGGGTACCGGCCAATCCTCCAGGGCTACAAGACATTTACCAAGGTTTGTTATGAATTCAGTGCAAAATGTCGTCATTTTAAAATGCCCCCTCATTTTTCCCATGGGTGTCCACGGGAGCCTCATTTCTCATAAGCACGATTGAACACAATGAAGACCTCCAAAGTGGTAAGAAGCTCCCCTGGACATAAGCCAGTTTTGTACATGTATAATGAGCCATATCTTGAAATCCACTTAAGATAAATTGATAATTAACAACCTACTCATCATAACTGGGTAAAAACATTCTCTGGAATTACAGGAAGTGGGTGAAAAATCACTTTTAATTTGGGTGAATTTTTTTTTAACCACCCTATAATCTTGGGCAGAATGTTAAAACATTGTGGTTGTATACATACTTGGGTCTTTCCACAGTAAAGGCAACACAGACCATATTTTCGAGGAAATACCTTTGTCTGGTCTCAAAATAAAAGAAATAAGCTTAGGTTGTTCTGAAGAGATAACTTGGGCCCAAAAAGGGTCACAAATAGTGTCACAAATAGTGTCACAAATAGTGTGACAACATGCCTTTCTAAAAACCCTGTGAACAAATTTCCAATATACGCTCGTAACCGGGCCGGACTCTTGTGTGTGTTACATTTTAGGCCGTCCCGGTTACAAGTGTATAATGGAAATTTGTACACAGGGTTTTTAGAAAGGCATATTTTTAACCCTTTTTGGGCCTAAGTGATCTCTTCAGAACAACTGAAACTTATTTATTTTATTTTGAGACCAGACAAAGGTATTTTCTGGAAAATATGGTCTCTGTTGCCAAAATGCCCCCTTTACTGTGGAAAGACTCGCATGTATCTGTTTCATCCATCTGTTTTACATATTTTAGGGAAACATTCAGACTGTGTCTAATTTTACATGTGTGTTATTTGTTTCTAATTGCCAGGAATACTGCTGTGGAAATGCCGACAGGTGTTGTATGAATAACACAGAGAATGATGACATGGAGTCAGATCAGGGGGTATGTAATTATAAGCTTGGGCGATTCCACGCTGGAGTCAAGTAGATTTCAGATTTTTGAGAAATTGATTCCCATTAGGAATTGATTCCCTTTCATCTAGATTTAATTTCCAGTGATAGTTTGGCGATTCCAGAAATTACCCAGCAATTCCGAAGCTAAAACACTCCATTTCTGCAGGAGTATTTCAGCCTCTGGTATTTTCCACATCATTAGGAACATGTGTGTGTATGTGGCATAGGCCGACATCATTTCATAGATATTTAGTGCCACTTGGTTCCAATAATAGGGGTTAATATGTCTGCACAATATGTAGTCTCGTCAGTGTGAAAAAATGGAATCAATTCTTTCTGGTAATCGGAGTCGACATCCAAAAATGCTGGAGTCACCCAAACTTATAGTATGTAATAATAAAGATGTTAGCTAGTTGCTTAACAAATCTACCAGTGCCAGATAGAGTTCATAATTATAAGATCAAGATAAGATCAAGTATGATATTAATATTCATGAAGCATGTTGACTAACTGATAATAGGGCTTGCCATTATTGACGTCATTCTCGGCCGCCATACCTGTACTTCAAGGTAGTGAGTGGTTGCTATGCGAACATGCTTGCGGCGCCCGCGCGATTCCAGATCACACAAACAACGACCTACTAATTGAATTCCACATGTCGAGGCGCGCGTGTGAGAACAAAACAAGCTGAACGTACAATGTACATCACGCACGTTACTGGCAACAAACATGGCGGAAGCCACTGCATTGTGACGTTGCATGACATCACATTTCCAAGCCCTATAGACTACTAAAGTGTGACGTATGATTGACATGGTAACTGGGTCTTAACATTTGCTGGTAATCTGAAACGTTCACTGGTTTTAGCGTAGACCCAGTAACCTTGGTAACACACAAAGGGTGACGTTTTCACTTAATAGTAGTCTATTATTGCTGAGTGAGCCTATTATAAATACAGGGCATCAATTTGATTCTCATTTTGACCCATTTAATAATGTACATGGGGTGCCTTTACATATAAATGGTTTCCTGCATATTAAGGTCCTAATTTCAGTCTGATAGTAAGTTACACCTGCTTGGTTTGTCTGCTTTTGAGTTTGCATGCATATTTAAAGGTAGAACATATGATTGGTATCTCAAAAATCACAAATGTTCAAAGATTTACACATAACTTACACAATATAAACATGATGATGGTAGAAAACTTCCCCTGAAATGGTTTTGTCTGAAGTGAGAAATGAGTAAAACAATTAATTTTCGTCTCATGAGACAAAAATTCACTTCGCCCTAAAACCACCCTGGACCACTTCGCCCAAACACCACTTCGCCCAAACACCACTTCGCCCTGAACCACTTCGCCCAAACACCACTTCGCCCTGAACCACTTCGCCCAAATACCACTTTGCCCTGAACCACTAGGCCCAAACACCACTTCGCCCTGAACCACTTCGCCTAAATACCACTTCGCCCTGAACCACTTCGCCCAAATACCACTTCGCCCTGAACCACTTCGCCCTGGACCACTTTGCCCAAACACCACTTCGCCCTGAACCAATTCGCCCAAAGACCACTTCGCCCTAAGACCACTTCGCCCTGAACCACTTTGCCCAAATGCCACTTCACCCAAAAACCACTTCGTGTGCAGGCCGTGGTTTTGGGCAAAGTGGTAACGACACAATTTTTGACTGTTTTCTCAGAAGTTAGACGAAGTACGAAGCTGACTTTTACTCGGGTTGGTTTTAAACATGCATATCTTCAATCACACAGGAAGATAAAACTTTTGTAATGGTTTACCAATCATGTGTTCTACCTTTGATGCTTGTTTCTCCTTCATGTGTACTTGTACTTCCTGATTTTGGTGTGTAGGTTTCCACCAAGCTGTTTGATCCCAGTGAGTTCACGCCCTATGACCCATCCCAGGAACCGATATTTCCTCCTGAACTCATGGTAGGTTTCATATTTTTACTCTTAAATTTCCATGCATTGTAAGTTTGCCAGATAAATGAAATGAATAAAATATTTAGTCTCTGCCTACATGTACATACAGTTGTTGTCAGAAGTTTACATACAACTGTGTTAAAACTGGTGTGGTTAAACTTGCGTTATCATCATTTTTGTAACAGTCTTTACTAAAGTTGTGATTTTGTGGAATTCCTCAGGTGCACACCTTGCAATGGTTCGGGTAGTCCTGTTTACCATTTTGGGTGATGATTGTAGTTGTGTATGTGTAAACTTCTGACTTCAACTGTAGCTTGTACACCTTGCAATGGTTCGGGTAGTCCTGTTTACCATTTTGGGTGATGATTGTAGTTGTGTATGTGTAAACTTCTGACTTCAACTGTAGCTTGCACACCTTGCAATGGTTCGGGTAGTCCTGTTTACCATTTTGGGTGATGATGGTAGTGGTGTACATGTATGTAAACATCTGACTTCAACTGTAGCTTGCACACCTTGCAATGGTTCGGGTAGTCCTGTTTACCATTTTGGGTGATGATGGTAGTGGTGTACATGTATGTAAACATCTGACTTCAACTGCAGCTTGCACACCTTGCAATGGTTCGGGTAGTCCTGTTTACCATTTTGGGTGATGATTGTAGTTGTGTATGTGTAAACTTCTGACTTCAACTGTAGCTTGTACACCTTGCAATGGTTCGGGTAGTCCTGTTTACCATTTTGGGTGATGATTGTAGTTGTGTATGTGTAAACTTCTGACTTCAACTGTAGCTTGCACACCTTGCAATGGTTCGGGTAGTCCTGTTTACCATTTTGGGTGATGATGGTAGTGGTGTACATGTATGTAAACATCTGACTTCAACTGTAGCTTGCACACCTTGCAATGGTTCGGGTAGTCCTGTTTACCATTTTGGGTGATGATTGTAGTTGTGTATGTAAACTTCTGACTTCAACTGTAGCTTGCACACCTTGCAATGGTTCGGGTAGTCCTGTTTACCATTTTGGGTGATGATTGTAGTTGTGTATGTAAACTTCTGACTTCAACTGTAGCTTGCACACCTTGCAATGGTTCGGGTAGTCCTGTTTACCATTTTGGGTGATGATTGTAGTTGTGTATGTAAACTTCTGACTTCAACTGTAGCTTGCACACCTTGCAATGGTTCGGGTAGTCCTGTTTACCATTTTGGGTGATGATTGTAGTTGTGTATGTGTAAACTTCGGACTTCAACTGCAGCTTGCACACCTTGCAATGGTTCGGGTAGTCCTGTTTACCATTTTGGGTGATGATTGTAGTTGTGTATGTGTAAACTTCTGACTTCAACTGTAGCTTGCACACCTTGCAATGGTTCGGGTAGTCCTGTTTACCATTTTGGGTGATGATTGTAGTTGTGTATGTGTAAACTTCTGACTTCAACTGTAGCTTGCACACCTTGCAATGGTTCGGGTAGTCCTGTTTACCATTTTGGGTGATGATTGTAGTTGTGTATGTAAACTTCTGACTTCAACTGTAGCTTGCACACCTTGCAATGGTTCGGGTAGTCCTGTTTACCATTTTGGGTGATGATTGTAGTTGTGTATGTGTAAACTTCTGACTTCAACTGTAGCTTGCACACCTTGCAATGGTTCGGGTAGTCCTGTTTACCATTTTGGGTGATGATTGTAGTTGTGTATGTGTCAACTTCTGACTTCAACTGTAGCTTGCACACCTTGCAATGGTTCGGGTAGTCCTGTTTACCATTTTGGGTGATGATTGTAGTTGTGTATGTAAACTTCTGACTTCAACTGTAGCTTGTACACCTTGCAATGGTTCGGGTAGTCCTGTTTACCATTTTGGGTGATGATTGTAGTTGTGTATGTGTAAACTTCTGACTTCAACTGTAGCTTGTACACCTTGCAATGGTTCGGGTACTGTAGTCCTGTTTACCATTTTGGGTGATGATTGTAGTTGTGTCCGTAAACTTCTGACTTCAACTGTAGCTTGTACACCTTGCAATGGTTCGGGTAGTCCTGTTTACCATTTTGGGTGATGATTGTAGTTGTGTATGTAAACTTCTGACTTCAACTGTAGCTTGTACACCTTGCAATGGTTCGGGTAGTCCTGTTTACCATTTTGGGTGATGATTGTAGTTGTGTATGTAAACTTCTGACTTCAACTGTAGCTTGTACACCTTGCAATGGTTCGGGTAGTCCTGTTTACCATTTTGGGTGATGATTGTAGTTGTGTATGTGTAAACTTCTGACTTCAACTGTAGCTTGCACACCTTGCAATTGTTCGGGTAGTCCTGTTTACCATTTTGGGTGATGATTGTAGTTGTGTATGTGTAAACTTCTGACTTCAACTGTAGCTTGCACACCTTGCAATGGTTCGGATAGTCCTGTTTACCATTTTGGGTGATGATTGTAGTTGTGTATGTGTAAACTTCTGACTTCAACTGTAGCTTGCACACCTTGCAATGGTTCGGGTAGTCCTGTTTACCATTTTGGGTGATGATTGTAGTGTATGTAAACTTCTGACTTCAACTGTAGCTTGCACACCTTGCAATGGTTCAGGTAGTCCTGTTTACCATTTTGGGTGATGATTGTAGTTGTGTATGTGTAAACTTCTGACTTCAACTGCAGCTTGCACACCTTGCAATGGTTCGGGTAGTCCTGTTTACCATTTTGGGTGATGATTGTAGTTGTGTATGTAAACTTCTGACTTCAACTGTAGCTTGTACACCTTGCAATGGTTCGGGTAGTCCTGTTTACCATTTTGGGTGATGATTGTAGTTGTGTATGTAAACTTCTGACTTCAACTGTAGCTTGTACACCTTTTAATGGTTCGGGTAGTCCTGTTTACCATTTTGGGTGATGATTGTAGTTGTGTATGTAAACTTCTGACTTCAACTGTAGCTTGCACACCTTGCAATGGTTCGGGTAGTCCTGTTTACCATTTTGGGTGATGATTGTAGTTGTGTATGTAAACTTCTGACTTCAACTGC
Source organism: Henricia sp. BOLD:AAB3569 (assembly GCA_037783545.1). NCBI lineage: Eukaryota > Metazoa > Echinodermata > Asteroidea > Spinulosida > Echinasteridae > Henricia > Henricia sp. BOLD:AAB3569. The sequence goes on from JBBELK010000548.1 coordinate 117,841, forward strand.
AGCTTGCACACCTTGCAATGGTTCGGGTAGTCCTGTTTACCATTTTGGGTGATGATTGTAGTTGTGTATGTGTAAACTTCTGACTTCAACTGCAGCTTGTACACCTTGCAATGGTTCAGGTAGTCCTGTTTACCATTTTGGGTGATGATTGTAGTTGTGTATGTAAACTTCTGACTTCAACTGTAGCTTGTACACCTTGCAATGGTTCGGGTACTGTAGTCCTGTTTACCATTTTGGGTGATGATTGTAGTTGTGTCCGTGTAAACTTCTGACTTCAACTGTAGCTTGTACACCTTGCAATGGTTCGGGTAGTCCTGTTTACCATTTTAGGTGATGATTGTAGTTGTGTATGTAAACTTCTGACTTCAACTGTAGCTTGTACACCTTGCAATGGTTCGGGTACTGTAGTCCTGTTTACCATTTTGGGTGATGATTGTAGTTGTGTCCGTAAACTTCTGACTTCAACTGTAGCTTGTACACCTTGCAATGGTTCGGGTAGTCCTGTTTACCATTTTGGGTGATGATTGTAGTTGTGTATGTAAACTTCTGACTTCAACTGTAGCTTGTACACCTTGCAATGGTTCGGGTAGTCCTGTTTACCATTTTGGGTGATGATTGTAGTTGTGTATGTAAACTTCTGACTTCAACTGTAGCTTGTACACCTTGCAATGGTTCGGGTAGTCCTGTTTACCATTTTGGGTGATGATTGTAGTTGTGTATGTGTAAACTTCTGACTTCAACTGTAGCTTGCACACCTTGCAATGGTTCGGGTAGTCCTGTTTACCATTTTGGGTGATGATTGTAGTTGTGTATGTGTAAACTTCTGACTTCAACTGTAGCTTGCACACCTTGCAATGGTTCGGGTAGTCCTGTTTACCATTTTGGGTGATGATTGTAGTTGTGTATGTGTAAACTTCTGACTTCAACTGTAGCTTGCACACCTTGCAATGGTTCGGGTAGTCCTGTTTACCATTTTGGGTGATGATTGTAGTTGTGTATGTAAACTTCTGACTTCAACTGTACATGCACAGTATGTTTCCTTGTCTATGTCAAACATTACAAAGAAGTGAAAGAAGTCTAAACAAAAAAGACTTAACAATTTTCTTAATATGTGCATTTTTTCTAGCCTTTTATTATTTTTGCGGGATTTTCTTTTTCTTCAATCAGATATGCCTAATTATATCATTCGCTGTAGAAAACACACAAAAATCATGCTAAAAGAATTATAAATTGTGAACATTTTTAGTTTCATTTTTTTTTTATAAGCAGTGTACTTCAAATCCTATTGTTTTACTCTCAAACATATTCAATTGTCTTTAAAGTTTGATTGTTTGGACCGTTAATATTTTCTTGAAATTAATTTAGTTTGTAATCCTTGTTAGCTTTATGTAGCTATGGAAAGGTTCACAGCTATAGGGGGATTTAATAAAGAGTTGTGATTGTATTCAGATTAAGTTTCATTCTTCAATATAATGTAAAATCATTACTGGTTACAAATTTGCATAGCGTGGGTTCTCCCATGCTTTTACAAATAATACATTATTATTAAAGTTACACTGTCTGATTTTGGCCGATTTGAGCATCAAACAAATTGTTTAAATCTAAATTGCTATTTTTCTACAATAGAAAAAGTGATCAGATTTCATTTGGTGCCAAGAACGTAAAATTCCCTCAAGGATTAATGCCGGTCGACTAAAAACAAGAAATAATAAAAGACAGGACCTGTCTTTTATTAGACAGGGTTATGACGTAAATGTACCGTACATGTGCGCGTACATTGTACACATACTACAGGTATATGTACATGAGCGTATGCGCATATGTGAGACACGTGTAAGATTGTGTGAATTTTGTTTGTTAATCCTTTCACCCCAACACAGACAGTGCAACTTTAACCCCAATAATCTTTTATCCTATGAAAACCAATACGACTATATATTCATACACCCGAGAGTTTTTGTGCTTTTGTGTATTTCGATGCGTAGTTGATGCTTAATGAAGAAACTCCAGGTCTGCGTGTATTTGAAGGCAGCAGTTTGACGTGGATGCGACCCGTCACCTTGCATCAACTACTTGATTTAAAAGCTGAGCATCCGGAAGCCAAGATGGTGGTTGGCAACAGTGAAGTCGGTAAATACAATACTGAATTTTTGCAGGCCTGTAGATGTGTAAAGATGGGAGGAATGGAGGGGGTTGTGAAGGAAGTACATGTACATTGGTTATTCAAGATTCACCTGGCCTGCATGTAGGCTGAGACGTCACACCAGACATACCGGTAATATGCTGAAACACACCTATGTGTCTTGATGTTTAGGTGGAAGACACTTTAAAGACACAGGCTCGTCAACAATGCACGCGCACCAAATTCGTGCCACGAAATACGCAGCTCCATAGCAAAGACATGGATTTAAGCTATTCATCAGCCTCTCGGACTGCAAATTGAAGTTCCTTAATGTCATGTCTGTAATGGTCAAATTCTTCAACCAAAATGCTCAGTAAATGCTAAATTAGACGTAGATAACATGAAGTCCTCATTGTCTATGATTTAAACTGATTGCAGGTGTTGAGGTGAAGTTCAAGAACCAGGTATATCCCATCCTTGTTGATGCCAACCACATTCCAGAACTAACGAGGATTGAGACAACGTCCTGTGGTGTCAAAGTTGGTGCATCTGTCTCCTTGACGTCAATCGACAGCTACCTGAAGGAGATCATACAGACACGACCAGGTACGTTGGACAAGTACACCGTGTTTACACTGGTCCCGAGCTCGGGATCAAGATTGGTCCCCTGATAAGAATGCGTCAGTGTTAACCGCAATGATCCTGAGTGCCGCGTTTACATTCTGTAGTTGATCTCGAGCACGGTGCCAGAAGTTGCAGTCAAAGGTCATGCTCTGTGTGTGCATGTACTGATGAATGTGTGCATGGGATGTACAGTGTACAAGGCCACTTGAATTTCGCGGTCTTTTCCTCCGCTATGGCTGTGCAGTGGATGTGACATTTTGCGGTAAAGATTAATTGCTTATCTAACCGCAAAGTGATCCCAAACTCCGGATCGAACCCTCCGCCAACACGAGACCAAAATCTCGGGGTCTGATCCGGGGCCAATTTGGTCCCGAGAGCGTTTACACTCAGTTTGTGATCCGGAGCTGATCCCGAGCTCGGTGTTCGACCCCGAGCTCGGGATCAAGTGTAAACGGGGTGGTAGTGGAATTGATGGGATCCAGTAATGTTTGGTTCATAAATAATGAATATTTATGAGTGCAATAGTATACAAATATCACATGGTTTGAGGGTGAATAGTCTATATTAGCTCGCACGATTGTGTACGCGCTATCCTTTGTACTATCCTTTGACATATTGCGCAATAGGTCAAACAATAGTACTTTTTTCAGTTGCCCACTGAAATGGTTGAACTAATCCATGTCGCGTGATCTGCGTTTAACCAATCAGTGAACGAGAATCAATGTATGAGGTATATCATCTATATTAGCTCCCCGAGGTATTGGAAGTTGACATGCTAGATCCGAGGCCGAAGACCGAGGGAACTAGCATGTCAACTTCCTCATACATACATGTATTCTTCCCCAGTTTGGAATTACTGACCGCAGGAAAACGATGAGTAAAATGTTGCATGTACTGTCATTTTCTCCTTCATCTCAGTCATGAGCGTGTTATAATCGCTTAATGCTGTCACGTACTGCGCACTACACCCGGTTGCTTTGCAAAGCGCGTGCGCAGTGTACTATTTCCCGGGCAGACCGGAGTAGTTAACTACGCTTGCACTTTTGATAGCTTGTGTATAAACAGCAAAAATAACTATCGGCACATGAAGGGGAATGGACCAGTGAGAACGTGACTCTCCTTTATGAATATGTATGAGGTATGGTAATTTCAATAATTTCATGAGGTGACAAAATATTAAGAAATGATTTGTTCTATTGCTCAGATTTCAAACATTCATTGTCTGTTTTATCAACACCAAAATAAATTACATTGGGCAAGGTACTTTCTCCACACACGAGTAAATGTGTACTTTTGATGAGGGCAGTGAAGGCATTGTTGTGTATGATTGCCTCATGAGTGCCTCACCAATACCCTTGGAGATGAGGGCAGTGAAGGCATTGTTGTGTATGATTGCCTCATGAGTGCCTCACCAATACCCTTGGAGATGAGGGCAGTGAAGGCATTGTTGTGTATGATTGCCTCATGAGTGCCTCACCAACACCCTGGGAGATGAGGGCAGTGAAAGCATTGTTGTGTATGATTGCCTCATGAGTGCCTCACCAACACCCTGGGAGATGAGGGCAGTGAAAGCATTGTTGTGTATGATTGCCTCATGAGTGCCTCACCAACACCCTGGGAGATGAGGGCAGTGAAAGCATTGTTGTGTATGATTGCCTCATGAGTGCCTCACCAACACCCTGGGAGATGAGGGCAGTGAAAGCATTGTTGTGTATGATTGCCTCATGAGTGCCTCACCAATACCCTGGGAGCTGAAAAGACTAATTTAGGGAATGCTATTGGGAGCCCAGTGATGATCAGAGGCTCTTTTCACAAACAAGGACTTAATAAAAAAGGAATTGATTATGCACGGTATGTCTTACCAACAGATTTAAGAACACCTACATGTAGGACTATAAAAGTAGAAAAGACAACGATTTCATTGTCAAGTGTGATTGAAAAACCCTTACCCTCTTTGGAAGTCTTGTTTTATGTATGGATCGGTGATTTTGTTTCTCATAGTGATAATGTCCCGGGGACCGCCTTGGTGAATTAATTTGATACAAACGTGGACAAATGTCCGAGAGATTGGGAAATCTGGATGCAGTGAAAAACAACTTGGCTCCACTGGGATTCAAACCGCGGACCTTCTGATTTATATGCAGACGCCCTACAACTGGTAGTATGTACATATGTAGTTGTTCCTCACTGATTGGAAGGGGTTTGGGTCGCATCTTGTTAAGCTCACATGATAGCCAATCCCAATCAGTAAGGAACAACTGCACTACCGTGTTTCGAGACCATCAATTGGCTTCATAGCTCAATTGGTAGGGCGTCTGCACGTTAAGGTCCGTAGTTTCCCAAAGTCATGGACATTTGTCTGCATTTGTAGAAAAACTTGTTTTGTCAGAAAGTTGAGAATGAAACTTTTGTTTGTTTGTTACAGAACATGAAACTCGCATCTTTGCTGCTATTGTGGAGATGCTACGTTGGTTTGCAGGACACCAGATCAGAAATGTTGCTGTGAGTATCGCACATTGTACATCCTCTCTCATAAATACTTCAATTTAATCTTAGGCAAAAAAAAAAAAGTTTCTAAGGGTGAGTTGAAGTCGCCCAAATTGATTCGGTGACACAATCAAGTCAAGTTGACATGAAGCCAACAGGCATGTTTTTAATCGGAAAAACCAAAAATGAAAAAAATTTAAAAAATATTTGACGCGCAGGGTTAAAAGTGACGCGCACGCTAACGAATATATATATGTTTTTCTGTGTTTTTGGGAAAAAAAAAAATTTGACGCGCAGGGTTAAAAGTGACGCACTCGCTAACGCTCAACAGAGTTTTAAGAACCCCTAGGACTATTTTGTTAAAACTGGAATTTCATGAACATTTTAGTTAGCAATGTTTTACTTTTCAACAAGCCCCAAATGATCTTTATTAAAATGAAAATTATTTGGCTTTTTGAGTTAAAAATATTATCGGTGACCGAGTGTTGCCTCTATTCTTCCACTTATCTAGTTTAAGATGGATAAAAAAACAAAAAAATCATATGAGCCTCATTGAGATTTACACCTGAGACATTTGACTCACCAGACAGATGCTCTACCAGCTGTATGAGCTACATGTAAAAGGCACAGTAGCTAAGCATATAAGGCACAGTCGGTGTTCTCGGGTTCATATCCTGATTAGTCTCGTATAATTTTTCTCTCATCCCAAGTTAGCGTTACCAGATCACATTTTTTTCCCCATAATTCCCCGGGGCTTACCTCATGGGTCATGAGATTTTTATATCATAAGCTACTTGCTCAAGGGCACAGGTACCTTGGCCGGGTATCGAACCCGCAACTCTGAGTGTTGCGAGTCAGTGACCATGGTGACCCGAACCACTCGGCCATGGTACCCCACTACATCTGTATAATACTGTATCTCTCTGATTTCATTCTTCAGTGTCTGGGTGGAAACATAGCAACTGGTAGTCCCATCTCGGACATGAATCCGCTGTTAATTGCTGCTGTGTGTACACTGGAGCTTGCATCAAAACAAGGTTAGTGCCCTAGGCCCCCATGGGGGAGGGGAGGGGGAGGGAGGAGGCGGAACGGTGGATGAGGGGGAACAAACGGGCAACTGGTAGCCCAATTTCAGACATAAATCCTCTGCTTATGGCTGCTGTGTACACACATTACATACTAGAGCACAAATGATGTCCACACTTGTCTGGAGAAAGTGACGCTATGTGGAGTGGCATATGTCCACAGTCGGGTTGTCCAAGCGAGGTTAGGTGTCAGGGTTGGTGGCGGGGGGGAATTTTATGGTTTAGGTTTAGACGGCAAGTAGTGTTTTATTTAAATAAACTAAATAAGAACAAAGAAATGTCCACATGTAAGGTATGGAACATAAAGCTGTGTATGTGTGTACACTGGAGCATGCATCAAAATGACGTTTAGTTATTTGCTCCTGCTACACTCTCCCAAGCTTTGGTTTTTCGTGTTGCAGCCACCCTAACTTGCACCCCCATTTCGATCTGCATCCCCCTGCCTCCCCCGGCCCGCCTGCCCCCTCCCCCCCTTCCCCTTCCCCCCTCCCTCCCTCCCTCCCTCCCCAAAGGTGCTGATTTCTATTTATTCTCACAAAAAGCCGTTCCAGGCTGTGCGACCCATTTTTTCTTTGACCATTACTACAACAAGCTAGAAATTTATTGTGACCATTAAAAAATGATACAAATTGTTTAATTTGACCAACAGGTACACGTACAGTCACCATGGACGGCAATTTCTTCACTGGCTACAGAAAGAACATCATTCGCCCAGACGAGGTCATCCTAGCCATCAATATTCCATTTACATCAGAGGTGAGTTGGGAGTAGAAAGCATGCACAAAACATGAAGAATAGTACAAACAAGAGACACATTGGGGACAATGGAGCATGACAAAAAAGCAAAAACGGTCATAAAATGAATCTTGGATAGTTTATGGTTCCTAAAATGGTAAAGAAGAAACAAAACATGGAAAATACTGTAATAAAAAAATATTATTATTATTATTATTTCTTTTTGGTATTCATACCAAGGATTCCTCTAAAGTGTCCATTGCATTGTCACTCGCAAGTGTGAGGAAACCCATGAAGAATTACAAATTAGAAACGACCAGGGACACCAGGAATCCCCTTGCTCTTTAAAAGTGCGTTACAATTACCTAACACACTGGACCAACGGCTTTACATCCCTTCTGAAGGATGGAGCAAGTGTGGTTGAGTGCCTTGCTCAAGGGCACAGGTACCGCAGCCAGGGGAAGGTTCGAACCCGCAACCGGAAGTTTTCACTAAATTGCACTAAAATTAGTGGTCTCCTGTTCTGATCCTAACAGAGTTTTCTTTGAAGGCAAAATTAAAAAACTCTGCCAGGGTCTTAACCTTAGGCCATTTTGCAGCTTGATTTTTGCGATGATTTGAGAGTTTTCCCTCTCTAAATGTTGTGGCATTCACTTGTTTTCTTTGCAGAATGAGTATTACTATGGGTACAAGCAGGCACCTCGTCGTGAGGATGACATTGCAATCGTCAATGCTGGCATGAGAGTTATCATGAAGCCAGGTACCAATGTGATTCAAGACTGCATCTTGGCATATGGTGGCATGGCACCTACAACAGTCCTAGCTACAAAGACCATGGCTTACCTTAAAGGAAGGTAAGACCTCACAGATGAATTGCAATTGATCGTCAGGTGGTCTTGGTTTAGGATCTGAAGTGATGGTCTTGTATTGGTGCGAGATGTTTAATCTTTTAACAGAAACGGATTAAAAACTGTTTACAAATTGTGCCGAATAATTAAATCTTGGATTAAGTATAGCATGAAAATTCGCTCAAGCAAGGGCATATTTCATCAAGCTTGTTCTAAGCATGCGAAGTGAGCATGCGCGCAATGCTGTCATCTGTTTTGTTCGAACACGTTTGTCGTCTGCTCTGCTTATGTCAGTGTTAAAAAATTTCAAATACTATCATCGGCAATGTATCCATTTTGGAATGACTGTCACTACCACAGAAAAACCTTGCCTGTTGCCGACTGGGATAGTTCAACAACAGCTGAAAGTTCTGTATCTGTTAGAATGTTTCTCCAATTTTGCTGATTATAGCGACGGAAAAAGATGGTGTTGCATTAGTAAACAATCAGTAGATTAGCATGTGGTTTGGTTTGCTAGGTCAAACGAAAAATAGATAGAGCGCTGCTTAATCAGAAAACGGGGCGCTAACAGGTTTTATGAAATTGGCCCCTGGAGTGATGGTCTCGTAGAAGCTGTCTGCCCACTGCTAGCGGAGGATCTACCATTACATGTACCTCTTGGTGCTCGCGGAGGCATGGATCCGAGACATACCGCCAGTCACTCAGCTTCAGCTTCTTTGCATTGATGACTCTCTTGTCTTGGTTTAGGACCTGGAGTGATGGTCTAGTAGAAGCTGTCTGCCCGCTGCTTGCGAAGGATCTGCCATTACCTCCTGGTGCTCCGGGGGGCATGGAGACGTACCGCCAGTCGCTCACCCTCAGCTTCTTTGCATTAATGACTCTCTTGTCTTGATTTAGGACCTGAAGTGATGGTCTAGTAGAAGCTGTCTGCCCACTGCTTGCGGAGGATCTACCGTTACCTCCTGGTGCTCCGGAGGGCATGGAGACGTACCGCCAGTCACTCACCCTCAGCTTATTTACATTGATGACTCTCTTGTCTTGATTTAGGACCTGGAGTGATGGTCTAGTAGAAGCTGTCTGCCCACTGCTTGCGGAGGATCTATCATTACCTCCTGGTGCTCCGGGGGGCATGGAGACGTACCAACAGTCACTCACCCTCAGCTTCTTTGCATTGATGACTCTCTTGTCTTGATTTAGGAGAAGCTGTCTGCCCACTGGTAGCAGAGGATCTACCGTTACCTCCTGGTGCTCCGGGGGGCATGAAGACGTACCGCCAGTCACTCGGCCTTCTACTTCTTTGCATTGATGTACTCTCTTGTCTTGATTTAGGACAGCTTCTTTGCATTGATGACTCTCTTGTCTTGGTTTAGGACCTGGAGTGATGGTCTAGTAGAAGCTGTCTGCCCGCTGCTTGCGAAGGATCTGCCATTACCTCCTGGTGCTCCGGGGGGCATGGAGACGTACCGCCAGTCGCTCACCCTCAGCTTCTTTGCATTAATGACTCTCTTGTCTTGATTTAGGACCTGGAGTGATGGTCTAGTAGAAGCTGTCTGCCCACTGCTTGCGGAGGATCTACCGTTACCTCCTGGTGCTCCGGAGGGCATGGAGACGTACCGCCAGTCACTCACCCTCAGCTTATTTACATTGATGACTCTCTTGTCTTGATTTAGGACCTGGAGTGATGGTCTAGTAGAAGCTGTCTGCCCACTGCTTGCGGAGGATCTATCATTACCTCCTGGTGCTCCGGGGGGCATGGAGACGTACCAACAGTCACTCACCCTCAGCTTCTTTGCATTGATGACTCTCTTGTCTTGATTTAGGAGAAGCTGTCTGCCCACTGGTAGCAGAGGATCTACCGTTACCTCCTGGTGCTCCGGGGGGCATGAAGACGTACCGCCAGTCACTCGGCCTTCTACTTCTTTGCATTGATGTACTCTCTTGTCTTGATTTAGGACAGCTTCTTTGCATTGATGACTCTCTTGTCTTGGTTTAGGACCTGGGGTGATGGTCTAGTAGAAGCTGTCTGCTCACTGCTTGTGGAGGATCTACCGTTACCTCCTGGTGCTCCGGGAGGCATGGAGACGTACTGCCAGTCACTCAACCTCGGCTTCTTTGCATTGATGTACTCTCTTGTCTTGATTTAGGACCTGGGGTGATGGTCTAGTAGAAGCTGTCTGCCCACTGCTTGCGGAGGATCTGCCATTACCTCCTGGTGCTCCGGGAGGCATGGAGACGTACCGCCAGTCACTCAGCCTCAGCTTCTTTGCATTAATGACTCTCTTGTCTTGATTTAGGACCTGGAGTGATGGTCTAGTAGAAGCTGTCTGCCCACTGCTTGCGGAGGATCTGCCATTACCTCCTGGTGCTCCGGGGGGCATGGAGACGTACCGCCAGTCGCTCACCCTCAGCTTTTTCTTCAAGTTTTACCTGGCTGTTCTTGAGCAGTTACAACTCAAATTGGTGAGTGCGTATTTTTTAATGCCACTAAAGCTGACTGTGGTGTAATCCCCAACTTGTACCATTGTTTTTGCCTGTGTTTATTAACCAAATTCTTTAAAAAAAACAAACATTTTCACAAAAAAATAATATCTTGTGGTAGTATTTACTTCCCCTCAAACGTGGAGGATACACTGTTTTTTTTTTTTTGCAGAGAGGTTTCCTCTCAAGGTAACCTATTTTTAATAGGAATTGGAGTTTAATTTGCAACACTAAGGCTTTTGGGGGAATTACAAACCAAGACAGACCATTACTGTTTAGTGTCACCATCGTGGTGCTGCATGGGTAGCTTTTCTAGTTCAACCATACATGTAGGTCTGGTGTTCAGACTTACTTTCTTTGTTCACTGAATTATAATCTTTTTCAAGCCTGATCTGAGTGGAGTAAGTTTTCCTGAATCCTACAAATCGGCCAATCAGGCTTACCACAAGAATGCCGCTCAAGGAGTCCAGATGTATCAGGTAAATTCTCATGCTAAATCACCACAGATATTTGGTTCAGTGTATCAGATTTATTGTGTAATCATATTGGTGAAAAAGACATGTACAATCACTTGTATTTTGATACTTTGAAATGTTGTTCCTAAAATGGTCAGGGAAAAAAAAAAAAAAAAAGTTCGGTCCAGCCAAATACTCTGCATCGTTTGTTTCTCATAATGAGTGTTTTAATATTGTAAAACCACAGTTGTAGTTTGCCATAATGATCACCGTGGCATCCACATTCATTATAGAAAATAAAAAAAACATTTAATAGATTGATCGAATAGCCTTCATTTCGTGGGGCAGTTTCTTTGTTCCTTGAGGACATGTATGGTTGCACATATTGTGCTTCCATTGTTGAACGGTTTATAAGTAACAAAAGGTGCCCCACGAAATGGCGGCTATTCGATACGGTCTATAGCTGGACAGGAAGCCATGAGTGATGTTCACTTTACATAGCTGAATATCTGTTACAGTAGTGTTTATTATACTGCCACTTCCCACTGTTTTATTACCTACTCTGTGAATAAAGGTGCCTTTCCATATATTAGTGTACATTTTTCGTCCGTTTTGTGCATGTGTTGCATTTGCGTCTGAATCGCTCCATAGACTGATACAGGGGCACAGTGAAACGCAATGCACACAGAGCAGATAAAAAACGTACATATAATATTCCTGTTACCAGGAGGTTCCTTCAAGCCAGCCAGATAGTGATGCTGTGGGTCGACCTTTGACCCATGTAGCTGCCCTTAAACAAGTCACAGGAGAAGCCCTGTATGTGGATGATATTACACCTACCAGGGGTAAGACTTTCTGCTCACCGTTCCTCTTTCAGTCTCTATCATGATTCGAGACCCTCAGTTGCCTTAATAGCTCAATTGGTAGGGCGTCTGCACGTTAAGCAGAAGGTCTGCAGTTTGAATCCCGGTGGAGCCAAGTTGCTTTTCACTGCATGCATATTTCCCTCGTGAACCCATTTTGACCCATTTTTAGTCCATATATTCCAGCACTCATACTCTCAGTGTGTTATTAGTATAAACAGCATGATTCTTTATAAGCCTTTTAATTTTTGTCCTTTTTTTCACCATCACTGTATGTAGATGAGCTGTACCTCGGCCTAGTCTTGAGCAAGAAAGCCCATGCAAAGCTCTTGTAAGTAAGCTGTTCTTTAGTCCAATACACCGTAACTGGAGTTCTTACAGAGGTCTACTTATTTTATAGATGGATGTGAGTCTTTCCACGGTGAAGGGGGCATTTCTGCAACACAAACCATATTTTCCAGAAAATACCTTTGTCTGGTCTCAAAATAAAAGAAATAACCGGGACGGACACTTGTGTTACATTTCAGGTCGTCCTGGTTACGAGCGTATATTGGAAATTTGTACACAGGGTTTTTAGAAAGGCTCCTTGTCACACTATTTGTAACCCTTTTTGGGCCCAAGTTATCTCTTCAGAACAACTGAAACTTATTTCTTTTATTTTGAAACCAGACAAATGTATTTCTTCGAAATTATGGTCTGTGTTGCCAAAATGCCGCCTTTACTGTGGAAAGACCCATATGTGTAATTTCCATTATCAAAATTAACAGAAAAATAAAAATAAAAGCTAATTTATCTCTGCCCAAGAGGGACTGTTTATGACACTGTCACATGGGCATTTTTTAAAGTAACTGACTTTGGCCTGAGATGGTTGGATTTCTGAAAGTGAGGAATGTATGGCTCCAGTAACTGTTGAAGTTACTGCCCCTTACACTAAAACAAGACCAATGATCCCTTATGACCTGTATTAAGCTCCTCTTGACAGAGACTGTGAGTGATTGTAGCAAATTGCCTTGCTCATGAACATATGCAGTGAACGATCATGGTCAGGGATGTAGTGAAACTCAAAATCCAGAATTTGTGTTTTGGTGCGTTACACCACTATAAACCGAGTGTACATGGTTTTCAGGGCGGAGATGCGCTATGTGCCAAAGATGTTTGAAGTGAAAAATCCGAACTTATTTAAAAATTCAGCAGTTAAAATCGGTCAAAGCTTGCAGGAAACTTGATTTAGCTTGATTAGTCTGTGCTTTCCTGAGACTCTCGGATAAAATCTTCAGATCATGTAGCGTACTCCTTTAAAACGACCCCATTATTTAACATTCATTCTCTCTGACGCAATATAATTCATTTTTCCTCATTAATAAACTGGCCAGAAGGTCGTGGGTTCGAGTCCCACCCGAGCATGCTATGAAGATTTTCTTATCGTCTCAGAGACGCACTTAGTTATATACACTCAAGTTAGGTTGGGTAAGGGCTAAACAAACCCTAATTAACAGCCATGAAATTAGCCTGTATTTAAACAAATTCAACCCAATGATTTGGTCTGTAACAGATCCGTAGATGCGAGTGCTGCTTTAGCAGTGGAAGGAGTCCACACATTTGTAGACGTGAATGACGTACCAGGCAGTAACTTGGTTGGTGTCAAGATCAAAGACGACCTACTGTTTGCTGATAACGAGGTACTATGACCTCATTGATCAATGGAGATTTTAATGAATTGCTGCTGCCAACGTATCATTGGCCTAGCTAGTCGCAGCAAATGCTGATGTAACAAACCTCTATCCTTTTGTCATTACTTATTGCCAATCTGAGCATAATCTTATTGCTAATCTGAGGACAACTTTATTGCTAATCTGAGCATAATTTTATTGCTAATCTGAGGATAACCTTATTGCTAATCTTAAGATAACCCATTCTCTCTTGAATCTGCATTTTCTTCTTGTTTATTAAAGTAACCAAGCATTTCACTTGACACACAGGGGCACTGTAGCTGAGTAAATCACTTTCATCGTTAAAATAATTCACATATTGGTACCTCATTCAAAAACTGAACACTATCAGACACTATCAGAATAAAAACAAAATTGAGGTGTTCAGTACAACGTGCTGCTGTGAAGTATTCAAACATTGTCTAGTTCGTCAAACTCAAGTTCCTGTGCCAGTACTAGAATGTGGGTTTGATTCCGGACCGTGACGGGTTGTGGCAATTAATCACACTTGTTCCGTCCTTCGAAAGGGATGTAAAGCCGTTGGTCCAGTGTGTTTCGGTAACACACTTTAAAGATCCCAGAGCATTCTTTCGTGAAGAGCAAGGGGAGGGATTCATTGGTGTCTATGGCCGTTTCTAATTCAACTTAGAAGTTGATAGTTATTCGAATACATGTATCTATGTTAATTGATCCCATTCCTGTAATTGGCGGTCCTTCCGCTGTTGGATGTGGTGAATAAATAAATAAATAAATTGTGGGGCTGGTGGCCACTTAATTAAAGACGCAGACTCGTCAATACACCATGAACAAATTCGTGCCACGAATTTCACTGCGCTCTATACCTTGCCCGAGTAGGGCAGCTGCTCTTACAATCCCAGAGGGTGGAGGCTCATTATTTATGCATTGCTAGGCTAACCGAATCACGTGCGCGGTGAGTTGTGTGGTGTTGTATGTTTGTACCAAATAGTTCCCATACAAAATTCAACCATCTATATGACACCTTCTTGAAGCAAATGTGACCATATCTGTAATATAGTACAGAGACTGCATTGTTGCGTGTGCAGAATGACATCCTGACGGCTCTTGATAAGCGTAATGAAGCTCTTCTAGTATTGTTGGACTTCAGTGCAGCGTTCGATACGATTGACCACAAGCAGTTGATTGTTCGTTTTGAGGAACGCTATGGAATTAGCCGAACAGCACTTCAATGGTTTTCATCTTACATGGCTGGTCGTACACAATCTGTTTCTGTCAAAAATGTCGTGTCTGACCCAATTGCTGTGGACTGTGGAGTTCCTCAAGGCTCTGTCATTGGGCCACTGGCTTTCATTTTGTTCAGTGCCCCTTTACAAGACATAATTGACGCCCATGGTATTCAATCTATCATGTATGCCGATGATACCAAGCTCTACCTGTCGTTTAAGCCTCATGAGCGTGATACTGCTGTGAAGAGGATGGAAGCATGTATATCTGCCATTAGATCTTGGTGTAAATTCAACATGCTTGTGCTAAATGATAGGAAGACTGAGATACTGTTTTTTCGTTCACATTTTAGTAAAGCGGTCTGTCATTCCTTGCCAGGTTTGACTATTGGCAATGATGTCATCCAACCGTCAGTACATGCTCGCAACCTTTGAGTTTCCATTGATTCATCTCTCACAGTGACCAATCATATCAACAACTTGTGTAAGGCTGCTTGGCATGCATTAAGAAAGATTGGACAGATTCGACAATATCTTGATCAAACATCGACTTCTAGATTAGTGCATGCTTTTGTTACCTCGAGGTTAGATTGCTGCAACTCCTTACTTTTTGGATTACCGGACAAAGAAATTGCTAAACTTCAGCGGGTGCAGAACGCTGCGGCACGACTTGTACTTCGTGTCTCTCGACGTGAGCACATGACACCAATTCTCTTTCAGCTTCATTGGCTTCCAGTCAAGCAAAGATTAGCATTTAAGACTCTTTTACTTACCTTTAAGGCCATTCATAACATAGCTCCGGGTTATCTTTCTGACCTTGTCCAGTTGTATACCCCATCTACATGTAGGTCTCTAAGATCATCATCGGACTGTCAATTGAGGGTACCTGCTCGCTCATCAACAAAATTCTATGGTGATAGATCATTTGTTTTTTCAGTAATTTCAAGTCCCAGCTTAAGACACATCTTTTTGTTCATTATTACCAGACTTGATGCTCTTGATGATGCTCTTTGGTTTTTAACGTTTAATATTTTTTTATCTATGTACATGTATGTATGTTATCGCTTTGGTTTATACTGTAAAGCGCCTAGAGGCCCTGGCATTTGGTGCTATATATAAGATTGCTATTATTATTATTATTATAATGTGAATATGGCTGAAACTAAATGTCATTAATTTACAAAGGGTGTCTTTTCTGTGATAAATATTTGATTTCAAAAAGATACACACCCTATTTGCAGAATAGACAAGGCTATTAGCATGCACCATGGCCCTACACCCTCTGGGACCGTAAGAGCGGCTGCCAGGGCAAGGTATGGAGCGCTGTGAAATTCGTGGCACGAATTTGTCTTTCGCACTTATTGACGAGCCTCGTATCCATCTTTAAACACATATGGTCGTTTAGCCTCAGACTGCTTGGGTTAATTCTGATAGTAATCACACCTTGGGGCCGCCCAAAGTTGTCAACATTTTCACAGTTCTACAGAGAGTAGTATTTTTCAAGAATACTACTAAGCAACATTTTTCTGTCAGTACCGTAAAAGTCAAAATTTTACAGTGCATGTCAAGTCCTACGCGGCCTGCGACCCCCTCTCCCCTTCGTATGCTTTGTAGAATTTATTTTGATTTTTACAGGTAATCCATGTTGGCCAAGTGATTGGTGTAGTTGTTGCTGACACACAAGCTATTGCACAGAAGGCTTCTAAATTAGTGCACGTTAAATATGAAGAGCTGCCTGCAATCATTACCATAGAGGTAAGATCAGGTACATTCTGCACAGAAATCAATAGAATGTTTGTGTCGCATATTTATTGCTTAAATTTGGTAGCATTAAAAAAAGACATGTATATGTATATTAAAGGGACACACCGGCTTACTCTTTACATAATGTAGCAATCTAGCATCCTTGACAATAATTTTTTGATGGTCGTTGTGAACAAAAAATTATCAAAATGTCTCGTAATTAACTAGAAATGTTTAAAATTAACAAAAGAGACAAATGTTGGGCTATACGCTTTACCAGCCGTCGCGTGATGTATTATGCATCATGCGTTTGTAAATAAAGGTGGCATTCGATATGGGTCGACGCTTGGTTAACCTCGATTCCTTGTTTTTCCCGACTCATCTCACCTTGCACGATCCCTGAGGTCAGCGCTAACTTGAGGAAGCAACTCGAACGCAACGTTTTGGTGTCTTTAGCGCCCTCAATAGGCCTATGCTGTTTTTTCTTCGGATATTATTTATCGCCGCGAACGCGAAGCGAAGACACGAACATACGGTATGTAGGCCTACATAGTGTTCATAGGACATTATTTTCCAACAAGAGAAACCAACCGCGAATGACAAAAGCAACTCGCACTTCGCGCTGGTTTCTACGTCTGGAAATACAACTAACTCACAAGACCACCTGACTTTTCGGAACCAGAATCTGGTTTCGAAAAGTCACGTGACCTTGATTTTTTGACAAATGCTCAAAAACGGCCAAATTTGACGGTGTCTTTTCAGGATATATCTAATTTACTCTGGAAAGCGCTTCAGAATAATGTATGGGTCTATTTCGAGCCCAAAATAGCCCAACAAAGCCGGTGTGTCCCCTTAAGGGCAGTAACTTATATGTAGCCTTATCTAAAATACATGTACCGTCGACCAGAAATTGGCCTTGTGGCTCAGTTCTTATAATTTCCATATATACAAAACCTTGTGTACAACTTTCCAATATACGCTCGTAACCGAGACAGATACTTAAATTTTTGGCATGTTTGTTTCTGTTTTTTACTGTGGAAAGACCCACTTATAAGTAACAAGTTAATGTTCTGTATTTATCTATGTGCTCATGCTAACCTGGAACGAGAAAGAACCACGTCTCAGGAGCCGAACTGTTGTCATCTGCCGACATTATTACGGTGACATTTGCACATGCAGTGAAAAACCCAGACAAAC
The DNA here is from genome assembly GCA_037783545.1 of Henricia sp. BOLD:AAB3569. Lineage (NCBI taxonomy): Eukaryota > Metazoa > Echinodermata > Asteroidea > Spinulosida > Echinasteridae > Henricia > Henricia sp. BOLD:AAB3569. The sequence continues at coordinate 135,389 of JBBELK010000548.1, forward strand.
AAGTAACAAACGATGTCGCGGTTGTAGCAGAAATAGTGCTTCACTATGAGCCCAATATAATTGATTTTCAACCAATAAAAAAAGCCACATTCTATTACCGTGGTTTTACAAATCAAATTGCATCCTCATCCTCCTTTGTTTTGAAATGAATTCAACCTCATTCTTCCAAAACATTGTGCCATCATTTTTTCCAGGAAGCCATCAAGGCAGACTCCTATCTCCCTTGGGACCTGGCTCTCAACAAGGGGGATGTTGCTGTGGGTTTTGAGAGCTCAGATCACATCCTGGAAGGGGAGGTTAGGTCGGGCGCCCAGGAACACTTCTACTTGGAGACTTACGCGACGCTGGTCATACCTGGTGAAGGCGGTGAGGTGGAAGTGATATCGTCAACGCAGGGACTCACGGAGACGCAGGTACAGTAGAAGAACATTGACTGCTTACGAGGGTGATGGTAATTAATGAGTATTGACTGCCTATTGACTGTGTGGTACCATGGCCGAGTGGTTTCGGTTGTTTAGGGGGAAGATACTTGTAAGCTTCGTGCAATTCAGCCTACGAGATGCGATTTGAAGTTCATTAAGCCCATGAGGGCGATGGTGCAAACTATTGTCCCGAGGTGATCTTGAGACGGTAGGCCTGCTTTCTTTGTGGTCACAGGCCAAGGGAAATACCGTTGCTGACCTACCAAGTTTCAGAATTTGTCACTTGTCCGTGTCTGAGGTCCCTTTGCACATCTTGATGAATAGACCGATCCAGTAAGCTCCACCCATTTAGCAACATGCCACACGTGTGAGGCACGTGTGCAGTAGAGCCGCGCCGTGCGTCAGCGTCCGCGCCCTGGTCAGTGCGTATTGAAACACGCACACGCACACAGAAACTGCACGCTCGAAAGCAAAATGTGTACTTAAGTATCCGGTCGTGTCACTGTGCGTGCACGTACAACACGCCTGCATTACGCGTAACGCACGCGATCGAACAAAAACATCTCGACACACATCTAGAATGCAGTGAATGCACAACATAGCAAAACGATAAGCTAATTTTGGTGAGTTTTTCCCGTTTACACAAAAACACATTTATGAAGGGATTAAAAGTAGGTTAGGATAGTCTTATACAATCCGTTTTAAACCGGCTAGGGTCCTCTGCGGTGATAAAAATGATGTTTATGGTGTTTTTGCGTCACTCGTGCTGCATTTCGCCGTAGCTCTGTGCACAAAATTTTGAGGACTCGGGTAACCAAAATGGAGATCCACGTTTTGGTTACCTCAACCTGAGGCTGTGATTGGTCAATTCCAAAATGGGCGGAGCTTACTGGATCGGTCTATTGATTGCTTTCCGCGACGTAGAACATCCGGGAATGTTTGGTGGTCAACGATCATGCGCGCACACGCGCGCGCCAATATACGCACATGAACACACATGAACACGCGTAAAAAATACTCACCAGCGTATTTTCATTCGAAGATGCCGCACGCACGCGTTGCGATACGTTCAAATTATTGAGCATGCACTCGGCTTGTAAACACGAAAGTGGTTCTACTTGATCGCGATTTTTAGCCTGAAGAAATACGTTTTTATCTTTATCGATACAACAGCCATGGCGCAACAACATAAAGCAAGGTTAAGCAACAGAGGTAAGTGCAACCAATGCGCTTTTCTTGCTCTTTTTGTCGGTTATCACTCGAGCCACGTGCGTCATGAAAAATGACAACCAAAATGGTGGATGGAAGGCGTGACGTCACCGGAAAGCAATCAATAGGAACATGCTAAAAAGCTCAATGTTAATACCGTTCTGCTTCTGTGTTTGCAGCTGATGGTTGCCAAAGCTTTGGGGGTTTCAAGCAACAAAGTGGTTGCCAAGGTTAAGAGATTGGGCGGTGGATTTGGTGGCAAGGAAACACGATGTTGCGTCCAGGCTGCTATGTGTGCTGTAGCTGCCATCAAGTATGCACCTCGGTCCTTTGTCAAATGGTTTTATTTGTTACAATGCATATGACTTCTTTTGCCATTTAGGCCTTTTGATTTTGTACATGTGCCCTTGACTAGCTTGTCAAACCATGAAGCGTTCGAGTGACATCTAGATCGACTATAGTTAGTCTAGTTAACTATAGTCACTCGCCCAAACTTGCTCACTGGTGGCTGTGCTGCGCGCACGTGCGTGCAGCCCTGCAAACCGCCCGCAAGATACGGACATACGTATGATTAAAAAAAACACAAAATAAAGACACATAAAACACATGGTACATTGTACGTGCTCTACGAAATGATCATTTTAATATTTTAATCTTGTACATGAAATAGACCTTCAAGTAACAACAAAAATCTTGCCAAAACGATGTTTTGGAGCTGGGAAAAGAGCTTACAAAATGGGCTAAATACAGTACAGTAAACTCTCATTATAGCGCTCTTGAAGGGACCGAAATAATTTGAGCTTTATATCCAGAGAGCGCTATAACCAGTGCAAACACAATGCAGGGAATAATGGCTGGGACTTAGAAAAGGAGCTTTATATCCAGAGAGCGCTATAACCAGTGAATACACAATGCAGGGAATAATGGCTGGGACTTAGAAAAGGAGCTTTATATCCAGAGAGCGCTATAACCAGTGCATACACAATGCAGAGAATAATGGCTGGGACTTAGAAAAGGAGCTTTATATCCAGAGAGCGCTATAACCAGTGCATACACAATGCAGGGAATAATGGCTGGGACTTAGAAAAAGTAGCTTTATATCCAGAGAGCGCTATAACCAGTGAATACACAATGCAGGGAATAATGGCTGGGACTTAGAAAAAGGAGCTTTATATCCAGAGAGCGCTATAACCAGTGCATACACAATGCAGAGAATAATGGCTGGGACTTAGTAAAAGGAGCTTTATATCGAGAGAGCGCTATAACCAGTGCATACAAAATGCAGAGAATAATGGCTGGGACTTAGAAAAAGGAGCTTTATATCCAGAGAGCGCTATAACCAGTGCATACACAATGCAGAGAATAATGGCTGGGACTTAGAAAAAGGAGCTTTATATCGAGAGAGCGCTATAACCAGTGCATACACAATGCAGAGAATAATGGCTGGGACTTAGTAAAAGGAGCTTTATATCCAGAGAGCGCTATAACCAGTGCATACACAATGCAGAGAATAATGGCTGGGACTTAGAAAAAGGAGCTTTATATCCAGAGAACGCTATAACCAGTGCATACACAATGCAGAGAATAATGGCTGGGACTTAGAAAAAGGAGCTTTATATCGAGAGAGCGCTATAACCAGTGCATACACAATGCAGAGAATAATGGCTGGGACTTAGTAAAAGGAGCTTTATATCCAGAGAGCGCTATAACCAGTGCATACACAATGCAGAGAATAATGGCTGGGACTTAGAAAAAGGAGCTTTATATCGAGAGAGCGCTATAACCAGTGCATACACAATGCAGAGAATAATGGCTGGGACTTAGTAAAAGGAGCTTTATATCCAGAGAGCGCTATAACCAGTGCATACACAATGCAGAGAATAATGGCTGGGACTCAGAAAAAGGAGCTTTATATCCAGAGAGCGCTATAACCAGTGCATACACAATGCAGAGAATAATGGCTGGGACTTAGAAAAAGGAGCTTTATATCGAGAGAGCGCTATAACCAGTGCATACACAATGCAGAGAATAATGGCTGGGACTTAGTAAAAGGAGCTTTATATCCAGAGAGCGCTATAACCAGTGCATACACAATGCAGAGAATAATAGCTGGGACTTAGAAAAAGGAGCTTTATATCCAGAGAGCGCTATAACCAGTGCATACACAATGCAGAGAATAATAGCTGGGACTTAGAAAAAAGAGCTTTATATCCAGAGAGCGCTATAACCAGTGCATACACAATGCAGAGAATAATGGCTGGGACTTAGAAAAAGGAGCTTTATATCCAGAGAGCGCTATAACCAGTGCATACACAATGTAGAGAATAATGGCTGGGACTTAGAAAAAGGAGCTTTATATCTAGAGAGCGCTATAACCAGTGCATACACAATGCAGAGAATAATGGCTGGGACTTAGAAAAAGGAGCTTTATATCCAGAGAGCGCTATAACCAGTGCATACACAATGTAGAGAATAATGGCTGGGACTTAGAAAAAGGAGCTTTATATCTAGAGAGCGCTATAACCAGTGCATACACAATGTAGAGAATAATGGCTGGGACTTAGAAAAAGGAGCTTTATATCCAGAGAGCGCTATAACCAGTGCATACACAATGTAGAGAATAATGGCTGGGACTTAGAAAAAGGAGCTTTATATCTAGAGAGCGCTATTACCAGTGAATACACAATGTAGAGAATAATGGCTGGGACTTAGAAAAAGGAGCTTTATATCCAGAGAGCGCTATAACCAGTGCATACACAATGCAGGGAATAATGGCTGGGACTTAGAAAAGGAGCTTTATATCCAGAGAGCGCTATAACCAGTGCATACACAATGCAGAGAATAATGGCTGGGACTTAGTAAAAGGAGCTTTATATCCAGAGAGCGCTATAACCAGTGCATACACAATGTAGAGAATAATGGCTGGGACTTAGAAAAAGGAGCTTTATATCTAGAGAGCGCTATAACCAGTGAATACACAATGTAGAGAATAATGGCTGGGACTTAGAAAAAGGAGCTTTATATCCAGAGAGCGCTATAACCAGTGCATACACAATGCAGGGAATAATGGCTGGGACTTAGAAAAGGAGCTTTATATCCAGAGAGCGCTATAACCAGTGCATACACAATGCAGAGAATAATGGCTGGGACTTAGTAAAAGGAGCTTTATATCCAGAGAGCGCTATAACCAGTGCATACACAATGCAGGGAATAATGGCTGGGACTTAGAAAAAGGAGCTTTATATCGAAAAGAGCTTTATATCAGGGTGTGTTGTAACGAGACCTTACTTTACACAAGCTAGCGGGTTACGGTGGACACTTTTCGTTGAGCAGAGCAAATCGAGACCTCCGCTTAACTCTGGATACCTCGAAATTTTCATGCATTCTCTTGAGTTTTGACTTAACAAGATTTTACTGTACGCATAAAGTGCATAGTAAACGTTAGCAGAATGTCTGTTTGGAAGATGCTTGATCGTTGTGCCTTTGAAGCATGAACACATAATCAGGGATGCCAGTGTTCCGGCCGGCTATAGCCGGAATTCGGCTTTTTCTTATTTTGGAAAAGGAAATCCGGCAAAGTCTTTTTCCAGGCCGGAAAAGTAAACGGCCTGAAATGTAAGCAGAATATATTTTCAACTCTTCAAGTAAAAAAAAAACATGGAAAATTGTCTCACTTTCTGATCAACGATGTCCGGATATGCCATGTACACGCACGTAGCACGTTTTCCCAATGATTTGCACACATCCAGTATGTCTGTATCCCGGCCATAATCATTCACGGCTAAAGTATCGCGAAACCAGACTATCGATCAAAAGTACATAGAGGGCGCTGTGGTTAGATCACATACATATCCATTGCATTGCACTCATACTGTCAATGTACATACTGTACAGTATACTGTGCTGGCGAGTCCATGTCCACACATACAAGCAGTTATGATAGTGGATTTTCTTTTTCGGCCCTGAAGGTAAGAGCCACTGACATCCCTGAATAATGTACATGTGTGTTTCAGTCTTATGAAATACATTTTGCACAGTTATTATAAGATATGTTGCAACGCCTTGACGGATAATTCAAGACTTTATAAAATTGATATCTAAAACAAAATACAACAAAAGTGCTTTTATGAATGTACAGGGTGAACCGTCCGGTGCGTTTGATGCTTGACCGTGATGAGGACATGAGTCTTACTGGGACACGTCACCCGTTCTTGGGACGCTATAAAGCTGGATTGACAAACGACGGCCAGATGAGGGCGGTAGAGATAGACCTGTATGCCAATTGTGGATGTTCGTATGATTTGTCCATCGCAGTAAGTCTACAATGTCCAGCTTACGTTGTTTTACTGTGTTTGCCCTTTTGCAATACTGCTATTATCTACACTAATTTTTTCTGAATGCTCATGGCATATAGAACCTTTGCACGGGCGGCCACGACAGGGGGCTGGTTTTCATATGATGTGACAATAGATCCGCAAAGTGCCTACTTGTGCATGACACACAGTAACAATTGGACTGCCCTGTAGCGTGCTCCCTGCTGCAGACCAATTGAAGCTCAGTATTCGGAACATTTCAATCCTGTTGCGTCTATATAGTACCTTTGTTGGAGAAATTGCCAATTACAGGGATGTGATTGTTTCGGTTTTTCCCGGAACTTCATTTTTGTCTCATTGGTTTGTGACAAAGATTATTCCGGGAAAAAACGGGAACAAGTCACATTCCTGCAATTACTATTCATTCACACACACAAAAATGCATGGATTTTTCAGGTTTTCTCAAGTACTACTGCATCTATAGGCCTTTTCCCACGACACTTTTACCCCGAGATAACCCGGGTAACAGAAATATATAACCCCGAGATTACCCGGGTTAAGGGTTCGTTTCCCACGACAAATCTCGGGGTTACGAATTACCCGATTTATCTGGCCAAAAATGCCACTTAACCCGGGTAATTTCTAGCCCTGCTCGGGAGGTGGGTTAACCCACCAATCTCGGGGTTAACGGCGACCTTGAGACGATTCTCCGGGTTAATGTTTGTCGTGGGAAACGACGACAATAGCCTACCCGGGTAGGCTATTTAGCGAGTTAAATTCTTGCCGCAATAATGCAAGTGCAAGTGCGCCCGCGCTTGAATGGCACTGTCAAACTGGTCAAACTGGTACTCTTCTGAAGGTAGTGTACAACAAAATACGCGTGGGGCAAGTGACAAAGCACACATCGATAAATATTATTAAACATGCGAAATATTAACAGCAAAATTGCCAGCGATGTTTCTGTGTTGTCCGCCATGTTTGTGTGTGCGCGCGCAGCCTGATCGATCGATCAATTTTCCACACGCAATTGTTTCTGGGTATTTGTGCTGATTGGTGTACCGTACCCGGGTACGTGCGCATGCAGAAATGCCGTCGGAAAAGGGTCGCTGTTGTACCCGTGTAAGAGACGACCCGGGTAAGTGCTTCTCCGGGTTAATGCTTGTCGTGTGAAAAGAAACTCCGGGTTAAATGTAACCCGGGTTATTTACCGCTACCCGGGTAGAAAAGTACCAGGGTCGGAGGTGGGTAGTGGGAAAAGGCCTAAAGTGGCTAAAATTTCGACAAGTTTTCTCGATATAGGCGTTTAATTACAAGTAGAATTAACGCTGTTTTTAACAGTTTACCAATTATGTATTCTATCTTTAACTTCTTTTATTCCATGATGAAGGTTATGGAAAGAGCATTGTTTCACTCCGATAACGTCTACAACATTCCCAATGTCAAAGTGACTGGCCATCTGTGCAAAACCAATATGCCATCCAACACAGCATTCCGAGGGTTTGGTGGTCCGCAGGGCATGTTGATCATTGAACATATTATGACTGAGATCGCCTTTCAGCACGGGCTGTCACAACTTACAGTAAGTATATGGTTTAATAATGCAAATTATACCGTGACTGAAAGATGGGGGGAGGTCTTGTGCAATTTTATAGAAGAAGCTGTAGACTTGATGTCAAGTCAATATACCGTGGTCCGTCTGACGCCTTTATACGCACACAATCGAGAGCCGTTTTTAAGTACAGTATACACTACCCATAAAAACTTTGGAAACACCTTGAAAGTTTCAGGTTTTTGAGAAGAAAACGTATAATTTTGTGAATGTTAATTTTGTGAAAGCAAATGTAGGTGTATTCTAACAAAAAGCAATATAATAATATCACTTAATGCCGCAAAGGGGCGACCCACCAGTAAAACTTTGCCAAACGACCACCGAAATTTCGGCTAAAAGACATCGATTGGACACCAAATTTCTGTACCCAAAGCTTCCAAAAATGGTTCCATACCTAATAAAAATTGTTCTAGACCTAATAAAAATGGTTCTCGATTTTTAAAGATGGTTTTTGACCTAAAAAAAATGGTATTTGACTTCCAAAATATTGGGGCTACACCAAATTGTCGCCCTAACCAACTGCGTCGCCCTAATATGACTCTCTACACAAAAAGTGTCACCCCATTGGATAAAATAGAGAAATATACATGTTAATTTTAGTGCCATCTTCGGCCTCAGCAGTGGGCTTTATCAACAAATTGGAGAGCATGCAAAAAGAAACAGTTAAACTTGATGTTCATCAAAGAATACCCCCTTAGCAGCTATGACAGCTACACACAATCTCTGCATCATGGTTGTCGGTTTCTCGAAACATTCAGTGGAGATACGCCTCTTTTAAGACTCTCCAGAGGTTTTCTTGGCTGGTTGGGCATTTCTTTCTGACCTTACGATCCAACTCCCAGAGCAGCTCAATGGGATTGAGATCAGGTGACTGGGCAGGCCATTCCATGATGGACAGCACTCCAGATGACTGCTTTCTCTCCAGATACCCCTTACACCTCCGTTTGCTTTAATAGCTTGGTTTATTATGGTAAACAAAATAATACTTCCTTCTCAAAAACCTAAAACTGTCAAGGAGTTTCTAAAGTTTTGATGGGTAGTGTATGTATGGTTTTGACTCCGTATAGCGACTTGAGAAACATGTTTGGGCACCAATATTCATAGAATTCAAGCCGTGTACCAGATAAAGATGCTGTTGCTATGGAAAGAGCCAATCAGATCTATTCGCTTGCGGCATGGCAGCATCATTTTTTACCAGAGGGATATAATGTTTAAATGATTCAGTCGGGGCATTTTTCAGTAGAATCATATTCGGATGAACTGCGTTTAGCTTTTATCAAAATGTAGTAGGTCTTCTTTGAGTCACGAGCATTTATAGTGCAGGTGCGCCCCCCCATGCCCCCCCCCAACCCCCCTCCCCCCTCCCCCCTCCCCCCTCCCCCCAACCCCCTCCCCCCCCCCCTCCCCCCTCCCCCCTCCCCCCTCCCCCCTCCCCCCTCCCCCCTCCCCCCTCCCCCACGCCCATAGCTATGGTGCTGTAGCAGAGGAACACTGGGACGCACTGGGGCCAACCAGGACGCAAAACCGGGAATGTGTGACAGGCCACTAAACAGTTTTGCAACAGTTTGTGGATTTATTATAATGAGAGTTTACTCTATTATTTGTTTTGATAGTTCCGGGAAAACCACTTCTATGAGGAAGGTGATAAAACCCATTTTGGTCAGGAGCTTAAGAATTGGAATCTGAAGCGCTGCTGGACGGAATGTCTGACCAAGAGTAAATATGCCGATCGTCGTCGCGATGTTGATCAGTTCAACAGGTATACAGTGTTTCTAGGCTTTGTTTTCCCTCCATTTGAAGCCTAGTATGTAAGATTTAATTTGCAATGTCCACAAACTTTAATCATTAGAAACTATGCATAGAGCTAGCTGTGGGCCCAGAGGCATGCTATGAAAATGGGATATTACTGATTATATACCTCATGCATAGATTCAAGTGGGGGCATTAAATCAGCTAGACCCGGCGCGTGTAGCATTCGTACTATGCCAATGGGCATTGTCATTTAGCGGGTTCCAGACGCGCGAATAACATGTGTAGCATAGCTGTGCACCAACTATGCAGCTGCGCGCTTCACGTACATACACATTCAGCAGGACGGTAATGGCAGAATCTCGAAGTCGTTTTGTGTTCTGTCGTAGATGATGAAGTCCTTAAGAAAATAAGAGAAGTGGCCTACAGTGAAAACTGTGTTAGGTGAAATGTGCTACTAAAGTGCCAGGTGATTATGCTACAATTTTTTTGCTGTAAATATACAACTTAGACCAGCTTCCGAAATTGAAACTCGAATGACCACTGTCATGACTGACTGTGTATCGTTACTTTTAACCAACCAGATGACAAAAAACTACACATTCGGTATATAAAACAGATATTGACTGCTGCTTATTCGGGTCATGGTTAAGATTATAGGCCCTCGGTGATCTCGAAGCCATGACTATGCCCCTTGGCTTCCCTTCAGGGCATAGTCATGGCTTCGAGATCACCTTGGGCCTATAATCTTAACCATGCCCCTCACTGCAGTCAATATTTCTATACTGTCAACAGAAAAATCTTAATCTGTGCTGAAGGATATACACAGTCACACTGTACATTTACATTATACATTTATTTAATTTTCCGGGATATACAAATCACAGACAAATAAATTACACGCACATATTACATACATACAAATAAACACTGAGCAGAAAACATAACAGAAAACAATACCCAAATAGCTCCCGCAGGATTACCCAAAAGAAACAAGTTTCTATCGAGGGGCTCTCCAAACTAATACATTTATGATAAATACATTTAATAAAAATATTTACAAAATTAAGCAATTACTCAAAATATAATTGAAAATTATAATACGTGTAAATAAAATAAATACTGGCATGCATACTATATTTAAATCATCATTCTAAAAGAACAACAACAAACAACAAACAAAACAAACAAAATTTTAAAAAAGCCTGCAGTGTAACTGGTACCTCAATCAAAAACTGAATACTTGTGATAAACTTCACAACAAAATTACAAACATTGAGATAATGAATACTGTGTGAAGCAATCAAACATTGTGGGGCTGGTGGCTACTTAAGAATGGGCATTAGGCTTCAATCATGCCGCTTGTGGCTGCTATTGTCAAAGAGTTAGTCAACAGTGAAGGCAACCATTAAAGGAGAAGGGGACCCAAGAAACAAAAGACCTTGTGCTCAACAAGTACATGTCGTACATTAATATAATGCAAAGAACAAGGTATATTACCCACTGAAAAGCAAATACGAACTTAAAGAATCAACATTTTGTCCGAATATTGGGCAAAGAATGACGTCTTTGCGTACAAGTCCTTTGTGCATTCCTATGGCAATACACGAAAAAGTTGTCTGCAAAACATCACTATTTGCCTAGTATTCAGACAAAATGGCGGCGCCCTTACTGCGAGGCATCGCTGCAATGGCCATTCTTTGTGGAGTTCGTATCCGCTTTTCAGAAGGTAATATTTCTTGTTCTTTGCATTACAATAATGTACGAGATGTACTTGTTTATGTTGAGTGCAAGCCTTTTGTTTCTCGGGTATAATTCCCCTTTTTCTTGTTACATTTTAAGTTTTAAATAATATTTACAAGATAATGTATAGATTATCAAAATATTTTAAACAATTTCATTTGAACAAAAACAGAAAACAGACTTTAAAAAAACTATTCTTACAAAACGTAAAAAAGAAAATACTATCGACTGAAAATTGACCAATCATATGTTGTACGCAAAAATGCCATAGCCTCAAGAGAGGGCGGTCTGCGACGGCAATATCCATAATCGCCAAACAATTCGTCACTTTTTACCGATTTTTGTTTTAGTTAGGAACATCGTACAGGGAAAATCGTTAGATGATAACAGAGAGAAAATATAACTGATTTAGTTTAAATATAACTTATTCCTTGGGTACCCTTCTCCTTTAACATACACATTATAGTGCATTTCATTTCAAATTTGTTGTCAAGTTTCTTTCATCATCAGACATATTTCAGGTAATCAATTCTCACAACTGATCAAATTGACAATTCTGCCACAAAAATAGTTATTCCTGTGATGAATGTGTAATTGATAAAATGATATATTATTTTGACAAAATAGTTTAATGTCAATATATGCCTTTGTACGCTGTTTAAGTGATTTGGGCATAAGTTGGTGGATGTCGCCTTTATCTACATTTTTTTCTTTCAGTGAGAATCGTTGGAGGAAGCGGGGCATTGCAATTACACCCACCAAGTTTGGTATTGCGTTTACATTTAAATCGCTCAATCAGGTAATTTTTTTTCTTCTGTTTGTGGGGCAGTTTTGACCTTGGAAAAATAAAATAAGAAGCTTTAAAATATTTGACCATTGGGACCAGTTAATAGTGTTTAACACTTGAGATGTTCGGAGACACAGAAATAAATAAGCATTAACTATTATTCATAAATACCTTACAGTTTAGAGTTTGTGACTTTGGTGGTCTTAAATGGACACTAATAAAGGCCCAGCTGGTTTCTAGTCTGGCCTGCGACACCCAAGTCAGTTTCAGTGCGTTATGGAACACGCAAAAACGCACATGTTCGAAAGTGAATTTGACACCGTGTGACAAAAAGTTTGGTAAATTTTCCCGGCCACGGTGCATGTGCGTACAACACGTACATGTGCGCGTAGCTCGCATTATTGAACAAAAGCAACTTGACACAACGAATGTGAGGAATGTAAGAAAGTTTACTGAGAAGAATTTTGAGTAGTTTTACTTATTTAAACAAAAGTGTATTTATGAATGGGAAAAATAAACTTCTTTTCCGCCTGGGGACCTGGGGCCAATTTCAAGCACAAACATTTGAATAGGACAGAACTTCTTTGCGTTTTATTGGAAAAATTAGGTTTCAGCCAAAACCTTATGTGATGTGTAATTAATAATATTCTGTTGATGTTTCTAAGAACACAATTTGACATACATTTTGGGCTTGTAACTCATTTTACAAAGCAAAGATATTCTGTGGTAAACAAACTTTTGTGCTAAACAGTGCTGTGAATTTGGCCCCGGATGAAGGTTGATAAAAGATTATCAGCATCCAGGATGTACAGTTTGAAACTGGGCAATGTACTCTTATTCTAACTAACAGACCAGTGCCTTAGTTCACATCTACACTGATGGATCAGTCCTCATAGCTCATGGAGGAACGGAGATGGGGCAGGGGTTGCACACCAAGATGATTCAAGTGGCTAGTCGAGCTCTGAGGATCGCTCAGGACAAGATACATATCATGGAGACTAGCACCGTGACCATACCCAACACCTCGCCTACAGCTGCCAGCTCTAGCTCGGATCTCAATGGAATGGCTGTAAAGGTCAGTCAGTAAGGATGGGCATGGGGTACCCCATGGGCTAGTCAGGCTCTAAGGATTGCTCAGGACAAGATACATATCATGGAGACTAGCACCGTAACCATACCCAACACTTCGCCTACAGCTGCCAGCTCTAGCTCGGATCTCAATGGAATGGCTGTAAAGGTCAGTCAGTAAGGATGGGCATGGGGTACCCCATGGGCTAGTCAGGCTCTAAGGATCGCTCAGGACAAGATACATATCATGGAGACTAGCACCGTGACCATACCCAACACCTCGCCTACAGCTGCTAGCTCGGATTTCAATGGAATGGCTGTAAAGGTCAGTCAGTAAGGATGGGCATGGGGTACTTCCAAATACTGAAAGGCACCCAGGCCTGTTTTTTGCTGATATATGCTTCTGCTTGGCGGCATGGGTGACTTTCAAAATCAGCACCTTTTTTTTCCCTTCAAAATCGTTGCTCAAAATGGAATCTTTAAACAAGTCTTTTTACAGGAAATTGCAATTTTTGTTGAAATACAAATCTCTACACGTTCTACATACCTCTCTGGCCGAAATACTCTCAAAAGTGGCGTACAAACGTCCTTAAAACCCGAATCTTTCACGACAAATGGCGACCATGCTTTTCAGGTGCAACCTTAACCTAGCTGCTATGTGTCTGTCGTCTTCATCGCTGTATGTCGTGTTAATCATCATGGCAGAAGATATCCAGAACGTAGTAAAAACGCCCTAATAGGTCGCCGTGCAGTAGCGATACACGTAGTAAGAAACTATGAGCGTAGTGAGAGCGCCGCGGTATCGCCGGTGAACGCCGTTGCCAAGTCCATAGATCTCAATAGAAACGCCATAAGCGCGGAAGGTCGTGTCGACCGCGTCGTGAGAATGCGGTATGATCGCACAGGTCGCGGTAAGAGTTTGTATTTTTTTTAAAGTTTTTCTCGCATTGTGTTCACGTTTTCCGGCGACCTTGTACATTTTCTGGTCGCCGCAAGGTCGTGGATGGTCGCCGTCCAGTCTGACGGGGGTATAATTGGATGATAGCACAACCCGTTGTGATTATTTTCGCAACGCGTTGCCGCAATACGTTATGAGTACTTATGACCTTTTGGCTTGCCATATACGTTATGACCCTTTTGGCTTGCCATATACGTTATGAACTTTTGGCTTGCCATACTATTTCGCCGTGACGTCATGACGCGCAAAGTCGGCCATATCTTGCAAAACGGGAATACACTGTATGACATGTGCTATGATTTGTCGTGAAAGATTCGGGTTTTAAGGACGTTTGTACGCCACTTTTGAGAGTATTTCGGCCAGGGAGGTATGTAGAACGTGTAGAGATTTGTAAAAAAAACGTGCTGATCTTGAAAGTCACCCATGGCCAAGCAGAAGCATATATCAGCAAAAAACAGGCCTGGGTGCCTTTCAGTATTTGGAAGTAGGGCATGGGGTAGTCATGGGGTACCCCATGGGCTAGTCGGGCTCTATAAGGATTGCTCGGGACAAGATACATATCATGGAGACTAGCACCGTGACCATACCCAACACCGCGCCTACAGCTGCCAGCTCTAGCTCGGATCTCAATGGAATGGCTGTTAAGGTCAGTGGTTAAACTTATGGTAGGGTGGTCATGGGGTAGTCATAGGGTACCCCATGGGTTAGTCGGGCTCTGAGGATCGCTCAGGACAAGATACATATCATGGAAACTGGCACCGTGACCATACCCAACACCTAAGCTGCCAGCGCCAGCTCTGATCTCAATGGAATGGCTGTTAAGGTCTAGGGTTATCCTTGTGGTAGGGTGGCCATGGGGTCGAGTCAGGCTCTAACGATACCCAAACACCTCGCCTACAGCTGCCAGCACTAGCTTGGATCTCAATGGAATGGCTGTAAAGGTCAGTCAGTAAGGATGGGCATGGGGTACCCCATGGGCTAGTCAGGCTCTAAGGATTGCTCAGGACAAGATACATATCATGGAGACTAGCACCGTGACCATACCCAACACCGCGCCTACAGCTGCCAGCTCTAGCTCGGATCTCAATGGAATGGCTGTTAAGGTCAGTGGTTAAACTTATGGTAGGGTGGTCATGGGGTAGTCATAGGGTACCCCATGGGTTAGTCGGGCTCTGAGGATCGCTCAGGACAAGATACATATCATGGAAACTGGCACCGTGACCATACCCAACACCTAAGCTGCCAGCGCCAGCTCTGATCTCAATGGAATGGCTGTTAAGGTCTAGGGTTATCCTTGTGGTAGGGTGGCCATGGGGTCGAGTCAGGCTCTAACGATACCCAAACACCTCGCCTACAGCTGCCAGCACTAGCTTGGATCTCAATGGAATGGCTGTAAAGGTCAGTCAGTAAGGATGGGCATGGGGTACCCCATGGGCTAGTCAGGCTCTAAGGATTGCTCAGGACAAGATACATATCATGGAGACTAGCACCGTGACCATACCCAACACCGCGCCTACAGCTGCCAGCTCTAGCTCGGATCTCAATGGAATGGCTGTTAAGGTCAGTGGTTAAACTTATGGTAGGGTGGTCATGGGGTAGTCATAGGGTACCCCATGGGTTAGTCGGGCTCTGAGGATCGCTCAGGACAAGATACATATCATGGAAACTGGCACCGTGACCATACCCAACACCTAAGCTGCCAGCGCCAGCTCTGATCTCAATGGAATGGCTGTTAAGGTCTAGGGTTATCCTTGTGGTAGGGTGGCCATGGGGTCGAGTCAGGCTCTAACGATACCCAAACACCTCGCCTACAGCTGCCAGCACTAGCTTGGATCTCAATGCAATGGCTGTAAAGGTCAGTCAGTAAGGATGGGCATGGGGTACCCCATTGGCTAGTCAGGCTCTAAGGATTGCTCAGGACAAGATACATATCATGGAGACTAGCACCGTGACCATACCCAACACCGCGCCTACAGCTGCCAGCTCTAGCTCGGATCTCAATGGAATGGCTGTTAAGGTCAGTGGTTAAACTTATGGTAGGGTGGTCATGGGGTAGTCATAGGGTACCCCATGGGTTAGTCGGGCTCTGAGGATCGCTCAGGACAAGATACATATCATGGAAACTGGCACCGTGACCATACCCAACACCTAAGCTGCCAGCGCCAGCTCTGATCTCAATGGAATGGCTGTTAAGGTCTAGGGTTATCCTTGTGGTAGGGTGGCCATGGGGTCGAGTCAGGCTCTAACGATACCCAAACACCTCGCCTACAGCTGCCAGCACTAGCTTGGATCTCAATGGAATGGCTGTAAAGGTCAGTCAGTAAGGATGGGCATGGGGTACCCCATTGGGTAGACAGGCTCTGAGGATCGCTCAGGACAAGATACATATCATGCAGACTAGCACCGCGGCCATACCCAACACAGCGTCTATAGCTGCCAGCTCTAGCTTGGATCTCAATGGAATGGCTGTAAAGGTCAGTCAGTAAGGATGGGCATGGGGTACCCCATTGGCTAGTCAGGCTCTAAGGATTGCTCAGGACAAGATACATATCATGGAGACTAGCACCGTGACCATACCCAACACCGCGCCTACAGCTGCCAGCTCTAGCTCGGATCTCAATGGAATGGCTGTTAAGGTCAGTGGTTAAACTTATGGTAGGGTGGTCATGGGGTAGTCATAGGGTACCCCATGGGTTAGTCGGGCTCTGAGGATCGCTCAGGACAAGATACATATCATGGAAACTGGCACCGTGACCATACCCAACACCTAAGCTGCCAGCGCCAGCTCTGATCTCAATGGAATGGCTGTTAAGGTCTAGGGTTATCCTTGTGGTAGGGTGGCCATGGGGTCGAGTCAGGCTCTAACGATACCCAAACACCTCGCCTACAGCTGCCAGCACTAGCTTGGATCTCAATGGAATGGCTGTAAAGGTCAGTCAGTAAGGATGGGCATGGGGTACCCCATGGGCTAGTCAGGCTCTGAGGATCGCTCAGGACAAAATACATATCATGGAGACTAGCACCGCGGCCATACCCAACACAGCGTCTATAGCTGCCAGCACTAGCTTGGATCTCAATGGAATGGCTGTAAAGGTCAGTCAGTAAGGATGGGCATGGGGTACCCCATTGGGTAGACAGGCTCTGAGGATCGCTCAGGACAAAATACATATCATGGAGACTAGCACCGCGGCCATACCCAACACAGCGTCTATAGCTGCCAGCTCTATCTGGGATCTCTACAGAACATCGGTGTTAAAGTCGGTGATTCACACAAACCTGACTCCATGATTCTCATTGGTCGATTTATGGTAACAAATTCTCATCTACCCCTTCTCATTTCATCGTACTCTGCGTAATGCACTTTGGTATTACAAGTACACTGCACTGCAAACATTTCAAAAATACACATACACAATGATGAATGCACAATGAAATTTCTGAAGAGACAAGGCACCACAAATATCTTTGTCTACAGTGAGGAACAAATCATGGAATCACTTCCTTCTGGGTCATTCTATAAATTTTGGGTCATTTTTTCTGTCCCCGTTACACCTGACATACTGCTATTTGCCATACAAGTATCATTAAAAATGCCTTCAAATCATATTTTTATGAATTGTATTTTATGTAATCACTCTTTGAAATAGAAGGCATTTAAAGAATGTCCTGAATTTACAAAATACAACATTTTACAAGATGTCAGATGTAACGGGGACAGAAAAATTATAGAATGACCCATCTCCCATAGACAACAGGAACTGTTTTCAAGATGATGTTGAGGCTGAATGACAGATGCACAGTCTACATGTACAGTACATGCACAGCTAATCAGGACTCCCAATTCACTTACTATTATAAACATTTAAAACAGCTTTTCAGTGTTTATAGTAATATACAAACTTTGTAAACTTACATGTATCACACATGTAGCACCAGGAGTCTAGAACATCACTTTTTATTCAGTAAAGAGGAAATTCATGTGAAATTCATGTATGTTATAAATCGGGGTGTCCTCAGTAAAATGTAGAGATACACTATTATTTGTGGATCCCTGTCATGGATCACAAGCACAGGTGCAATGTCTGTGACATTTGTAGTACTCCGATTTGTTTTCTTCATTTCAGTTTAAATAACATGTCAGTGTTCAGAAAGGTAAACCAGAGTATTGTATATTGAGTTCTCTGAAATATTAGACATGAAAGTAGTTTTTCATATTGTACCCAAGCGATATATGGGAAGCTGTTAAAAAGAATGCCACAATCTAACTGCTGATAGGGTTGTGCGCCTGACCAGCAGCCACCTATAGTTGAAGCGAAATGGTTCTGGTGATTCCCTGACGGCAGCGGTAATAATGGTAACAGCGCCTTGAGCACCCTGCAGGGTGGATATGTACGCTATACAAAAACTATGGATGCTAGGATAGGGCGACAATTTGTGTGTAAAAAAAGCTATATTAGGTCATCATTTTGGTGTTGTCCTAATATTTTTGAGATTAAAAATAATTTTTTTAGGTCAAAAACCTTTCTTTTTTGTTTAGGTCAAAAACCATTTTTATTAGGACTAGAACCAATTCTCTTAGGTCTGGAACCATTTTTGGAAGCTTTGGGTAAAAAAATAAGGTGTCAATTTGAGTGATTCTTGCAGAAATTTCGGTGGTTCCCGGGGAAAGGCTTCTAGAAATGTCGCCCTATTGCCGCATCCAGAGTTCTTACAAATCTAATAATTATTATTATTATTATTATTATATCGTGTTATAATTTCATGTCAGCCATCGTGAAATTTACTAAAAATAATAAATCGGATTATCATCATATTGCCAACTCTTTGAACAGTGTGACAACAAATATACTATCAAAACCATTGGAAAGCATGTACACTTGATCATTCAGGTAAAATTAGTGACAAGAATGTATAGTGTCGGTGTTTTCTCACAATTTTATGAAAGTGGACAAAACTGTAATGTCCGTGACGTTGAAAATGTAATGTCCGTGACGCAACGTTTAGCGTTCTACAGAGCACATGCTCATTAATTTTCAATTATTTTTTAAGATGCTATTTATACATTGCCTTACCAAGCATAAACTCACAGACTTTTCAACAAATGTACTGGCATGCAAAAGGTCTTGTCCAAAAAATGTAATGTCCGTGACTCGACGGTAGAGATTATTTATGATATCGAACAAGCGATTTATAGAAACTGTCTCAACTTCCTAATGTACACTGTCCAGGATGACGGCTTTGTAATAACTGGATTATTTCAAATTAAACACATCCATGGATATAAAATGAGCTCTTAAAGTTAAAAAAAAAATTGTGAAATGTAATGTCTGTGATGCTGGAATTGCCCTCGTGTATACATGTAAATCTCAAAAAGTCAAATTTGGGGAACACTCCTCATCATGCCGTGGCAGGTCTAAAATGTTTGTTCTCACAAATTTTCTTCTCCTCTTTGAAAACCAGATTGCATGTGAAACACTCCTACAAAATCTGGAGCCCTTCATACATGAAAACCCCAAGGGCACATGGGAAGATTGGGTGAGTTGCGTCTATTTCTTAGCAAAAGTCCTGGATTTTTCAGGTTTTTTTTCCCAGGTTTGTGTTAAATGTTCTGTTGTGTTGGTCATCCCTGTATGTGTTGGCTGATTTGTTTTGTTTTAAATATGGAATTACCTTTCACCTACATGTGTAAAGTGTCTTCCCTAAATGTCATACATGTGGGGGTGATGCCATTGGCAACCAACAGCCAGAGACACCGGGGAATCCCCTTATTCTTCACAAGAGTTTCCTGGGATTTCTTAAGTTGTTTACACAATATACTGGACCAACGGCTTTGCATCCTTTCTGAAGGATGGAGCAATTGTGGTTGAGTGCCATGCTCAAGGGCACAGCTAGGTACCTCGGTATCGAACCCACAAGTGTTCGCCTGAATATTGCAAGTTTATGACCCAAACCACTCGGCCAAGGTACGCCATCCACATATCACCATAAAGCTACGATGTACATGTTAATGGGTGAGGTCACAATTCCACGTGTGTTACGTGTTAGTGTAACATTAACTTAATCAGAATTGTGACTTATAAATGTGTTGGATCTTGCATTCTACTCCCAATTGAGAAATATTTTTGGCTCTGTGAAGATTTAAACAAATTCAAACACTTAGTGGTTAAGTTCATGTAACACGGACTGGAAGTCACAATTCTGTGTTAGTGTTGAAAGTCATGCAGACATTTACAAAGATGCCGAGTCAACAGATCTGTTACACTAACACTAACACAGTTTCCCGAGACGCCGATTTAAAAGATCTGTTAACATATATGTTACACTAACACAAACACGCAACACAGAATCGCGCCCTCACTTACTGCCATTTGCAGTTCTGTGCACAACTGTTAACACATACTGTGAACCGGTGTTTGTTCTGAGGTCACAATTCCGATTAAGATAACGGATCTATTAACAGATCTGTAACACTAACACGTAACACACAGAATTGTGGCCTCGCCCAATGTGTTCGTTTCGCTAAGGCCCGCTTCAAAGGTCGCGCTTATGCCCTGATTGTTTTAATTCGACATGGCACAAGCACGACGTTTGAAGCCATTTGGCTTGGCAAAATGAATTTGGCCTGGCAGAAAAATTGAGCTCGACAGGGTCTGCCGTGCTAACTCAATTTAGTGCGGCACAAGCACGGCTTGGCTTCAAACGTCGTGCTTCTGCCGTGTCGAATTTAATTCCAGTTAGAAGTTGGTCAGCAATTTTGTTCACAACTAGAAATGCACGTGATCGCAGCTCATACATGTATGTGAGTAAAGAAATAACCAACAAACAAGTACATCAAAATAATAAATATGGCAACGAACAATGGACAGAATGTAAAACGCACGTGCGCAACGTCCATGACGTGCACACGACTGGCCCACCATGTTGGATGTAAAAAGTTCGACTGGAAGTTTGCAATTAAGTTCGATGTTTGAAGCTACTGCCGTGCTTGCGCTGTGCTACCATCGATCTACGTTTGAAGCGGGCCTAAGAGTAAATAAAAGCTTGATGAACAGAAGATAGTTGAGTCCATGACAAGTCTATGAATCTAGAAGGTTCAAACTCCAACAAGGTATGAACTCCAACAAATGCATTGTTTTTATCAGTGCTTATCAGCCTTGTTAGTGGACTTGTGATGGACTCAACTACAAAACCATGCAACACTGTCCATTGTTACCAAGTATTGGTTGATCTCATTGTGAATTATTTCTTGTTTCAGGTCATGGCTGCTTACTTAAATCGTGTCAGTCTGTCTTCCAGTGCCTTCTATAAGTGAGTAATTATACTCACTCTTTTGACAATATTCAGAACTCGTACACTTTTTATGATTTTGTTTATGATTTTTTTTTTGTTTTGTATTTCCCGATTATTGTAGCATCAAGCAAATTCCCTAGAATGATACTTGAATATTGTCCCCGCACAGCGACAAGCTTATACTTCTCGATTTCATTTCATTTCATTTCATTTATTATTTCTCAGGGCAAACATGAAAGGTACAGTACACACAGATGAAAATTGACATAAAACAAAACATTACATGGTAACACCCCTGAAGGATTGCCAAATGTGAACTAAATCACAATCGAGTGGCTCTCCAAATGCCGCCATGCCAACACTTAAAATACACATGTACAAAATAAAATAATACTAGGTAATTAGGCGTTTTAAATAAATAAATAAATAAATACATAGTGCATAGTATTACAAGTATATTGGTCGATTAAAAAATACATTCTTGTACAGTTATATATGTTGAAGTATGGTTAAATTACAAATAGATTTGCTTACAGTAAAGGGGCTATGCAGGAGAGGAAGTATAAATAAATAAATATGTAGACGGAATTCAAGTACATTTATGAAAAATCTCCTTCTTAAAAAAAAACAAAAAACCAACAACAACACAAACAAACAAACAAACAAACAACAAAACAAAACAAAACAAAACAAAACTACAACAACAACAACAACAACAACAAAAACAGAAAAGAAAAAACAATTTAAACCCGAAACATGATGTCGCACTCTGCTTACATGCGCACAATTCTTTGGTAGAATACCAGACAGCTTGTAGGGCCATAGAAAAGCGCGCATGTAAGCAGACCAATGTTTCGGGGGTGCAGGTCTACATGTACTTAGGATGGAAATATGATGGATTTACCGGGAGACAGAATGTGATTACGCAAACTACTGAAAAACTTGGACATATTTAGTACAACTTGTTCCTTAACAACGGGTGGTAAACTATCCCATAATCTAGGAAACTTAACAAATAGGGAATGGTGTAAGCAGTTAGTGCGGCCCCCCTTATGAACAAACTTGACAGAATCACAATGCCTAGAATTAACAGTAACATAACTGTTTTCTTGATTTGAATTTAGACAAGTCACCAATGGATTTCATTTGCGATACAGTATAATTCAAATATGCAGCGTTCTAATTCGCCCCGATTGCGTGGAATTCATCTTGTGTGGTAATCGGCAATGTATTGAAGAGGTGAATTCGTCTCTTGTCATTCATTTTAGCACTTTGGTCATTTAAATTTAGAGAGTACCTTTTTGCATTTCCTACTCCATGACAGCCTATGAATGTTCCGGGTATTTTGCATTTTCTTGTTAAATGTTCGTTTAGATCGTTTTTTTGCATTCACAAAACAAGCGCAGAGGATTGGGGCTCAAGGTCAATATGTAATGAGATGATTTCAATATAGACATTATCTCACTCTCTCTCTCGTGTATGGCATAATGTATTGTGTTTGCATCACATATATACAGTACCACGAGGCCAAAGGCCCATTGAAATTATGAAAATACAGTGGAAATTCCAGATGGTTAACCCAAATATTCCGGGTGATAGTGCAGTAACTGGCTATATGCCAGAGTATCCGTTATACGTTTGACAATATATATATACACATGTATTATGGTCCTAGATTCACTGCTTATATCTGGTGATGGTCACGAAAACTTGTCCCAAAATGTGCAACATCCAACTTGTTTTGCAGTTATAAACGAATTTGGCCTACTAAAGTTTGACATCAGTTGTCAGGGTAACGGCATCTTCCTTTCGCAACAGTCTTTCCTGCACATGTACCTAGTTTGCCAAGAACCCTTGCTGAAATGACTTATACTGGGCTGTATTTCAGGAATATATATGAATATTGATTAGCCAGTGACAGTGATCGCAACTGACCAATCACGCGCCGCGCATGTTCTCGGTCATCGCATGCAGTGCCGATATACTAAAGCACGCGTGCACGTTGCACGTAGCGCGACATTCAAAATGCATCATAGCTACGGATGCTGTTGCCAACAGCAATTAAGAGCCAATCACGCGCCTCGCTCCGTTTAGTGGTAGCGTCCACTTTTACTAGGGGGTGGGGTTTAATGTTTAAATGAACAGTCACTGTAAGGGCGTTTTTTAATAGGCCTATCTCTATTCAGAGATTCTGCGTTTAGCTTTTAGCGAAATATAGTAAGTCTTCCTTCAGTTACGAACATTTATACTGCGTGCAAGATAAAATTGTATACATGTACATAAAAAGATCTCCCCCATACAAATTGTGGTAATTGCGGCTACGATGTCGCGAGATAAACAACACGCGAGATGATTGTTCGAAACGGCTTCATTAAAAGGTCAAAAGATATCTTGTCTCTCATTGGTCGAACAGCTCGAGGCCTGAAATACAGCCCAGTATGTCGTTTCAGCAAGGGTTCTTGGCAAACAAGGTACGTGTGCAGGAAAGACCGTTGCGAAAGGAAGATGGGGTAACGGGGTCTAAACATTATCTGGTTCACTGGTTTTAGTGTAGACTCATTAACCTTGGCAACACACAAAAGGTGACATTTTCACTTTAGTGTTACACTGTACTGTATGTCACAGAAACAGCTGTGAAAGATATGAAACCAAATATAAATTCACTCCATTTTTGTATTCAGAACTCCAGACTTGAACTTCAGTTGGGAGACTGGCCTTGGGAAACCATTTAATTATTTCACTTACGGTGTGGGTGTCTCAGAGGTTGAGATAGACTGTCTGACTGGGGATCATCAGGTGTTAAGGACAGACATCGTCATGGATGTAGGAGACAGTATCAACCCGGCCATTGACATTGGACAGGTAATTAAGGTTTGTTTTGCCCCGACTCGACGTAACTTGATTAGCACGTTATACTCGAGGCTTCCCAATTGATGAGATAAGGTGATTAATTATTATTATTATTTCTTTCTGGTATTCATACCAAGGATTCCTCAATAGTGCTCATTGCACTGACACTCGCAAGCGTGAGGAAACCCATGAAGAATTAGAATTAGAAATGGCCAGAGACACCGGGGATGATCCCCCTTGCTCTTCACGAAAGAATGCTCTGGGATCTTTAGAGTGCGTTCCAAATTACCTAACACACTGTACCAACGGCTTTACATCCCTTCCGAAGGATGGAGCAAGTGTGGTTGAGTGCCTTGCCCGAGGGCACAGGTACCGTAGCCGTGGGTGTCTGGGATATAGAAGTCACTCCAACCACTAAAGTAGTATAGCGCCCTCATTTAGTTTGTTGTATTACGTGTATAAGCCACACACATGTTACATGTAGAGGGTTGTGAATTACACAGTTGTTAGCTTGAATACTGTCTGTATTTGTGTCATCTTTCTAAGAGTCAATCATATAAAAGAACCACGAAACATGGTGTCAGAAGTGATCTGATATTTGTAGAAAATATCAGAGACTAGATTGAGCTTACTGAGAGAGTTGGAGTAGCCAGCCTTCAACCACGAAAAAGAGAGAATTATCGGGGGTAAGCGAGCACCACTTCCGAATTTTCTGTGACAGTGTGTGACTGCATACGAACAGTGCATACGTACGTGTACATAACATACATTGCAGTGTTGTACACAGTAAATAGAGACACAAACGACAGTGTACACGATGGCGGCCTATCAAATTCCACCGCCGCAGGCCATGAACTGTAAAGGGGGTGATCTTGCAAATGAATGGACCTTTTTCAGAGAGAGTTTTGAGGACTATCGCAAGGCAGTAGAACTGGATAAAAAAGATGAATCAATCCAAGTAGCTACTCTGAAAAGTGTGATTGGAAAAGATTGCAAGAACATTCTGAGACAACTGCAGCTCACGGAAGAAGAAATACAAAGTCATACAACTATTCTCGATAAGCTACAGGAGCATTTCGCACCAAAGAGAAATGTACTGTATGAGAGATACCTGTTTCATACGGCCGATCAACAGCCAAATGAAACTGTAAACCAGTATGTCATTCGCCTGCGACAGATAGCTGAAAAATGCAAATTTAATCAGCTAGAAACAGAAATGATTAGAGACAGACTGGTTCTTGGAACTAGAGATAAAGCAGCAAGGGCACGTCTCTTCAGAGAAAAAGAATGTGATCTGAAGAGGGCGATAGAGACTCTAAGAATCAGTGAGCTGACACAAGAACAGCTGAAAAAGATTGACGTGCCCCAAACAGAAACAGTATATGCTGTAAAGAGGAGGGAGAGCAGAAAATCCCCCAGCAGCGCCAAAGCAAAGCCTAGTAATCCCCAAAATACTAGAAAACTGCAATCTTGCAAATACTGTGGATCTACACATGAGTGGGACAAAAAGAAATGTCCTGCCTATCGAAAACAGTGTGGGAAGTGTGGAAAAATGAACCACTTCCAGGCGGTGTGTAAGTGGAAAGACAAACAAAAGAGCCTACACACAATGCAAGAGGTACATGTACTGTCAGACAGCGATACCGATGAATCCGTTTTGGGTGTGCAACTACTCGGGGCTGTTACCAATGGAAGTAAAGCACTTATAGTTCCACTAACATTCAGCACAGGCCCAGGGGAGATCAATATCCAGTGCCAGATTGACACAGGAGCGACATGCAACGTGATGTCATACGATACCCTATGTGAGATCTTGTAGACAGGAAAACCTGGCATGAAAAAATCAAAGGCCAGATTGAAACTGTACAATGACAGTATCATCAACGTAAAAGGAGAATGTGAACTGAAATGTCGCTACAAAGGCGTGCAGTGGAATCTCAACTTTAAGATTGTGGATTCCAGTCAGCCTCCACTACTGTCACAACAGACCTGTACAAAGATGGGTCTCATCAGCGTACATATTGACAACACAGTCAATAGCATGAATCATCACGATGCAGTGAAGATGCCAGATGACATTTTGTCTGAATTTGGTGACGTATTCGAAGGGCTAGGTTGCTTAGCTGGAGAATACCATATTGACATTGATCCTAATGTGCGACCAGTCCAGAATGCACCACGTCGTGTCCCTGTAGCCATGAAAGACAAGCTACACGACAAGATATGTGACCTTGAGACACGAGGCATCATAGCAAAGGTGAATGAGCCTACAGCATGGATCAGCAGCTTGGTGGTTGTAGAAAAACCAGGCAAGATGCGAGTTTGTTTAGATCCTCGAGAGCTAAATTTAGCCATCAAGCGGCCCAAATACCAGATG
The DNA here is from genome assembly GCA_037783545.1 of Henricia sp. BOLD:AAB3569. Taxonomy (NCBI): domain Eukaryota; kingdom Metazoa; phylum Echinodermata; class Asteroidea; order Spinulosida; family Echinasteridae; genus Henricia; species Henricia sp. BOLD:AAB3569. The sequence goes on from JBBELK010000548.1 coordinate 161,764, forward strand.
CCGACACTTGAAGAGATATTACCGTCTCTATCGAATGCAAAGGTCTTCACAGTCCTGGATGCAAAGGAGGGATTTCATCAAGTCAAACTTGATGAAGAAAGCTCTTTCCTGACAACGTTCTGGACCCCTTTTGGAAGATACCGCTATCTCAGAATGCCATTTGGGATAGCTTCAGCTCCTGAAGAGTACCAACGACGACAGGTCGAGATAATACAGGGTCTACCTGGTACAGCAGTCATCGCTGATGATATTCTTGTGTACGGATGTGATGTAGCAGAGCATGACAAAAACCTGAGAGCACTACTTCAGCAGGTACGAACAAAAAATCTGAAAATAAACCGGAAAAAGGTCAAACTACGACTGAACGAGGTGACGTATATGGGCCAAGTCTTGACAGCTAATGGAATTCGTCCAGATCCAAGGAAGGTAGAGGCAATACAAAACATGCAGCGGCCTGACTCGAAGAAGGCAGTCCAGCGTCTGCTTGGATGTGTCAACTACCTATCGAGATACTTACCAAGGCTTTCAGACGTGAGTGAGCCACTGCGAAAGCTGACTGAAAAAACAGCAGTTTTCACCTGGCAGTCACAACAAGAAGAGTCCTTTCAGCAGATAAAGGACATGATCACCGGCGCTCCAGTTCTCAAGTACTACGACTTGAAGGAAGAGGTCACAATACAGTGTGACGCATCAGAAAAAGGGCTTGGAACAACTCTCCTTCAAAATGGTCAACCAGTCGTGTTCGCATCTCGATCCCTCACTTCTGCAGAGCAGAATTATGCACAAATTGAAAAAGAGTGCCTTGCCATAGTTTTCTCGTGTGAGAGATTTAATCAGTATCTACATGGACGAGAGCTGATCACTATCAACACCGACCACAAGCAATTGGTGCCGATATTCACAAAACCGATACTTAAGGCACCTAAGAGGCTGCAACGCATGCTTCTGAGGCTACAGAAGTACAACTTGAGAGTCCAGTACGTCCCAGGAAGCCAGATGTACATAGCTGACATGCTTAGCAGGGCTTTCCTGAAGGTCACCGACAAGAGTTGCTGGACAGAGCACCAGATATTCCAGCTGAGACGAGAAGAGCGACTCATGTCAGAGATTGAAATCATCAATCAGTCTAGCTATCTTTGCATGAAGGATAGCACACAGCTGGAGATCAAGAAGGCCACTCAAGCTGACCCAGTTCTACAAACCCTAAAGAACGTCGTGCTTGAAGGATGGCCCGAACAGAGAAACGAAGCACCGATATGCGTTCGAGAGTACTTCGGTTTCCGCGAAGAAATCACTGTCCAGGATGGCACTCTATACAAGGGCATGAGAGTAATCGTGCCCAAGTCATTACACAACATCATGCTGGCCAGAGTTCATTCAAGCCACCTTGGAGCAGAGGCTTGTCTACGCAGAGCCAGAGAAGTACTTTACTGGCCAGGGATGACAAACCAAATCAAGGACAGAATTAGCCAGTGCCAGTCCTGCAATGAGTTCTTGAACAAACAACAGAAAGAGCCAATGATGTCTTATGAAATACCCAACCGAGCATGGAGCATAGTCAGTCAAGATCTCTTTCACTACAGGCGAGCTGACTATCTCATCACTGTAGACCACTACAGTGACTACTGGGAACTAGACAAAGTTGACGACACCAGATCTGAGACCATAGTTGAATGCACAAAGAAGCATTTCTCACGCTATGGCATCCCCAACAAAGTAATTACCGACAATGGTCCCCAGTTCATAGCAAGGGAGTACGAGGAATTTAGCAGACAATGGGAGTTTGAGCATATCACTTCGTCTCCGTATCACAGCCAAAGTAATGGTAAAGCTGAATCAGCAGTGAAAATAGCCAAGAACATAATCAAGAAGGTAACCAAAGCTAAAGAGGACCTCCATCTTGCAGTTCTTGACTGGCGTAATACACCTGATGCCAGTGGCAGTAGTCCAATGCAGAAACTGATGTCCAAACGAGCGAGAACGCTGTTGCCCACTCCTGAGGTTTTTCTTCAACCAACGGTTATCAGTAACGTGCCAGACAACATCCAACTTCGAAAGCAGAAGGCCAAACGTCAATATGACAAGTCTGCCAAGCCACTACCAGAGTTGCATTTCGGACAACCAATCAGAGTACAGCCAACCAGCGGCAACACATCTTGGAGATCCGGCGAGTGTGTTGCCAGTGATGGTTCCCGTTCATATCTCATCGAAATGGAAAATGGTCAAGTGCTGAGACGTAACAGAAAGCACTTACGAGCAACACCACCACCACAGGCAGAAATCAGCGAATCCCTAGTTTCTCCTTCAAACACACCAACAGACCAACCAGTAGTTTCATCTAAGACAGCTGAGCCAGTGACAACAACTGACGACCCAATACGACCAGCAGGAAGTCGGCCGAGCAACGACCAGGTCTCTTTGAAGTCCACACACACACGATCTAATATCAAACCACCATCTAGATACAAGGATTATGTAGTTTGAAAACATGACAATGAACTCTAAATACTGTCATGCAAGCTTCCACACAAAAGCAGACACAAAGGACATTTAAAAAAAAAATAAACAGTTTGAGAGAAAACACATATTTTAATTTTGTTTGTTTGTTGTTTAATCATTACATTTAATTGATTGGCATTCTCTCAAGAAACACAAAAACCAAGCAGAATAAACCTGTTCATTTTGTTCACAGATAAAGCCACAGAAACAATAGTGCATAGCAAGTCATTCTCGAAACCTGAGCAGAACTGTTAAACTTAAAGTTTAAAGTTAAAGTTACAGTTGTTTAGTGTATTAACTTTGAAAACTGTTTTTTTTTTTTTTTTTTTTTTAAAAAGGAGGGAGATGTCTGGGATATAGAAGTCACTCCAACCACTTAAGTAGTATAGCGCCCTCATTTAGTTTGTTGTATTACGTGTATAAGCCACACACATGTTACATGTAGAGGGTTGTGAATTACACAGTTGTTAGCTTGAATACTGTCTGTATTTGTGTCATCTTTCTAAGAGTCAATCATATAAAAGAACCACGAAACAGTGGGGAGGTTCGAACCTGCAACCCCAATCTTAATCTGTATAAAGAAACTACATGTAATTACTGTATTTCGATTTTAAAAACCTTAGGTTCTCCTGCTACAAATTTTCTATCTTATAAACATAGCTGACAGTAAGCATTTGAAAACAGACTTAGCTGAGTCAAAGTCCTCAATCCTTCAAAATCAATACGATTTTACATACACCCTAGGGAGTTAGGGTTGACTTTGCTTTAAGTTACCGACACAACAGCAGCCATTTTTAAGCTCGTGCATGCATGCTTAAGGGGAGTTCACACTATCGCGGAAAAATCACACTGTGCCATTGGTTTGTACACAAACTGGTTTGCCGCTTGTGCGCGGCCTATCGCGACGCGCAAAACGTTTTGAGCTGGGTCAAAGTTCAAAATTGTTGAACTTTGACCGCGGTGCGCTGACCTTTTCAGCGCGCAGCCAATAAGGTATCAGAGAAGCCCCAAGATACCAGAACTGGAATTTTCTATTTTGGAAAGATCGGCGATTGGGGGCTCATGCAATGCGGTGAGCGCAGCGCGAAAGTGTGATTTTTCCGCGATAGTGTGAATCCGCCTTTAGGCCCACTGCAACCATGACTCGTCTGCTATAGACCGTATCGAATAGCCGTCATTTCTTGGGGCAGTTTCTTTGTTCCTTCAGGACATGCATGGTTGCATATGCATTGTGCTTCCATTGTTGAACGGTTTAAGTAACAATAGGTGCCCCACAAAATGGTGGCTGTTCGATAAGGTCTATAGCTAGCACACATTTTCAGCTTAAATGCTTTAAGCAGCACTATGAAATTGGGTCAAGATCAATTCCTTTCCAATTCCCTCTAAATAACCTACTAGATTCAAGTTCCCTTTGAATTGACGGTAAAAAGTAAGTTACTGTCTAATCACGGGGAACGGGACAAAGGAAAGAACTTTCACATATTTTCCAGTGCAAAATGGAGAAGTCAAAGGTAATGCTGTTCATAGTGTCATCTAGGGCTATGGTCTGTTTGTCTTGGAGGATTACCGAGTCACTCCATCAGGTCATCTACTGACTAAATGTTTAGGCTTCTACAAGATCCTACCACCATCATAATTTTACTACCTTCTACTAGACATTTTCTTTAGTTTCTTTCTGTTATTGTCCTATAACCTCTCAGATCGAAGGTGCCTTCACCCAGGGCTACGGTATGTTTGTCTTGGAGGATTACCGAGTCACTCCATCAGGTCATCTACTGACTAAAGGACCAGGTTTCTACAAGATCCCAGCATTTGGTGATATCCCGGCTGAGTTTAATGTCAGTCTGCTTACTAGAGCACCTAACCAATTCGCTGTCTGCTCATCAAAGGTTGGTTTACCCACCAAATATCTCCACTGATTCAGATATACAGTTGAAGTCGGAAGTATACATGCAACTGTATGCAACCAAGTGTTAAAACTTGTGTGCTTACACCATTTTTTGTAACAGTCTTTACTAAAGTCTTGATTTTGTGGAATTCCTCACGTGCATGCAGTACTTAAAAACATAGCTTGTACACCTTGCAATGGTTTTGGGTGATAATGGTAGTGGTGTACATGTACATGTATTTATACTTCTGACTTCAACTGTACATGTGCTGTCTATACAGAGGGCATCTCAATAGTTAAAACTAATGGCTTTATCCCAACATGTGAATGTGGCTTACACAGAGGCTTACACAAGTTCTTGCTATGATGGCTTTGAGGGTGATATGGGAATATACCGTACGAGTCATGAAAATACTAAACGAGCCCAAGGCGAGTTTGTTATTTTTTTATGACGGTGAAATAGCACAAGTTTTATGAACAGGGTGTCCGCAGGTATCAGAAAGTCTTATTTAAGACTTTTTAAGACCTTTTAAATTCCTTTTTAAGACCAATTAAACCCCCAAAACAGGAAAGAAATCCATACTCGGACACTACAGGCCCAAAATGTAGCTAACAATTTAATACTTGTTGAATGCTTTCTAATGCTTTTTAATACTTTTTAAGGCCTTAAATTTAGTAAATAAATTTAAAACTTGTTAAGACCCGCGGACACCCTGATGAAATAAATGTCACTAGTCACAATAAGTTAGGGATATTGGTGTGGTTCAATTTTGGAATTTTTTCTTTTTAAATGACTGTTTTCACCTATTCCTGTGACAAGGTGTGTCTGTCATGCAGCATCCATACTCAATTAATGCCTCAGCTGTATTGTTATACTGTATTCCATTAGGCAGTAGGTGAGCCGCCGTTGTTCCTCGCAGCATCCATATTCAATTAATGCCTCGGCTGTATTGTGATACTGTATTCCATTAGGCAGTAGGTGAGCCGCCGTTGTTCCTCGCAGCATCCATATTCAATTAATGCCTCCGCTGTATTGTTATACTGTATTCCATTAGGCAGTAGGTGAGCTGCCGTTGTTCCTCGCAGCATCCATATTCAATTAATGCCTCGGCTTTATTGTGATACTGTATTCCATTAGGCAGTAGGTGAGCCGCCGTTGTTCCTCGCAGCATCCATATTCAATTAATGCCTCCGCTGTATTGTTATACTGTATTCCATTAGGCAGCAGGTGAGCCGCCGTTGTTCCTCGCAGCATCCATATTCAATTAATGCCTCAGCTGTATTGTTATACTGTATTCCATTAGGCAGCAGGTGAGCCGCCGTTGTTCCTCGCAGCATCCATATTCAATTAATGCCTCAGCTGTATTGTTATACTGTATTCCATTAGGCAGCAGGTGAGCCGCCGTTGTTCCTCGCAGCATCCATATTCAATTAATGCCTCAGCTGTATTGTTATACTGTATTCCATTAGGCAGCAGGTGAGCCGCCGTTGTTCCTCGCAGCATCCATATTCAATTAATGCCTCGGCTTTATTGTGATACTGTATTCCATTAGGCAGCAGGTGAGCCGCCGTTATTCCTCGCAGCATCCATATTCAATTAATGCCTCAGCTTTATTGTGATACTGTATTCCATTAGGCAGTAGGTGAGCCGCCGTTGTTCCTCGCAGCATCCATATTCAATTAATGCCTCGGCTGTATTGTTATACTGTATTCCATTAGGCAGCAGGTGAGCCGCCGTTGTTCCTCGCAGCATCCATATTCAATTAATGCCTCGGCTGTATTGTTATACTGTATTCCATTAGGCAGTAGGTGAGCCGCCGTTGTTCCTCGCAGCATCCATATTCAATTAATGCCTCAGCTGTATTGTTATACTGTATTCCATTAGGCAGTAGGTGAGCCGCCGTTATTCCTCGCAGCATCCATATTCAATTAATGCCTCGGCTTTATTGTTATACTGTATTCCATTAGGCAGTAGGTGAGCCGCCGTTGTTCCTCGCAGCATCCATATTCAATTAATGCCTCAGCTGTATTGTTATACTGTATTCCATTAGGCAGTAGGTGAGCCGCCGTTGTTCCTCCCAGCATCCATATTCAATTAATGCCTCGGCTTTATTGTGATACTGTATTCCATTAGGCAGCAGGTGAGCCGCCGTTGTTCCTCGCAGCATCCATATTCAATTAATGCCTCGGCTTTATTGTGATACTGTATTCCATTAGGCAGTAGGTGAGCTGCCGTTATTCCTCGCAGCATCCATATTCAATTAATGCCTCGGCTTTATTGTGATACTGTATTCCATTAGGCAGTAAGTGAGCCGCCGTTATTCCTCGCAGCATCCATATTCAATTAATGCCTCGGCTTTATTGTGATACTGTATTCCATTAGGCAGTAGGTAAGCCGCCGTTATTCCTCGCAGCATCCATATTCAATTAATGCCTCGGCTTTATTGTGATACTGTATTCCATTAGGCAGCAGGTGAGCCGCCGTTGTTCCTCGCAGCATCCATATTCAATTAATGCCTCAGCTGTATTGTGATACTGTATTCCATTAGGCAGCAGGTGAGCCGCCGTTGTTCCTCCCAGCATCCATATTCAATTAATGCCTCGGCTTTATTGTGATACTGTATTCCATTAGGCAGCAGGTGAGCCGCCGTTGTTCCTCGCAGCATCCATATTCAATTAATGCCTCGGCTTTATTGTGATACTGTATTCCATTAGGCAGCAGGTGAGCCGCCGTTGTTCCTTGCAGCATCCATATTCAATTAATGCCTCAGCTGTATTGTTATACTGTATTCCATTAGGCAGTAGGTGAGCCGCCGTTGTTCCTCGCAGCATCCATATTCAATTAATGCCTCGGCTTTGTTGTGACAATGTATTCCATTAGGCAGTAGGTGAGCCGCCGTTGTTCCTCGCAGCATCTGTATTCTTTGCCATCAAAGACGCCATCCAATCTGCAAGGAGTGATGCAGGAGTCCCCGGGTCCTTCCGTTTGGACTGTCCTGCTACGGCTGAGCGAATCCGTATGGCTTGTCAAGATCACTTCACTAAGCAGGTCAGAAAACCATCATACATGTAGCTATTCAGTATGTTCAACTTGCGTAGGGGAGACTGAATGTTAATTAGGGTTTGTTTTGTGATCCCCATTGCGGAATAATTTGAACCGGCCATTCAACACCGTCTAGCTCAGTGGTTGAGTGGTTAAGACGTCTGCCTTGTTTGCAGGAGGTCGTGGGTTCGAGTCACACCGGAGCATGGTATGAAGTTTTTCATAGTTTCTCAGAAAAGCACTGAGTATACAGTGTTCATAATCACGTCGGGTAAGGGCAAAACAAACCCTAATTAATATTCAGTATGTTGTTTGCTTCTTAAGGCCTTTCTACACGAGCCAACAAGGACCAACATTAAGTTGGGACTGGATGCGCTCGACCTCACGACCCAACATGATCCGTGACATTTCGGCTGTGATTGGCTGCTGCCTTCACATGACGGGCGTTCTACTCTGCTATTGGTCCATTTCATCTAACAAGCTCCAACTAAGTTAGGCGATAGCTACATGACCAAACTTGTCAGATGATGTTAGGCGTTGTCTGGAGTGGCGTTCACACCATCCAACTTTCGGTCGGCTGATATTGTCGTCGGACAAATGTTGGACCTTGTGGGCCAGCAAATGTTGGCTCGTGTAAATGGGCCTTTTAGCACACTGGTGAGGACCACATGATTGTTCTCATGAGGTGTATTTGGTTCTTAACTTTCATTTCAGTAATCACTTTGTATTCAGAGTTTCACTCAACTACATATCTGTTTAACCTTTTCCCATTTCCTTTGCTCTTTTTGCCAGTTTGCTACGCCAGAGCCGGGAACATACACTCCATTCTTTGTACGTCCCTAGCACTTCAATGCGAGGCAACCTCATATACAGGATTGAATGTGTTGCTGGTGTGCATGGAACAGTGTTAAACAAGATGTCTTCCTGAATAGTTTTGATTCAACTTTATTAGGGAAATGTTTATTACTTAAATTTAGTAGGAAATGTTAAAGCCAGGGGAAAAAAAACGACTAAAAGTGATAGCATTCAACATAAAAACCATGTCATTTGGGACCAAAGACAGGTGGCCACTATAAAGGTGAGAAAGGTACTGAAACTGGCCCGTCTGGTCTAGCCAATATCATCGAGGCCGATATTTAATGACTGGATGAGGTAAATTCAAATAGGCCTGCGTAGACTATACTACCGGTATATACATATACCTTCATTATTCGTATGTCATGCTAGACCCGTGAACAGGGCTTCGGAAAGTCCTCAGCCCTGAAGCCGTTTCTAACCCCAGATCTGTGGCAAACTCACGCAAATGAAATTTGTCCTGAAATTTGGCTCTGATATTTGCTCAATAGGTCCACTCACCCCAATGTTCAAATATTCCGAAGAGTATGCATCGATCCGACGTCTTTATTTCGGTAAAATCGTGGGCAATCTTGAGACCGTGGGGTACCGTGGCCGAGTGGTTAGGGCCATTGACTCGCAATCATGGGTGAAAACTTGGGGTTGCGGGTTCGAATCCGGCTGCGGTACCTGTGCCCTTGGGCAAGGACTCAACCACACTTGCTCCATCCTTCGGAAGGGATGTAAAGCCGTTGGTCCAGTGCGTTAGGTAATTGGTAACGCACTCTAAAGATCACAGAGCATTCTTTCGTAAAGAGCAAGGGGATTCCCCGGTGTCTCTGGCCATTTCTAATTCTAATTTTTCATGGGTTTCCTCACGCTTACGAGTGACAGTGCGATGAGCACTATTGAGGAATCCTTGGTATGAATACCAGAAAGAAATAATAATAATAATAATAATAATAATAATAATAATAATAAACAGGTGGCTTCTTTAACAAGGTGGCCTCTTTATCAAGGTGGGCTTAATAGCAGAGTTTACTGTATAATTAGGAGATGTGGTGGTCTGGTGGATATAGCGCGTTGGACTTTCGGTCAAAGTCTATGGTTCGAAACCTGGTCATTGTACCGCATTGCCCTTATAGACAAGACACTTCACTCCACATTGCCTCTCTCCACCCAGATATAAATGGGTACCAGCAAATACGGTTTGGGAAACCCAACTAATGCATAGTTCCAACCTGTCAATCAACCGAACCCGCCGACCAATCACAACAGAGCTAGCAGATGTCACCCACATAGGTCAAAGTGCACTGTACGCTCACAACAACATGATCACGCGATATGTTCTGCCGGCGGGGTTAACTGGGCAAGATCGGAACTATGCATTGTTAAGGGTAGACCTGCGATGGACTGGCATCCCATCCAGGAGTAGCAGCAATGCTCCTAGTCACTCCATGCCACAGAAACCGGGATTAGTACCGGCCGTATGAGCCAGCATGGGCTCGTAAAACGACTTACCTACCGTATAATTAATCATGTAAATCTGTCCATCTTAACTTCTTTATGCTGAAATATGAATAATTCATTTCTTTGTTTTGCATATTGGACATAATACTTAATTCCGAAGTACTATGAATTGCATATAAATTTATACAAATAAGTCATTATTAAGAATCGTTAGAACAAGTTTATATCATTATATTCTTTATGTAAGAAAACAGATTACAAAATAGTGACATTTCCGGCATTCAGAAAAAGAAATATATATGTATATAAAAATTAATTCTTTGATGATCTAGATTTTAAGCATTACACTTTTGGAACCGTGTTTATTCCATGCCCTTTTTTTTCCTGCATTAGAAGTTTTATTCTATTGTACTACATATATGTGTCTCAAACATACAAGAAATTGTATAGGTATTGTTTCAAGGCTTTTTGGTGACAGTTTTCGAATATAGTAGAGTAAGGAAGGGTATACAGTGGGAATTTTGTACAGTATAGAATTTTAGGGGCATAACAACATTGTACCGCGGAGGAAAGAATTCAATTTCAACTCCATTCAATTCATTTTATTTCCACACTTTTCACAAAATACTTAACTAATCAAAACATTACATTCGCTCATTATATAAAAGAAAAGTGAAAGTGCAGAGGAACCCAAAGAACCCTCGCTTGTTAATTATGGGTCCCTAATAGGGAACCAAAGTTAATACGTCATGACTCATCAAGCATTGGAATGTGCAGATTTGATGGGAAAAACCTACAATTTTTAGTGGGAAAATTTTAAGCTTTAGTAAGGAAACACTTTTTCTCATAAATTTTGCACAAAAGGTCTGAAGCCATGATCAATTTCCAAATTATTTCCGTCTAAAGTTCAAAGTACACTCCCCAAAATAAAATAAGGGTCAAAAGTATTTTTGTGAAAAATGTTGACCAAGTCAGGACATAAAAACAATTTTAGTAAGGGTAATGGGCTAAAGGTTGCTCTGCATCATTTTAAGCACTTTTCACATGGTTTGCATGTCTATTGGCTTAGAAACTGACAAGACACGACACACAAATGTTGATAACAGGTTCATGATGTCGCAATCAAGTTTGGCACATCTGCTTTATTTTTCTTCAAGACTTAATGAGATTCCCCACACATAATCAATAGGATTTTTCACTGGACAGAGTAAAGTTAAACAGTGGATTAACCAGCATGGAAGCTGTAGGGATGAGGGGACCTCTTGAGCCCCCTCCCTATTTTGAAGGCTTTTCCCACCAGTTGATATTCTCTCCCTGTCATATACTTTGGCAAATCAACATTATTTCTGTCAGCTTCTAAGCCAATAGGCATGCAAACCATGTGAAAAGTGCTTGAAATGTTGCAGAGCAACCTTTAGCCCATTACCCTAACTAAAATTGTTTCTATGTCTTGACTTGGTCAACATTTTTCACAAAAAAATACTTTTGACCCTTATTTTTGTTTGAGGAGTGTACATGTACTATTGAAGGTATAAAGAGCCAGCTACCACTATTGACATTACACTTTGGCTCTCCATACAAATACATGATTGCCAGTGCAGTTGATTGTTGTCATAATTTGTGCTATCAGTTAATAATAATGCAAATAATTTTAGTATTAATAATAATATTTATTTGGCGTTTTTCATCACAGTACGAACATACAATAATTATTTAAGCAAAAGAAAAACTCATACATACAGCACATTTGTACAAAATACAAATGACCAAAAAACAACCCAATCCAAGCAGGCCAGGATAGACGAAAGTGTACTAAAATACTGTGGCTCGAAAGCCTGTCTATCCAAACTTGAGGAGTTTGCAAACGTGACATAAAGAAATCAAAATATAGTTAGCAAAATATTTAAATTTAAATACAAAATATTAAAAAAAAAAAGAAGTGTATGGAAAGTAATGAATTTTTCACAATATAATGTCATGCACTCAAGTATCTATAACAATAAATTACACTCTGACTGAAGAAGGCAAAAATCCGACTTAAAACATGTCCAGAACTCCTCCAAATCGCTTCAAAATATGTAGCATAATACGTACACCAGGACGTTTTGCTGTGCAAGTTATATAACATCATCTAAAAGAGCTTCTTTTATAGTCAGAGTGTAAATTCTTGTTATAGATACTTGAGTGCATGACATTATATTGTGAAAAATTCATTACTTTCCATACACTTCTTTTTTCTTTTTTTTAATTTAAATTTAAATATTTTGCTAACTATATTTTGATTTCGGCCGAAAATGGTAAACATTGAGATGAATTTCAGAGCAGTGTTCAGTGTGTTGACAGGCCGTCATCATGTTTTATAAATTATATCATTTTATTATGTTAATTTAACAGAAGTAAAGGCAAAAGTGATGGTAAAATGAGGGAAGAAATAATTTCAGCATTGTGTTTGGATCATCGAATTTGGACATCTATAAGCTGTAATATACGTCATTTGTAAAATCAAAAATTAATTATGCCAAATGCCCTTTTTTAGACTAATCATACTTTGTCTGAACTATTGTGTTGAAAACTTAATAAAGGGTGTTTTGCGGGCTGTTTATTGTTAGAAATGTCCTGTTTTTATCCAGGGTGTGTTTGTTTCGGACGGATTCGGATCTGCGCAGATCCAAGGTGAACTCGTTCATTTCGCGCAGATCCTGATCTGTGATCTGTGATCTTTGGAACCTTTCTCGAGAGATGGTTCAGCGATAGATCCAAAATGGCGACGTAAACATCGCGAAGATTTGTGTGTGAGTAAAACCGTGTCGTTTTAGTTTTCAGAGGCAACACACGATATACGCGATACAAAGTTTACAAACAAATTTAGGCTGCTTGTTTATTTACGATGAATGTCGTTGGTGAAATTTATAACAGAAATTTGGTACATAAATTGAAATTCACGTGACTTGAATCTAGAGCAGTTTCGTTTGTTTCTGCGAGATAAAACAACTCGGGATATGGATTCGGATCATGAAACAAACGCCCCAAGCAATCCACGGCCGCCAATAGACCCTACACATACACCATGTCACGCGTTTGAACGGTTCAATCGTGTCCCCTGAATCAGTTACATGTATATAGAGTGCGAACTGTCGATTAGAAAGTTGCCAGTTACGTATGCGTTCCAAACCTCGATCTGAAGACGAGGCTTGGAACGCATAAGTATTTTGGCACCTTTCCAATCAGCAGTTTGCATTCTATTTAACTGATTCAGGAGGCTCGATTATTAAACATTTTTTAACGCTCGGATAGGTCAATTGTTTTATCAGTTCCTTGTTGTCTCCTTCTATTAAACAGGTCCGCAAACGGGCAAAAGTCGGTTGTTCAGTGCAGTCAACTTTAATAGTTTTCGCGCACATTATCAAACGGTTTTTTTTTCCATTGAACTTCATAACCGGTTATGTTGCATTTCGTCTCGAAAATTCCCGACTTTGCATTTCCCAAGTTCGATTTCGTATTTGGTCTCGCAAGTTCGTATTTCGTACGTTTGCATACTTTTTCGAAAAGACGTTAATTTCGTCGTCAGCAGTTTGAGGATTGAAGCAATTTCGTCGTTTTGGTAATCAATTTGACATAGTTCATTTGAATTACTTTCTTGAGTTTATGATAATTTTGGATAGTTCTACATCTCAATATTTTCCTTTCTATTGTAAACACGTTCACTTTTCATGCATGCATAAATTATTATGTTTTCCTACAACATTGACATGGAATCACTGATATTGTTTGTTGAAGATTCGGAATCACGAGAGCAAGTTCAAGAAACTAACCTGAAAAGCTGTCCTTTAAAAGCTTGTCCACCAAGTTCTATTGTAATCCTGCCTGACCATCCGTCGAATTTGATTCATAAATTTTTGAAATGGGTTGAACAAAGACGGATTTAATCCTGACGTGATGTAAATGATCATCAGTCGAGACGATTAAAATCTTGCGACATTGAATGAACAAATATTGAAATTGGTTGACCATTTATCAACTGGAAAGACCAATGACCGAATCAATTATATAGCATTTGCGCGTTTTACTCATTTTGGGACAGAATTAAAGTTAACTGGCTATAAATTAGAATAGAAAAAAAAACGTTATAAATTGTGCAGAAAAACCTATACAGTTAACCCATTCCTAATCGTCAAAAACACATTACGTGAGGAGGTTTTAAAGTCCCGTTGTATAATTTGCAATCACCCAATTTTGTTTTTTTATGAGTTGACAAGAAAAACCTTACTCAAAGTGGTGATATCAATGGTAACAAACACCACATGAATTTATTTCCGTCCAAGAGGGTATTTCATGTTGGAAATTGACAACCGAAGGTAGTTTTTTATAAGGACTTTTTGACCATTCATACACTTGTACACAAACATGTAGATTTTCAAGGTTTTCAGGCTAATTTCCTTAGATATGTTACACTCTTATTTACCGAATGTGTAAAAAGGTTTATCTGTAAAAAGTGTTACTGTATCCAAACTTTCCCCTCTGGCGCAACGTCTTCGATATTACGTTTGACGTCTTTTGTGCTTATTTGCACCAGTCCCGGCGATCCCCCAAAGCGGGCCTCCCATGCCACACTTCGAATTTGGCCACGAATTCCCAACGATAAGCTACGATTTGGTGAGACTGTCTATAGACTCTACACACAATCGTACCTAATTTGTGGCCAAAATCGCACAGTGGGAGGCCCGCTTCAGATAAAAGAACCTTTTGCGAGATTGAAATGTTTCAAACTTTTCTCAAAGCAAAATACATGTATGTCTTCGAATGCCGACAGCGGAATCGAACTGCGAGCTATCTGCGCGATATTCGAAAAGACCCCGCTAAATTCCACTTTTCTTCTCTATCCATGCTATATCCCTTATTTCATGCAACTCAATCATCGGAGTAGGCCTATAGTGAGAACATTCAAATAAAATGCACCACCAGAAACGGATATTTCACATCTTTAACCCGGTTGCCGCCACTAGCTGCGGGCGTATGAACTGCTAAAAATCACGTGGTTGTTGCACAGAACGTCCGCACGTGACAAACGCTGTTGTGTGTCAAAGCCAAGTCAACTGTACATATATTTGCATTGTACGCGATTTGCAATAAAAACCGAGTCAAATATCAGAGTGGAGTACGTACTTTCATACGGTAAACAGCCATGAGTGACTTCAAACAATGGCCGGAGCTCGTTGGGAAGGTAGGCCTATATAATGTGTGTGACTGTGATATCATTTATATAGGCCTACATGTACATGGAACATTTGTTTGACATTTCAACCAAAACTTAAAAGAAGCGGTAGTTTTCTGGGCTTACTGTAGTGTTATGCACGATTAGCTAGCCCGTGATTGATTCCTGACTGTACTATGTATGTATATTAATTAGGCAAAGGGTAAACGTACATGTACAGATCAAAGAATGATTCACATGTACACGAACAACATCGAAGAATACAGTTCGAACAAGTAAAGCTGTACGTACACTACATAGCGCAGTTTGATTGGCGTCGTTTGAAGCAATGTCTATAGCCATATGGAATTGAGCCGTGCTCTCTGTAGGCCTATATCATGTCAGACGAGGTTCAAAGATCAAAGTGTTTTATACTAAGCCAGTTAAAGCGATACGTAGCGAAGCATATTCATATACGAAACACGAATTATAGGCCTATTCATAGTGAATGTGATCTAATAATTTTGTTTGGTTGTAGGCGTAAAATTTGCGTGAGTTGTTAATTTGTTCCAATACGTCACTTTGTTGACAATGTTTAATTCCTCACTCAAAACGAAACGTTTATCAAAACTCAAACAAAATCCACTTTTTTCTTTCTCTTTTTCAGGATGGTGAAGAGGCCAAAGCCATAATAAAACAAGAGAATCCGTCGCTAAACGTTAGTATTTTCGAAAAATGCAAGCTGTCCCCTCGCGCACAACGAACATGTGTGTGTATATAGCATATGATCGGCAAAACCTACCAGCAGTTTTTGGCAGTTCCGCATGCATGACATCGTATTATTTTATTTTTTATGTTGGACATTGCAAACGGTTTGATGTAAAATTGGCCTTTATATCTGGCCGATTCCGTAAACTCGGATTCGATTCCCGTGTGGTTTAGGCCCTATTGAAAACATTTACTACAACGATGCAACGAGAAGAGATAATGAAATTTTGTCAAAAACCACTCTTTTAGAAACTAATTTATCCGGTTCCATAAAGCAGCACAGTGATTGCACCAACCTTTTTTCTTCCGTATACAAATTGGAGATTGCAAATTTCTGATTTTTTCTAATATTTTGGGGATGTATTTTGTATAATTATTAGGTTTAGAACAAACTACTTTAAAGGTTTCATTCTGAGGTAAATGTATCGGTAAATTTGCGGTGGCGCTATGCATCTTATCTCTTTTGGACGAAGTGTGGAGAATCGCTTTTCGTATACCGAGCAACAAAAGAAGGGGGAAAAAATGCAGTAAAACTGAGTGGAAATTTCCAGCACCCTGAGCTTTATGCAGCCGTGCCTAATGAAACGGTTTCTTCTGTTGCTAGCTATGCTTGGTGTAGCCTATTTGCCGATACACATGCACAGGAATTGACAGACCCTTGGTCACACCGGGCAAAGGCAATTTTCTTCGCTGGGCGTTAAAAGGCCCCTGAAATAGTGTGTTTTTATCAATGAAATTTGTGCTATGGATCATGGAACTAGTCCATTAATTTACAATCATAAAAAAACCTACTTGGAAGTTGTTTGGGGGTTAAAATCAAGATTTTGAGTTTTATGCTAATGAAAATTTACTTATGCATGAGCAAAGTGGTGATGTCACATTAGGAAAACAAGAAAATCTCATTCAACTGTGCACAACAGTTTCCACAATTTTCTCCAACTTGCTGAAACTTGTGTAACCCATGACGGTTTAGGTTTGTTTTACATGTTGCCTATTGCAAACCATGAAAGAACTAAGGTTGGAAACTGCAGCATTTTTCCACGATTCCAGTTTGAAGTCTTATAATGTTTTTTTTGTGGCTTTTCTGCGGTGTGTGCCCCAAACAGCGCGCCCTCTTTCTGTGAGTTTATGTGAAGAAATTTTCAAAGTTGAAAAATACCACTTTTTATTCATGGGGCATCAAAAATGAACAGTAGTATTGTCTTTCTACACAAGTAATCCTTCATATGCAGTAAACACTGTGCCTTTTTGTATTGAGCATTTCAGGGCCCTTTAAGTTAAAGATACGGCATAATTTGGTAAAAGTACCCCTGTTTTCTTCAAATTCATTTCTAGTTACTTGGGGCCCAGGGTGGCCCCCATAATCATGAAATCGTTAACCTTCTGTTATGTTGCGCTTTACCAAAGGTTGAGATTGTTCCAGAGGATTGCGGTGTCACCATGGACTTCCGCACAGACCGTGTACGAATCTTCGTGAACGCTGAGAACAAGGTTGCCAAGACTCCCTGCCTAGGATGAGCTAGTGCTACCAGCGAGGTGTTTGATGGACAAACCAATAATTTGCCAAATCTGTACTAATCATAGAATTATGGTCAAATATCCGAATAGAGATTATGCCAAAATTGTGATTAACACCATAGTGATTGGCGCTGTGGTCGGGGCCAGACTTATTAAAATACAGGAATACAACGGATTAATTAAAAGGGGCAACATTTCTGGCATTTTAACAAACCCAGCTACGCCGCTGATCACGTTTCTGGAAATAAGAATGTTAAGCCAAAAGTTGATTAAGGAGGAATTCCGCGGGCTGACAGTGACTCAATCTCGGGCATCTGACAGGTTATTTAAAAATTATTATATTTTAAATGTATCAAAAACATTTTTCAGACAGTCAAAGGCAAAATACATGTATGACATTTTGTTTGCGCTGGAAGTTACTTATTTTGATGACATGTAACTTGTATAGAAAATAGTTGTAAACTCAACGTGAATTTGCTACAACGATCAGGAAGGTCCTATTTTCAGAAATATAAAGGTTTTTCGCCATTTACACAAATGGCCGAACAACCAGTTTTGGTAAAATAAAAACCGATTGAAAATGTACCTTGCACACGTTTTATACGTCTGTATATACGCAAACGAGCCAAACCCATTTAAAAAGGAGAGAATAGAACATGATTTAGGCATAAATTAAATCATGATTTGCCAGTTGTATTTATTTATGTAGTCTTTTGTCAATAATAGGCAATATAGGGTATAATATTGTAATCGGAATAAATCAAATCTGCAAGTCCTCATCACGAGATATGGTGTGGACAGTTCGGCAAATGGGGCCATCAACTTGCTTGTGGTCATGAAATTAGTATTTATATCAGACCAATCTAACAGGGACATTGTATAGCTCGGAATATCTCGGAAGCGCTTTAGAAAGCTCAAGTTCCCTCAAGAACAGAGACATAAGAAAAAGGATTTGACATGCCACCAGTCCAGAGGGCGTGCCATACGCCGCGCACCACAGACCAAACGGGAAGTCGGACCATCCTTTTTATAGCTCCATGGTCAGACCTGGGCTGCATTCCAATTTCCAAACACGCGAACGTTTGTTAACGTTGGCGCCAACGTTTTGCTCAATGTGAAACGGATTGTTTGCCAAAATGGCCAAAATACATTTTATCATGCATATCTTCAATCACACAGGGGGATAACAAAACTATTTGTAACAGTTTACCAATCATGTATACTATCTTTAAGTTTGTTGGCCAACGTTGGTGGCACACAATAGGCCTATACGTTCCACTCAAAATTGTTGGCCAACGTTTGCAAAATGTGCTAACAATATACGGCCGTATAAAAACGTTTTTTTTAAAACATAGTTGCCGATGTCTAAAATACAAACAAACATTCTCGTTAACATAAAATGAATGCTTTGAAAATTCGTTTAGAGGGGAAAACAAAATTGAAATTGTCGAGAACCACGAATAAAACATTAATTTTGATAACTTGATAAATATATACGAAATGAACTTTAATATTAACGAAAAAATTCGACACCGATCAGTTACGTGGAACATTTGAAAAACATTTTTTATTTTTATCGGAAGTAATTAGTAATTCAACATTAATTTTTATAGTTAAAAATGTTCATTTAAATAATAAAATGGACAATCAAAAACGAATTCAATAAACTAGGAAGATAACCCCTAAAACTACATGCATAAAGTACATGTAAAGTTTGTAAACTCAGTATGAACCATCTTAACGGAACGAAAAAACACGAATAAATTATTTTTAAATTCTTTTTGAGACACAATGTGGAAGGGGTTGTTCATAATATTGTAAGAACTTGCAATCAGTAACGGTGAGTAATGACAACTCGTAAATTTATTTGAAGAAAGGAACACCAGTGGGAGTTACTAGGGGTTTGTAGATTATAGTGGCGCGTTTTAAACAATGGGGACTTTTTTTCAGTTTGGAACACCAAATCGTTAAATATTATACAATGGACATTGATCAACCAAAATAAATACAAAACGGGCATTTGAACGTGCCTATTCAAGAAAACAAGAACATTTCCAACTTACTGCAGCTCTCTCAAACAGTGACGAGTCGCTATAGCAAACAACAATGTTTCATGGCTCACATGATATGATAGTAAAAAGTACACCTTTTTACGAATCCAAAATTGTTTGTTACAGTTTTCAGAATGGTGTGTTCATGGCCGTCGGAAAAAAAAGTACCATTGGAAAGACACAGGGACACGGTTTGGTGATTTTAGTTTAAAGCCAATTGCCTAGGCAACCAACAAAATATGACGTATTCACTTCGGCCGTCTATCAAGATGTTCCTTTTCCCAGTTCGATAACTGCTCAAAACTAAATTACAAGCGGCTGAATGCAACAGGTAGGCCTAAATAGTAATACATGCATGTCATATAGTTCATTATGTACAATTCATTCAAAATACCGATTCGTGTAAACACAAAACTATATAACAGACTATCTCGATTTAACTTTTTTACAGACAGTAATTCATTTTAAGAAAATGTAGGCACAACGTCGCCCAGTACAATTAAATCATTTTCAGGGCAAATCTGATATTGCAAGATATACAAGTGTCATTTGTTAATTTACCAAAACATCATAACTAATTTACATGTATGCCAATAGGCCCAGACTACTAGAGTATGACGTCAGTTGCCATGGTAATTTTAGAGTTTAAAAAATTGTCAGTCACAAATGACATCATACATTGCACATGAAAAACAAAGGAAGGTAACACTGACAAGTGGATGTAAAGCCGGGTGGGAACGTGTTCGTGTTCAAAAGACGCTTCTGACAAACGTCACACAATACATGAAGTCGTACACGTGTAGGGCCTATACCCAGCACAATATAAGCATTACAGAGGGACCACCGCCCCCTACATGTATATCTCACCACCATTTTCGTCACAGCAGGATTTCAGATTGGTGCACGACAAAAAAGGTGAAACTCCCGGTTTGATAACTGCACAAAATGAATTTACTAACAGCTGGCTGGGTCATAATCCCCCAAAAATAATCACTTATTCATACATTTTAAAATACATTTGAATCACCAAGAAGTCACTGAAAATTACAAAAACTTGTGTACACAAGTCAATGGAGATTTCCTCTGTTGTCCTGAGATGACATCACGGATTTGCTCATGAATATGGAAATTCATTAGCATAAAAATTGAAAACTTCTGAAATTGACCGATATGTGTAAAACACACCCTCTACTATTATTATATTTATTATATTACTATATTTAATAAAAACCCTATTTCAAACGTCCTTTAAATGTTTAACCTGAATAAGGAACGATGGTAGCTCTTTTTTGTTGCGTAAAGGTGTGCAATCAGATGCTATGGTCAACGTTGGTATTTCTGGCTAAACTTATGTATAATTAGGCAAGCCATCGTACATCACTGATAATTACATTGGCTAAAGAAATTCATATACAAAATGGCAGCTACCAACAGACTAGCGGGTACCACTGAACGTAACTTACCATTCCTGATTGACTTGAGGTACAAGAGTGGAGTTTAATACAAATGTGGCAGGCAGTGATAAGCTTATTAAGAAGCTTCCGTTATACATTTACGTGAATAATTACTGAATGTGTTATACCACCTTTCTTCCAGTATGGGTTCTCATGTGTCTTTTGAAGTTGCTATTATCTGAGAATGTCTAGTCACAGTGGCTGCATGCATATGGCCGCTCACCAGTATGGGTTCTCGTGTGTTTCTGCAAGTGACCATTCTCTGTGAATGTCTTATCACAGTGGCTGCATGCATATGGCCGCTCACCAGTATGGGTTCTCGTGTGTTTCTGCAAGTGACCATTCTCTGTGAATGTCTTATCACAGTGGCTGCATGCATATGGCCGCTCACCGGTATGGGTTCTCATGTGGGTCTTTAATACATCACTCCTTGTGAATGTCTTATCACAGTGGCTGCATGCATACGGCCGCTCACCAGTATGGGTTATCATGTGTGTCTGCAAGTGACCATTCCGTGTGAATGTCTTATCACAGTGGCTGCATGCATATGGCCGCTCACCAGTATGGGTTATCATGTGTGTCTGCAGGTGACCATTCTGTGTGAATGTCTTATCACAGTGGCTGCATGCATATGGCCGCCCACCAGTATGGGTTCTCGTGTGTTTCTGCAAGTGACGATTCTCTGTGAATGTCTTATCACAGTGGCTGCATGCATATGGCCGCTCACCGGTATGGGTTCTCATGTGGGTCTTTAATACATCACTCCTTGTGAATGTCTTATCGCAGTGGCTGCATGCATATGGCCGCTCACCAGTATGGGTTATCATGTGTGTCTGCAAGTGACCATTCCGTGTGAATGTCTTATCACAGTGGCTGCATGCATATGGCCGCTCACCAGTATGGGTTCTCATGTGTGTCTTCAAGTTAACACTCATTGTGAATGTCTTATCACAGTGGCTGCATGCATATGGCCGCTCACCAGTATGGGTTCTCATATGTGTCTTCAAGGCACCAATCTGTGTGAATGTCTTATCACAGTGGCTGCATGCATATGGTCGCTCACCAGTATGGGTTATCATGTGTGTCTGCAGGTGACCATTCTGTGTGAATGTCTTATCACAGTGGCTGCATGCATATGGCCGCTCACCAGTATGGGTTATCATGTGTGTCTGCAGGTGACCATTCTGTGTGAATGTCTTATCACAGTGGCTGCATGCATATGGCCGCCCACCAGTATGGGTTCTCGTGTGTTTCTGCAAGTGACGATTCTCTGTGAATGTCTTATCACAGTGGCTGCATGCATATGGCCGCTCACCGGTATGGGTTCTCATGTGGGTCTTTAATACATCACTCCTTGTGAATGTCTTATCGCAGTGGCTGCATGCATATGGCCGCTCACCAGTATGGGTTATCATGTGTGTCTGCAAGTGACCATTCCGTGTGAATGTCTTATCACAGTGGCTGCATGCATATGGCCGCTCACCAGTATGGGTTCTCATGTGTGTCTTCAAGTTAACACTCATTGTGAATGTCTTATCACAGTGGCTGCATGCATATGGCCGCTCACCAGTATGGGTTCTCATATGTGTCTTCAAGGCACCAATCTGTGTGAATGTCTTATCACAGTGGCTGCATGCATATGGTCGCTCACCAGTATGGGTTATCATGTGTGTCTGCAGGTGACCATTCTGTGTGAATGTCTTATCACAGTGGCTGCATGCATATGGCCGCTCACCAGTATGGGTTATCATGTGTGTCTGCAGGTGACCATTCTGTGTGAATGTCTTATCACAGTGGCTGCATGCATATGGCCGCCCACCAGTATGGGTTCTCGTGTGTTTCTGCAAGTGACGATTCTCTGTGAATGTCTTATCACAGTGGCTGCATGCATATGGCCGCTCACCGGTATGGGTTCTCATGTGGGTCTTTAATACATCACTCCTTGTGAATGTCTTATCGCAGTGGCTGCATGCATATGGCCGCTCACCAGTATGGGTTATCATGTGTGTCTGCAAGTGACCATTCCGTGTGAATGTCTTATCACAGTGGCTGCATGCATATGGCCGCTCACCAGTATGGGTTCTCATGTGTGTCTTCAAGTTAACACTCATTGTGAATGTCTTATCACAGTGGCTGCATGCATATGGCCGCTCACCAGTATGGGTTCTCATATGTGTCTTCAAGGCACCAATCTGTGTGAATGTCTTATCACAGTGGCTGCATGCATATGGTCGCTCACCAGTATAGGTTCTCATGTGTATCTTGAACTCGCCACTCTGTTTGCATGTCTTATCACAGTGGCTGCATGCAAATGGCCACTCAGTTGTCTTGCCCAGTCGCTGCTCCACAGTGTAAATTCTCTTCTGTGCTGCTGACTTTTTATGTGAATGATTTGACATATAACTAGTTTCTGCCAATACAGTGTTGTTATCCTGGCAGTCTGTTTTAGGCTGGTCATTGTGCATCCCATGTTGGTGCTTCATCAACAATGCATTTGTTGAGAATATAACGCCACAGAACCGGCAAATGTACTGCCTTTCATAATTTGTGTTTTTTTTACAAATACTCCGCTTGGGATCTGTGTTGGTGCATTTCTTAAATCCTCTGTTGACACTGCTGAGGGATTTCTTCACTTGTGATGCTATTTTAACATTACATGAATTAATGTTGAAAGAAGACACTTTGATCTTTTGACTCTTCAAGTAGTTATACCACTCTGTAGAGGACTGGTGGGAATGTCGAAGATGTGCTGCCAGAAACTTGTAGCCTGTGAAGATCATACTGCATTTTGGACATGGGTGGCGCTCTGCATCTGTGCAAAATTTTAAAAAGAAAGTTTCAATTGTCTTTCTAATTAGCTGGCAATTTACTGCGGCAGATACTTGCTATTTGGAAAACGGCAAGTTTCATCACCGTGTATTTTTTTTATGACACCAAGAAACCCGGAATACCTTCATAAATGACTGAGCATCAGAAATAGCTTTGTATCAGATTAAGAATATGTTCATCGATAAGGTAAAGACAAACAAAACAAAAAGAAAATCACTTTAATAATCTGTTATGTGGTGCTCTCATTGGAAACATGAAAGTTTATGTTTGAATGAAGAAATTTTAAAGTGATTTTTTTTGTCTTTTCATCATGTTTATCCTTTTCAGCACATGAACCTGTTCATAATCTGGTACCAAGCTATTTCTGACAAGATCGCTTTGACTACATGTACATTGTATGTCAAAAGACAGAAAACAAGGTGATGAAACGGATGGTACTTGCCGTTTTCAAAAATTTATTGGTAAATACTGAGTAATTAGCAATTTAATTTTGATTTCCTGTTTTCTAGGTCATTGTACACTAAACTAATATACAATGTACATGTACCAAATGTTTTTATCAACCACTAGTTTTATCCCAAATTAATTTTTAGTCAACCATTTGACTGTATGAACCTTACATGGAAGATAGAAGTGGTCCTTATTATTGTCCATGATTCTGCCTGAGATAAGAAAATAATAGAACATTTTTAAATGTTTACACACATTTGTTTACAAGGGCGCCCACATGTAAAAGAGACTAGGTCTCCGATTACAGTGGTAATATGGCTCTGTTGTCCGCACAGTACATTGTATAACCACAGAAGCATCCCAAATAGGACAGCGGCTTTGCATAATTTCCTGAAAGCATGGTCACTTTTTCGTTTTCTCAGAATATGAATGAGGTACTGAGCCGACATACACCAGGGATGAGATTGAAGGCAAACAACAATTCCAGAAGAAAAAAAGGCGGAAGGGGCGTGGCTTCCTTGGGGAGGGGGCAGGGTTGAGACATAGAGACCACGAAGACTTCAACTTTGGCAACATTGATTGTTGAAGACGGTGAAGCGAAAGTGGAGGGTAAAATTTATTATTTGCCCACTGCTTGCCAAATCGCGCCAGCCACGCACTGCACACATGCCAAGCAGCACTGTACATACATGTACATGGTAAAGCGCTCTATGTCGTGGCACTTGTGGCAACTAGACTTGCATAAGTTTGCTTCGCAAAATTACTGAATCAATTGAGGGCGCTCATTAAAAGAAATATGGCCTGCTGGAAGGACAAAAAAGTGGAAAATAAAATGCGGAAATCCGCTAAAAATCAGAGATTTCACAGTGAAAAACAAAACTTTCAAATCGGAACCGAACGTGTCGTAAAAAAAACGGACAAATCTCACCCCCGATACACAGTCTAAATTATTATACACATTCTAAATTCTATATGAAGATAATTATTAAAAGTTTTCCAACCTGTGTTTAAATTAGGGAATAAAAGTGGGTTTGGCCAGTCTTAAACAACGTTCATAACCGGCAAATACCTTTTGCATTGTACTTTCCCACATTCATCGTGTTCCTTAACTGCTGTGCGCCAAGTTACATGTATTTTTGTTCGAATGTGCACGTTACGCATATTGCAGGCATGCTGTACAAAAGTTATGTGCACGTACATGTACAAGATCGGGTACTTACTTTTGGTCACAGTACATCTAATGTGCTTTTAGACATGTGCAGCTTCAGTGTGCGTTTGTAATTTATATGCGTCGGAACTGACTAAAGTGTGGGCACAGGCCAGGCTAGAAAGTGTTTAAGACTGGCTGGGATTTTGTTTTTTAAGACTGGCCACGTACCGTGCTCCCAGCCAATAGGGATGCGTAAAGTGACTAAGGTATTTATAAGTAAATGTAAAGCAAGTTTGCCAACTTACTGATGGACTCTTGTGCGTCACTCTTGCCATCCACTACAATCCCCAGCTCAGCAGCATATTCCTCTCCATAGAACACAAGCAGCTCTTGGCCCGGGTAGATTGGTTTAAAACTCCTGTAGTAAATGTGCTCTTGATACTGGTAAGCCACGAGGTTCTGCTCAGTTTCACTGCAAGCACAGTTCACATAGCGCATCCAGTTGCCTTTGGTTAAGCTCTTGCCATCCACATAACGGCTTTTCCCATCACGATCAAAAATCTGCAGAGAAATAGTGTAGAAAAAAACAGTGGTCAGAAATAGCCATCAGATTATGAATAGCTTCATTTGCTAAAAGAGAAAACGGAACAAAAGGACCAATAATCTTTTTAAAAATAATTTGTGTTGATTTTGATGTAATAATTGATTTGGGTCATTCTGTTAAAAACAGGACACAGTGTCCCTCTTACAATGTGACACTTTTGGAGTTGATTTTTTATAATTACCGGACTTCGGTATATAAATTAGAGCTATCTCCTTATTACCCTCGGCATATAAAGAATATACGGTATGACCTCATGAATCAAACACCACCTTTATCTGTTGATACTACCCAAAACATAACGAGAATGATTCAATAAACTAGTGCAATCTTCTAAATGCAAGTGTGACATTTTGAGACTTTCGCTCAAAATGTAACAAATTTCGCTCAAAATGTAACAAATTTCGCTCAAAATGTAACAAATTTCGCTCAAAATGTAACAAATTTCGCTCAAAATGTAACAAATTTCGCTCAAAATGTAACAAATTTCGCTCAAAATGTAACAAATTTCGCTCAAAATGTAACAAATTTCGCTCAAAATGTAACAAATTTCGCTCATAATGTAACAAATTTCGCTCATAATGTAATTTGAATCAAAAAAGTCCAGGTTATGCAGCTGGGTAAAACCATCAACTACCTTTTCTAGAAAGAAACTCGTCAAGTTAAAAAATGCCTTGGAGTCCCCTCTTACGTCGTGAAGAAATTTGTTTAAATATACCAAGACATGTCTGACCGTTTATAAATTATTTTAAATATTCTACATTATTTATAAATTGCACATAAATTTCTTTAAACAATTTTGTTAATGTTAAAAAGCCACTTTTACAAATGCATCAAAATGTCACACTGGCTCTTGTATTTATGGAAATACCAATTTTTAAAATTAGTTTTTTTGTCTTTTTAGGGATAAAAACGTCACTCCTCAAAATTAGGAGTGCAAGGTTGTTTTTATGCTAATTTTATTTTTTTACTGAACACTCCCCAAATAATTTTGCTGAGTTTGAAATCAACCATGCTAGACAAAGGAACGTTAGAGTGTACGATTTGTCAATATCCCACAAAAAGCCAATTTTCCGGACATTGCGTTTTTCTCCACCAAAGCAAAATGGGAAAGCCTTTGCAGTTTCTGTGTCTTCTTTTGGTGTTTTAGATAAACTGGAAGTAGTGGAGATTCTGTCAGGAGGAATGTGCCGGAAGATGAGGTAAAGGCCACCAACCCTGTATTACAGCCAGAAAAAGACTGCTATTTGGTCTCTGCCAGAAACCTGCAAAATAACCTTTAACACATGTCACTTTAAAATAACCTTTAACATGGGTTAACTGTTGGATTAAGATGCAAAAAAATACATAACGAGTTTCATCGCAAAATGCGATAGATGCCAAATCCAAAGAAATGAGATAATGGTGTTAGTACATCTCGATCGGTGGTCCTATTGACCCCTTTCGAACATGTGCGAATACGCCATTTTGGGAGTCAAATAATGCTGAGTCATTGTGGAAGCGATGTGCGTGCGCGCCGTTTGTCTCTCTGGTGGGCGTAACACGGTTTAATTCACCAATGGGAGCCTTAGCATTGCGCGTTACGCACGCTATGGACACACACAACGCGCACGCACATTGCTTCCACAACGACATTATTTGACTCCTGAAATGACGTCACTGGCACGAGCTCAATACACCAATCCGGTAAGGTCTCCTTCCCTGTATATATCCACCATAGCTGGGGGCGTCCAGTGCATGGACTGTGCATTTTGTGTTGCTGTTAGAACAAAGAGCACTAATCCATTACATGCACGCGACGCGCCCCCTTTGCGTACATAATCCTACAAAGATGTGCAACTTGTTTAAAGTAACAAATTCAAAAATGCAATTTCAAAAAGCCATACAGTTCATTCAGTGGAAGCCCCCCACTATGGTAGATATAAAGAAAAGGAGTCCTCGGCTCTCAGATTGGTGTACATACATTTGTCAATTATTGTTACATTATATTCCACAAAACTGTTTTACTTATTGGAATTTGCCATAGACTACTAAAGTATGACGTCGGTTGCCATGGTAATTGGGTCTAAACATTCGCTGGTAATCTGAAACGTGCATTGGTATAGCGCAGGGAAACAGTTCACTGGTTCACCCGGAGAAGACCGAGTTCTTCATTGCCTCATCACCAAATAATTTTGCACGTTTAAAACATCTTACTCTTCATCTTGACCAAGCGGAAATTTTTCCGTTTTCTAAGGTTAGAAACCTGGGTGCCATGTTTGATAGTGACATGAAAATGAATGCTCACATAACCCAACTGTGCCGGTCTTTGAATTTTCAGATCCGAAACCTCAGCAGAATCCGAAGGTTCCTTAATTTCGATGCCTGCCACAATGCAGTTCGTTAATTAATTCTGTCCAGATTGGACTACTGCAATTCTCTGTTGAATGGTCTGTCATAGAAGAACATATTTCGTCTGCAAAAAATACAAAATAGGTGTGCCAGACTCATTTTTAAGAAACCCCCAAAGTGCACATGTAACACCACTCCTGCGTGAGCTTCATTGGCTCCCAGTTGCTAAACGTATTCAATTTTGCACTCTTGTCCACACATACGGTACAAGTCATTGAATAATCTTTCTCCAGGTTACCTCTCAGCTCTTCTAGGAAGTCTTCGTCATATTCACTACGATCTCAAACTAGCACATGTCTTGATATTCCCAGATCACGCACTCAAGCTGGTGAAAGGGCTTTTTCCGTCTCTGCTCCTCGCCTTTGGAACAACTTGCCAGCTACAGTCAAGAATTCAACTAACGTCATTTCTTTCAGAAAGGCTCTTAAGACCCACCTCTTTCTCTAGGATTTGAGCGATTCGATATCCCTCAGTTCTTTTTATCTCCCTGCGCTTTGTATCCTTCGGTTAAAAGCGCATTATAAATGCCATATATTATTTTAGTGTAGACCCCAAAACCATGGCAACACACAAAGGGTGACGTTTTCACTTTAGTAGTCTATTGACTGCAGTGCTTAGTTGTAATACAAAATGGCAGTTTTCTGGAAATACCAAAAAATGGATACTGTATATAGCATTTTGTGATGAAACTCTTTATATAAAATTATGAAAAAAATTGGTTTTTCCAGTAATTGTTTTGAGTAGTGTAGTACATGTGCTTTATGCACTTGTCAATTGATATCCCGGGGATGGCAAAATTTGTGTGCCAAACCCGGTCAAGTCCCGACCCCCGCTAGCCGGGCAATGAGCGCCAATCTCCGGCCAAGTCCCGGCCAAGTCCCGACCCTCGCTAGCCGGGCAAAGAGCAGCAAGCCCGGCTCAAGCTTGAAGTTGCGATGCGATACGGACCCCGATTATTCCGATTAATAGGTCGGGCGGTCATACGTACGTGACAGGTCGGTAGTCATGTGATGACAACCAGCGCGCCCATGAAGACGATGCATGACGACACTGCATGCACTGCAGCATAGACTAGCTGCACGCGCGAACTTCATTGTGCATTGTTTTCATCGGCGCGGTGTACGTGTATTATGACGCGTGAGAATAAAGGTCCCGGATGTCCGCCCCGACCTATAGGGCTTCCTATTCCGACCACACACAAATTTCGATCTTGTTTTTGTACTAATATCTCCAAAAATATATACTTAGAATTAATCTTTTCATGATTTTTCCGTAGACTAAGCTCATTTGAATGATGATATTATGTTGGTTTGATTAAATACAGGGAATTTAATGAAGAACAATGTGTGTTTTCTGTGCGTGCTGTTTTTCCAAACCCTGGCTTCGGTCTATTGTGGATGTGCCTCTGGTGCATTGCTAAACTGTATGAATAAAGGCCTCGCAAGATGAAGCTTGTGTTTCGAAAACGGCTAATGCGCATGCGCGATCTTTTCTATTTTCGGAATGCAACCCCCAAATTTGAAGTCATTTTATACGTCAAATTTACAGGGGAAAACAAGACAATTCTTTGCCCCAAGATGAATGATGCTCGGTGATGTCTTGTTTTTACGAATTTGCATTACTTTTTTAGACCATCTTCTGATTTGTGTCAGAAATATCACATATTAATTTTAGAGGCCGAATAGAATCACAGTGGGGTAGCTCAGGATCTCAGCACGACAATAGATAGTAAGTATCGTTTATAACAAATAATGACGGAAACATCGATATATTAAACGAATGAAATAAAAAGGGAGGCTTGTGTGGTTGCTATGTATGCTGGATACCGCTCAGTATTGACTTTGCATGTATTTACCCCGGCCTACTTGCCCCGGCCCCTGTTTCCAGTGGATGAAAGGCCATGGCAAGTCACGGCCATCTCTTTAGCTAAACCCGGCCAAATCCCGGCCCAACTCCCGGCTTTTTGTCATGCGTGAACTCCCTCAACAAGTCCCGGCATACGCCCGGTACACCCGGGCGAAAAAAATGGTCAACTCCTCCGTACGGTCCAAACCTCACACCTTTAGGGAAGAACTTCTCAGCCCAAATACCGAGGCCAGCATCCTTGATGCTTGCTTCTTTTACCACCAAACCATCTGGGAGGCTGCGCCTGGCTTGATCTCGACACCCTTTGGGAACTGGTGTATTCTCAATGATGGTCAATGGATGGTCAGGACAGTCATGCTCGTAGAGTTCATGGCAGTCTTCACAATCTGTAATGTTTCATAGTAATGTAGTAGGAGACAGTTTAACGTGTGTTAAACGTATGCAGACAGAAGAAAAAAATAAAACATTCCCGGTTTTGTGTGCTGGTGGCGATACGATTGGAGTTTGTAGTTAATCCTTGTTAAATCTTGCTAGACCGTACTCAAACCTAGTGACCTGCAGTCAATCTTTACCAACCGTCTTTAATAGCGCTCTGCACTAAAGACGTTACAACCTGCTGCACACGTGCGGCCAAAACGCAGAACTCAGTCAAATTTCCCATTTTTTACCGTTGCAAGGCATGGCAAAAATTGACATGACGGACGATGACAGCAATTTTCACCTTCAGAATAACGACGAAAATACTTGGCACACTGTGAGCTACGAGCAGTTATCGAGATTTAAGCTGAGGTACATGACTTTGCACAAAAAAGTGAAATTTTCCGCCTCTTTCGAGACAATTCTTTTTCGTGTGCTTGCTGATAAATATTGCAACATGTACATGTAGTTGATGCCAATGCTTTGTGTATTTCGGATCAACCACACGTGGTAATACGGGAAACACACACTGCAGTAAGCATGCATTTCACTCCAGTCATCGTGTCGAAAAAAGAGTCTTTAAATCTGACGAAAAAAAATCGCACTTTTTGAACGAATGTAAGTAAATCACTGTACTCGACTGAAAACTTGATATCTGCTTGTAGCTGAGATTGTGTGCCAAGTACACTCGGCAAAAGAAGTTCTTGGACACTTGTAAAAGTTCAAATAATTTTTAAAAATAATTCATAAAAAGCACATTATTGTATATCAATATGACCACACAATAGTTCTCTACCAGCATGATATGGAGTTAACGCGTGAGCAATCATGCATGGCTGGTTACACGCATTAAACAATAGCAAGTACAGTAACAGAAAATTGCAAGAAATGGAGCATTCAGTTATTCAATTGTGAAACAGTTTATGTGGCATAATGATCCATTGAAAGAAAAAAGCAGTATGTTTCTTTGCTGGGGGTTCATTATTGAACAAATCCCGTGCACATTGTCAAGTCAAAATTAAATGCCATTTTGAAAAGAAGAGGAAATTACCCATCTTGGATGCATCATTATTCCACTGGAATTGTTAACAAAATTTAGGCCTGCAGGATGGACATGATTATTAGCATTTGAATGCTCCATTTCTTGCAATTTTCTGTTACTGTACTTGCTATTGTTTAATGCGTGTAACCAGCCATGCATGATTGCTCACGCGTTAACTCCATATCATGCTGGTAGAGAACTATTGTGTGGTCATATTGATATACAATAATGTGCTTTTTATGAATTATTTTTAAAAATTATTTGAACTTTTACCAGTGTCCAAGAACTTCTTTTGCCGAGTGTATATTCGTGACCATTTAGAGCATGAACAGTGTTGCTGTTTTGGGGCATTTTGTAGGCTAGAAATTTACGAAAAAAGACGCGGGCGGCCGAGACTGGCCGCCTATTTGGCCAGTGTGCCACAGCGCAGCAGGTCTGCGGTGTACGGTCAAACCCAGCGATCTAGCACATGTGGCCGATTTGGTTGTCTGAGGTGGGTTTAGTTGCGTGACGTCACCATCATTGAAAGTTATATTTTTAGCATTAGTGCGGAGCGCTATTAGCAACGTGTCTGGTGGAGTTTTACATGCAATACTTTGCTGGGACCAACCGGGAAGATGATGAAATGCATAGTTCCGACCGGTCAATCAAGCCGAACCCGCCGACCAATCACAACAGAGCTAGCAGACAGCGCCCACATAGGTCAAAGGGCATTGCCTAAAAAAAATCACGCGATTTTCTGCCCCATACAGTTTGTACAGTATTGTATGCGGTGATCCAGGTGAATTTGTGTTTCAATGTCGGGCGATTCGCTGTTCAAAGGTAGGAAAGCGCATTTTTATGAATATATGGCATCCCTGCATTGCTAGCCCTTTGCTCAGTGTGTGCTACGGTAACTGTCGACCCTACAACATAAATTAGGGCCAATGATTTTCCGTTTCAGAAAAGGGCAAATTCCGTTTTTGAAAAACATGAATTCCGTTTCAGACAAAATAAATTCCGTTTCATGTTCTTTAATAGATAAAAGGTTGTTAATGCCCAGGGAGTCGATTATAAACATAACTTTTGTATACGATGTACTGCTGACTTCTTAAAATGTTAATTTGAATTGAAAATTTTCCTGAAAATTACTGTAAGTTTACTTGTTGATTTGTTACATACAAGCCTTATCAGCAAAACACAATTATGATCAAACAGGCAAAGTTTTCAAATGTTCAGTTCTCTATGATAACAGATGATCAAAATGTCGGAAAATGTCTTTACTCGGTCAATATCAATGATTTACAATGCAACAGAAGTTGTCAAAGCTAAACAAACTTCTAAAACGTAATGCACTGACTCACTGACTGATCGCTGCAACAAAAACAAGAAACATGTAACAGCCGTTGCACTGCAGTATCATTGCATGACGTCACCGTGTTCTTCTCCTCCACACAGAAACAAATTGTCAGCCATTTTGTTTTCGCTTTGGCGACAAAATGTTGAAAGTTTATGGTTGATTTTAGACCTTTCCGAGATGAAAAATCAATGTGTGTGTTCATATAGAGCGTAGGTAAGGTAGTTTGAGTATAATTGTTGATAACAGGGAGGGAGAAAATGCAATTTGGGTGAAAAAAAATGTAAAGATCGTGCCGTGAATGTGATGATTTTGCCCTCGCGTCTAACGTGTATTCATTTGCAATGTACATGAATCTCGTAACTTTTTACGGTCTGATTTCTGATGCTTTTTTAGTTTAACAAAAAGAAGCTTAATAAAGAATGCAGTGTTAAGTTAGCTTGATCAATTTCAATAGGTTTGGCCTTAATAACATGAAAAAAAACCTACGTTTTTGTCACTATATTTACAATTTTTTTTACTTCAAACTCAAATCCCGTTTTCCGTTTCAAAGGGCAGATTCCGCGAATTCCGTCCGTTTTCCGCGATCGCGGAAAATCATTGGCCCTAATAAATACCTTTGAGTTTTCTCTAATGAACCTGTGCTTTCCATGCCGAGTCCGCGGTTGCTTTGTACGTTGTGTGTCGCCATTTTTTTGCGATGGCTTGTGAGCACATAGCAACTATATCTAATGGGCGGGGTTAACTGGGCAATCTCGGAACTATGCATTGTAGTAAAAATTAGTAGGACCCTACTGAGCCCTAATGGACCACTGGGGCCACCAGCACAGGAATATGTTTATAGTCATAGTGCATCGTAGGGGAGCCAAAACCGTGGCCGGGTGTAGCACCAAGACGCAAAACCGGTAATGCAAGACTGGTTCAACTTTAAAATAAAAGCGGCAAACCGAGGTAAACAATTTACTACTCAACTTAATTTTATTGTCCAATGATTTGATCTCAATTTTTAAGTTCTCATATCATGTAATGTCTGAAGCCTAGTTTCCACAAAATCGTAACACGCACACGCAGACTAGACGCAAACAGCTGCAATCAAACACTGACGGAGAAAAATTGGCAAAATTTGCTTAAACTTTGCCAACTGTCTGCTTTACCGTTTGCGTTGCTAGTTTGCCGGTACTCTCTTCCTTTGTTGTGATGATATGGAAACCATGCTTTAAAGTCATTACACACAGTGTCACACTAGGTCAAATGTAGGAAACAAATATGTAAAAAAATACTTTATACTTTGTGGGATGCTGTGGTCGAGTGGTTTTGGCCACTGACTTGCAACACTCATCTAAAAACTTGGGGCTGTACCGTACCTGTGCCTTTGAACAAGGCACTTAAAGGCACAGGCTCGTCAGCAATGCGGGCCTGCCAAATGTGTGCCACGCAATACGCAGCTCCATAGCAAAGGCATGGAGCTGCGTGTTTCGAGCACGAATTTGGCGCGCGCGCATTGCTGACGAGCCTGTGCCCTTAAACATGCTTGCTCCATTTTTCGGAAGGGATGTAAAGCTATCGGTCCAGTGTGTTGTGTAATGCACTTAAAAGGTCCCAGGGGCACTCTTTCATGAAGAGTAATGAGAATTCACCTTCTGTACATGTATCTCAATGTTTAGGTGAACATACCCATATGGAATGTTCGGTGTATCAATTATAATAATAATAATAATAAAACAATACGCACACACAAAGCAGTCGTCACTTGGTCCATCTAGATCCTTGTAGCATTTCTTGGAGTCCCCTCGTTGAGGGTAACGCCGAGCATTTTCATTCGACTGGCCAGGACCTAAATTAAAGAAAAACATGAACATGACGTCATATACCTCTTTCCCTGCTGTTATTGGCCAAGACTAAAATGGATCAAGAATGGCAATAAAAATGTGTGCATTAGAAATATAATTGTACATTACAGTTGATGACTACATGTAGGCCTACACGATTCCAAAATTTCTGTCATCCAATATTTTGGTCCCTTTTTGACACGGTGATCAGGGACCGTTAAAAATATTAGTTACTCTGCTTATGTGTAGTGCTTCTGTAAAAGTTCAGTTTTAAGAGAGACACTGATGGAGGATATGACTAGTGCCTTAAAGCTCAAGGGCTGCAATTTCATGGCTATGTCAAGGACACCAAATTTGCTGATGTACATATTACAGGTATTCTGCTGCCGTTTCTAAGAACACAATTTGGAATTTTGGCTGGTAACCCATTTTACAAAGCAAATAAATTCTGTGCTAAGCGAATGTTTGTGCTTAGCAGAGCCATGAAATTAGCTTTTTGTGTGTAACATTGCATAATGGACGGCAGCACGAATTCTTCACTTTCAAACGGAAGTACAGTTTAAAAATTCACTACGCTCTTGTGGTGGTGCACGCCATTGCCTAGCAACCAACGGTCTGGATGCTTGTCATATTGTCTTACGGTGATCATGGTAATGATTCCGTACTTCACACCTGCTACAGGCACCACATAGCATCAACAAATCAGTCTGGTCAAGTGGATACAAAGTGGTAATGATTCCGTACTTCACACCTGCTACAGGCACCACATAGCATCAACAAATCAGTCTGGTCAAGTGGATACAAAGTGGTAATGATTCCGTACTTCACACCTGTTACAGGCACCACGTAGCATCAACAAATCAGTCTGGTCAAGTGGATACAAAGTGGTAATGATTCCGTACTTCACACCTGCTACAGGCACCACATAGCATCAACAAATCAGTCTGGTCAAGTGGATACAAAGTGGTAATGATTCCGTACTTCACACCTGCTACAGGCACCACATAGCATCAACAAATCAGTCTGGTCAAGTGGATACAAAGTGGTAATGATTCCGTACTTCACACCTGTTACAGGCACCACGTAGCATCAACAAATCAGTCTGGTCAAGTGGATACAAAGTGGTAATGATTCCGTACTTCACACCTGTTACAGGCACCACGTAGCATCAACAAATCAGTCTGGTCAAGTGGATACAAAGTGGTAATGATTCCGTACTTCACACCTGTTACAGGCACCACGTAGCATCAACAAATCAGTCTGGTCAAGTGGATACAAAGTGGTAATGATTCCGTACTTCACACCTGCTACAGGCACCACATAGCATCAACAAATCAGTCTGGTCAAGTGGATACAAAGTGGTAATAATTCCGTACTTCAAACCTGCTACAGGCACCACATAGCATCAACAAATCAGTCTGGTCAAGTGGATACAAAGTGGTAATGATTCCGTACTTCACACCTGTTACAGGCACCACGTAGCATCAACAAATCAGTCTGGTCAAGTGGATACAAAGTGGTAATGATTCCGTACTTCACACCTGCTACAGGCACCACATAGCATCAACAAATCAGTCTGGTCAAGTGGATACAAAGTGGTAATGATTCCGTACTTCACACCTGCTACAGGCACCACATAGCATCAACAAATCAGTCTGGTCAAGTGGATACAAAGTGGTAATGATTCCGTACTTCACACCTGTTACAGGCACCACGTAGCATCAACAAATCAGTCTGGTCAAGTGGATACAAAGTGGTAATGATTCCGTACTTCACACCTGTTACAGGCACCACGTAGCATCAACAAATCAGTCTGGTCAAGTGGATACAAAGTGGTAATGATTCCGTACTTCACACCTGCTACAGGCACCACATAGCATCAATAAATCAGTCTGGTCAAGTGGATACAAAGTGGTAATGATTCCGTACTTCACACCTGTTACAGGCACCACGTAGCATCAACAAATCAGTCTGGTCAAGTGGATACAAAGTGGTAATGATTCCGTACTTCACACCTGCTACAGGCACCACATAGCATCAACAAATCAGTCTGGTCAAGTGGATACAAAGTGGTAATAATTCCGTACTTCAAACCTGCTACAGGCACCACATAGCATCAACAAATCAGTCTGGTCAAGTGGATACAAAGTGGTAATGATTCCGTACTTCACACCTGTTACAGGCACCACGTAGCATCAACAAATCAGTCTGGTCAAGTGGATACAAAGTGGTAATGATTCCGTACTTCACACCTGTTACAGGCACCACGTAGCATCAACAAATCAGTCTGGTCAAGTGGATACAAAGTGGTAATGATTCCGTACTTCACACCTGTTACAGGCACCACATAGCATCAACAAATCAGTCTGGTCAAGTGGATACAAAGTGGTAATGATTCCGTACTTCACACCTGTTACAGGCACCACGTAGCATCAACAAATCAGTCTGGTCAAGTGGATACAAAGTGGTAATGATTCCGTACTTCACACCTGTTACAGGCACCACGTAGCATCAACAAATCAGTCTGGTCAAGTGGATACAAAGTGGTAATGATTCCGTACTTCACACCTGTTACAGGCACCACGTAGCATCAACAAATCAGTCTGGTCAAGTGGATACAAAGTGGTAATGATTCCGTACTTCACACCTGTTACAGGCACCACGTAGCATCAACAAATCAGTCTGGTCAAGTGGATACAAAGTGGTAATGATTCCGTACTTCACACCTGTTACAGGCACCACGTAGCATCAACAAATCAGTCTGGTCAAGTGGATACAAAGTGGTAATGATTCCGTACTTCACACCTGTTACAGGCACCACGTAGCATCAACAAATCAGTCTGGTCAAGTGGATACAAAGTGGTAATGATTCCGTACTTCACACCTGTTACAGGCACCACGTAGCATCAACAAATCAGTCTGGTCAAGTGGATACAAAGTGGTAATGATTCCGTACTTCACACCTGTTACAGGCACCACGTAGCATCAACAAATCAGTCTGGTCAAGTGGATACAAAGTGGTAATGATTCCGTACTTCACACCTGTTACAGGCACCACGTAGCATCAACAAATCAGTCTGGTCAAGTGGATACAAAGTGGTAATGATTCCGTACTTCACACCTGTTACAGGCACCACGTAGCATCAACAAATCAGTCTGGTCAAGTGGATACAAAGTGGTAATGATTCCGTACTTCACACCTGTTACAGGCACCACGTAGCATCAACAAATCAGTCTGGTCAAGTGGATACAAAGTGGTAATGATTCCGTACTTCACACCTGTTACAGGCACCACGTAGCATCAACAAATCAGTCTGGTCAAGTGGATACCAAGTGGTAATGATTCCGTACTTCACACCTGTTACAGGCACCACGTAGCATCAACAAATCAGTCTGGTCAAGTGGATACAAAGTGGTAATGATTCCGTACTTCACACCTGTTACAGGCACCACGTAGCATCAACAAATCAGTCTGGTCAAGTGGATACAAAGTGGTAATGATTCCGTACTTCACACCTGTTACAGGCACCACGTAGCATCAACAAATCAGTCTGGTCAAGTGGATACAAAGTGGTAATGATTCCGTACTTCACACCTGCTACAGGCACCACATAGCATCAACAAATCAGTCTGGTCAAGTGGATACAAAGTGGTAATGATTCCGTACTTCACACCTGTTACAGGCACCACGTAGCATCAACAAATCAGTCTGGTCAAGTGGATACAAAGTGGTAATGATTCCGTACTTCACACCTGTTACAGGCACCACATAGCATCAACAAATCAGTCTGGTCAAGTGGATACAAAGTGGTAATGATTCCGTACTTCACACCTGTTGCAGGCACCACGTAGCATCAACAAATCAGTCTGGTCAAGTGGATACAAAGTGGTAATGATTCCGTACTTCACACCTGTTACAGGCACCACATAGCATCAACAAATCAGTCTGGTCAAGTGGATACAAAGTGGTAATGATTCCGTACTTCACACCTGTTACAGGCACCACGTAGCATCAACAAATCAGTCTGGTCAAGTGGATACAAAGTGGTAATGATTCCGTACTTCACACCTGTTACAGGCACCACATAGCATCAACAAATCAGTCTGGTCAAGTGGATACAAAGTGGTAATGATTCCGTACTTCACACCTGCTACAGGCACCACATAGCATCAACAAATCAGTCTGGTCAAGTGGATACAAAGTGGTAATGATTCCGTACTTCACACCTGTTACAGGCACCACGTAGCATCAACAAATCAGTCTGGTCAAGTGGATACAAAGTGGTAATGATTCCGTACTTCACACCTGCTACAGGCACCACATAGCATCAACAAATCAGTCTGGTCAAGTGGATACAAAGTGGTAATGATTCCGTACTTCACACCTGTTACAGGCACCACGTAGCATCAACAAATCAGTCTGGTCAAGTGGATACTAAGTGTGTATGTGAAAGGAAGTACGTCAGTATACCAGACTAGGATACTAGACAATGAGTATTGTTAGTTTAGCTATAATTTCCAAATCAAACTTTCTTTTATCCGAAAGTCACTAAAAATTACTACAGTAAAGTCTCATTATAGCGCTCTTTAAGGGACTGAAATATAACCAGTGCATACACAATGTAGAGAATAATGGCTGGGACTTTAGTAAAAGGAGCTTTATAGAGGAGCTTTATATCGGGGGGTGTTATAACATAAGTTTACTGTAGTTTAAATCTTGTTTTGCAGTAAATAATTTCAAACCTGATTTTCTGGCTCTTTTCTTGCGTGGTATCCCATCAGACTGTTTGTCTACAGTCTCGGCATCTTCATCAGCAACGAGGTCTCCATCTTCATTGATCGTCACTCGGCCCATATAGTCAAATGTATCTTCACCCTCTCTTTGCGGGGGTGCAGTTTTAGACGGTCCTTGTCTTGAAGAGTTCTGAAATGCAAATATCCAAATTTGAGTCAAGAGAAAAACCACATGGCCCCAACAAGATATATGAATCTGTGTTCTCTTGCAGAATGACGTGATGCTCCACTACCTGGGATAGGCGACCCATTGTGTTACCCTTAGGTTTGCCCTAAGATTTTTATTTTATTTTAAAAATTCATGTCAATTTTCTTTCACCCAAATCACCACAATGCAAAGTATGTACATTGTACTATTGACCCCTTTCGAAAACGTGCAAATACGCCATTTTGGGAGTCAAATAATGCCGAGTCATTGTGGAAGCGATGTGCGTGCGCGTTGTGTGTGTCTCTGGTGGGCGTAACGCGGTTTAGTTCACCAATGGGAGCCTCAGCATAGCGCGTTACGCGCGCTATGGACACACACAACGCGCACGCACATTGCTTCCACAACGACGCGGCATTGTTTTTCTCCCAAAATGACGTCATTGGCACGAGCTCAATACATGTAACAAGAAATTAAAAGCCCAATGTAATTTGCAAGTTGAAACTTTTTGTGTGGATTCTTTGAATAAGTGCATACCATATCTGAAGAAGAATGTTGGTAAACTAGCCTGCAGAAATGTTTAACTAGTATGAATACATGATTTGTTTTAGGGATAATGTCCCAGGGACTGCCGAGGTGAATTTGATACCAATGTGGAAAATGTCCATGAGTTTGGGAAATCTAGATGCAGTAGCAAATTGGCTCCACCGGGATTCGAACCACAGACCTTCTGCTTAATGTGCAGGCCCTGCCAATTGAGCCAACTGGTGTTCTTGAATCACAGTTTTGCAGTTGTTTCTCACTGAGTTGGATTAGCTATCACGTAAGCTTAGCAGGCCCTACAGAGTGATAAACCCTTAAATGAGATAACCACCCTTCCTAGAGATCGCTTACTATATGCCCCAAACCCCTGCTCGGCTTGCTCCAATGCATAGTTCCGACCTGTCAATCCGAACCCGCCGACCAATCAGAACAGAGCTAGCAGACGGCGCCCACAAAGGTCAAAGTGATGCAATCATCACACAATCACGCGATTTTCTGCCCATACAGTTTGTATGTTGTATGCGCCAGTGACCGGGTGAATTTTGGTTTCAATGTCGGGCGATTCGCTGTTCAAAGGTAGGAAAGCGCATTTTTATGAATATATGTCATCCCTGCATTACTAGCCCTTCGCTCAGTGTGTGCTACGGTAACTGTCGACCCTAAAACATAAATACCTTTGAGTTTTCTCCAATGAATCTGTGCTTTCCATGCCGAGTCCCGTTGCTTTGTACGTTGTGTGTCGCCATTTTTTTGCGATGGCTTGTGAGCCCA
Source organism: Henricia sp. BOLD:AAB3569 (assembly GCA_037783545.1). Lineage (NCBI taxonomy): Eukaryota > Metazoa > Echinodermata > Asteroidea > Spinulosida > Echinasteridae > Henricia > Henricia sp. BOLD:AAB3569. The sequence continues at coordinate 202,644 of JBBELK010000548.1, forward strand.
TAGCAACAATATCTAAGGGGCGGGGTTAACTGGGCAATCTCGGAACTATGCATTAGTATGAATATATGATTTGTTTTAGGGATAATTTACATTGGATGTATCAATAATTCAGAAACTCTTTAAATTTATATCATACGCATGGTGTTTGTGTTAGTCAATTGTAAACAAATCCTTTATTTGTTAATTTCTCACAAAAAGTACCATTTTGGAAAGAAATAAACTCATGCCGTGTTTATTACCATTGCTATCAGTCAGGTTTTCTTGTCAACTCATGAAGTCAAATTTTTAGTCGCTGCAGATGATATTATTGGGATATAAATTAATTAAGCCACGGCAAAATAAGGAATGCCTCTTAAATATCAAAACCACGTAATCGGCGCCTAAAGTGATATATACATGTATGTGAAAACATTTTGTTCATAATCCATTTTGGGTTGTTTGCATATTTTCATTGCATAAGTATTCAAGATTCATCCTAACATGGTATATTTCAAAGCCGTTATTCTCGAAAAGTATTTCTGGCAACGGGAGTGCGCTGTCAGTTTCTTGCGTCATATTGCCCAGATGCAGTAAGTTACATATATCAATTTATGTATAATGAGGGTATATGATAGGATTGACAGTTATAGATGAATTTAAAATCAAGAGAAAATTGCAATTTTCTCGTGTTTCTAAATTCATCTCTAATTGTCAATCCTATCATATACCCTCATTATAATAATAATGACCTCTATAGTGAATGGGTTGGCATGGATTTCCCCCTCCCCCCAACCCCCTATTGAGGTAAGACCTCTCTTCACGATAGGCCATTAGTGTAGCTAAATTGGAGGGCATGGATATGTAATACGCCCCACTGCATTGTTGGAAAAAGAGTGGCAATCACGAGATTGTTGTGATGCTCCGACGGGATGCCCAGATAGCTCGGTTGGCAGAGCAGTTGGCCATGTAAGCCAATGACCTGGGTTCGAATCATAGTCGGTGCATTGCAATTTTCTCGTGTTTCTAAATTCATATATAAATTTGGTGTCATTGGAAAGCTGAAGAATTGGTCTTTCTACTCGTGTATAAACCTCAGAAAGTCAAAGTTGGGGGACATTCCTGATTTTGCCATGGCCTGTCACATATTAAAATTACCTCAGGTTGGTCCGGCTTGGCTTTCTGCTAAACAGGAACTCTAAATGTCTGTTTCCTCTTGCAAGCTGATGGTGCTGCAACACAACAAATATGATTAGCATTCAGAATGGAGTTTATGTAATTTGGGAAAATGTCCACAAGCTGCCAAAATTTGACTCGTTTAAAAGGGACACACCGGCTTAATAGATAGTATTCGAACACGTGCGAATACGCCATTTTGTAAGTCAAATAATTGTGGAAGTGATGTGCGTGCGCGTTGCGTGTGTCTCTAGTGGGCGTAGCGCGGTTTAGTTCACCAATGGGAGCCTTCGTACAGAGCGTTACGCGTGCTATGGACACACGCGGCGCGCGCGCGCATTGCTTCCGCAGTGGCGCGGCGTTGTTTGACACACAACATGACGTCATGAGAAAGCTATCAATGGGCTATTTTGGGCTCGAATTAGACCCATACATTATTCTGAATGCCCTTCTGAAATAAACTGAACATATCCTGAAAAGAAACCACGGAATTGTGCTGTTTTTGAGAAATTTAAAAAAAACAGAGGTCACATGACTTTTCGGAACCAGATTCTGGTTCCGAAAAGTCACATGGTCTTGTGAGTTAGTTTTGTATCCAGCCGCATGAATGTTTTCTACTGCAGAACTGCACCAAACTCAACTCTGATTTACCCCCAATATTTATAAGATATTGACAAAAGAGAGACTATTTATTCAGGTATGAAACAAAGTTGAACATATGTCTGAAAATTCGAACATTAATGTTTGTTTCGAGAGTCTAGGGAACGGGAGCGTGCGCGTGCTACGGCAGGCTACCGTGGAGTGTAGGATATTTTTCCCCGCGCAGCACGGCAAATAAATTACGGGATATTTTGAGGATATTTTTTCACAACGACCATCCAAAAAGTATTGTCAATGCTGCCAAATCTCTAAATAATGTAAACAGTAGGTCGGTGTGTACCTTTAAGAATTACTTTTGGGTATTGATCACTCTGAAATGACGTCACTTCCTACAAACTGTCACGTGTATCAGGATCTTGAGCGAATTTCGGCTGCTCCGTATTTCGAACAAATTTTGAGCAAAACACACTTGATGGCGTTTAATACGCAGTAGCATTTTTCCTATGAAGATGATGGTGCCTGTTAGAGTGGTCAATTAACCCTGGCTCCTTTGGGTGTGGGTAGGGTTTGTGTAAAATGTTATTGATTTCGGAGTAATGAGTCGTGTCAGGGTTGCAGAACGCTAGTATTTTTAGCATAACAAATAGGCTTACTTGTGCCAGATTAACGCTTTTTAAGTGTGAATCATTCATTCTCACCTCCAGTCACCCTGGGACGGCTCAGGCAAAATAAACGCATTCAACGTTGAACACTAATTCCACCCTACATGTAGATTGATTTTAACCTGGGTTGATTTTAACACAGGTTGAATCTATAGGTTGATTTTAAAGCAATATTTTTCACTAAAAGGAGTGTTAAAAAGAATATGACGTTGCCCATATACACGAGTACCATACTCAAACAAAATTAAAGGGGCTGTTTTCCGGTTAGCCTTGTCCAAAGCAGTCTCCAGGTTTTTTGCTGTACGAGAGAATATGGGGTCTAGCGCATGCGAACCACACACGGCATCAAAATGAGCCACTGTGCGGTCTAACTTCCATATACCAGCCCATAGGGCAACACACTGGCTGCGTACATACAGCACTAGCTGCGTACGGCCTGTCCTACCTCGAAAGACACCCTTGTCGCGTCTGTCACTTATTCTTTCGGCCAGTTTGGGCCAAAAATTAGCAGGTTTTGGATATGCGGATATGCAAGGTATGAATATTTAAAATTAGTCTTGAGCCAATCAAGTGCTTTATGAGTTGCACGTAATGACGCAAAGCATGCATTATGCATGTAATGGTGTCCTCCATGTTACGAGAACCGTAGACGAAAACAACAAATAATCTCTGGTTCGTATTATTTATTGTGCTGGTCTGTTTACGTATTTGATTAAACTTTTGGGGGACAACGGTCCGTTGTAATATGACAGTTTTCCTGAATGATTTGTGGGAGCTCTTAATACTGCCTCGGACAAACAAACTGGGGATCGCAGATCATATCATTTTTCAAACAACCTGTCGTGCGTCGACCAATAAAATTTCAGCTCACGCTGGGGTGGTTTATTACTGTAATGAGTTTCGCTGGCTGAATGCAGAACCATCAAGGCGTTGGGTTACGGACCATACCGATACATGTACGTGTCATACATGTCATAGAGCGGCGTGCTGTAAGCCAATATGTGCAACAGATGCCGTAGTTTTTAAGCGCTTTGTTTTATCTTCAGCGGGCCGTCTAGAAGACAAGCCCAATGCCTTGATCGAGGCTATGTTTGTGCTGTGCAAAATTCTTTTAATTTTTTAATTAAGTGCGCGCTTAGAAGTAGTAGTGTTATTTCTTTATCACTGTCGCTGGAGTCTACATACATGTAGGTACTTGGGCTTTCTCTTACAAAATGGTCCATTCACAATTAAGTGCGCGCTTAGAAGTACAATATAGTAGTGTTATTTTGTTACACAACGCCATGGTTACTGAGTTTTCAAGTTTGGTTAAACATGCGCAAACTGTGACACAGTCTCTTTAACTTTCTTGATGTCGGACATACAATGATGAAGTCCTGTTATAGGCCAAATTTTGCAAGATGTACAAACCTGTTTGTCTGTGATATTTATCCGTTCCACCAGGCTTCCAATCTTCATCACTGTCGCTAGAGTCGACGTACTTGGGCTTCCTCTTACGAAATGGTCCATTCATAAACTCTGGCTTCGATACATTCAGACCTGTGGAGGGTTCAAACATGCAGCTTGTTAAAGTTATACTACTTAAGAAAAGAAATGTAAGTCACTTCGGGCAACAGATTCGGACGATGCTAATATCGAATGAGAATGAATGATAGTGAGCATGAGGTTGTTTAATCAGCTGCAACAATGGCGGCTAGTTCTCACACGACACAACAAGGAATTGCGATTGTGAATTAGAGCGTGTTGAGCCGAGTACTGTAATACGCCACTTATTTCCGTTTCCATTGTTTGTGGAGCTAAAACTCTCAGAACATTCAGTGTTGTGACGGCTCTGCAAGTTTACTATCCCTTACTGTGTACCAATCTGTGATGTGACGGCTCTGCAAGTTTACTATAGGCCTTACTGTGTACCAATCTGTGTTGTGTGTCGCAATTTTTTGCGATGGCTTGTGAGCATATAGCAACAGTATCCAAGGGGCGGTGCTAACTGGGCAATCTCGGAACTATGCATTATTTGCGAGTAGGTGATTGATCGCGAGTAGCTGGCCAAGCATCAAAAGGAGAGGAAAAAAACCCACAAAATACTTAGGACACGAGTACCGGTATGTAACGGTACTCACGGCGCTACAATTAAATCAATTATTTTTAAAATGATAATTGCGAGTCCGAGTACTACTATACAAATATTGACTGCAATGAGGGGCATGGTTAAGATTATAGGCACAAGGTGATCTCGAAGCAATGACTATGCCCCGAGGCTGAAGCCGAGGGGCATAGTCTTGGCTTCGAGATCACCGAGGGCCTATAATCTTAACCATGACCCGAATAAACAGCAGTCAATATTTGTTTTATATACCGAATGTGTAGATTTTTGTCATCTGGTTGGTTAAAAGTAACAATACATCATACAGTCATGACAGTGGTCCTTCGAGTTTCGATTTCGGAAGCTGGTCTACGGCGGAAAAGTTGTATATTTACAGCAAACATTTGTAGCATAATCACCTGGCACTTTAGTAGCACATTTCACCTGACAAAGTTTTCACTGTAGGCCACTTCTCTTATATTCTTAAGGACTTCATCATCTACGACAGACGTCGAGATGCCGCAATTACCGTCCTGATAAATGTTTACGTGAAGCGCCCAGCTGCATAGTTGGTGCAAAGCTACATGTATGCTAACACATGTAATGCACGCGTCCGGAATCCGCTAAATGACTATGCCCGGGGCATGGCAAAGACTATTGCCCGGTGGGCATATACGCGCCGGGTCTAGCCGATTCAATGCCCCCACTTTTAACCAATCAGATGACAGGAATCTACGCATGAGGTATATAATTGCAATTATTTGCTTAATCAAGCTATTCGCCCAGCGGTACATGTAGTATGCGGAATCAGGAAATTATTTTTGGACTGGCGCAGACATCTGGGAATTCTAATTATTAAAATCCAATCAGAGTAGACTTTATAGAATTGTTTTATAAAGGGAAGTACGATCAAAAAAATGATATGCACATAAGTTATTTTCAATTTGCCGGGGCATTCTGCACTTAATCTCTACAAAACCAGCAACATCAAAATCAAATAACACTTACCGATTTCTATCATCATTTCATAGTTCTCCTTGATGTTTCTCAGCCGCAACTTTTCATAGTCTGAGAGTTCCTTAAATTCACTTGTAGTGAAGAACTGCTCAATGTCATCTGGACTGCTCGCTTTCGGCATTGTGACGAAACTTGTTAGGCCTTGGTAGCACTACATACAGATGATGGTTGCACAAGTCAGCACCGTCTAATCAGTTGGGCTGTGGTCAAATAGTTGGCAAAACATTTTCATATTAGCATTTTAATTTTACAATATTTATTTGAAGGACTCAATGGACAGCCAAAGTGTGACATGGGTTGCCATAGTAATTGGCTCTCAAAACATCATGGCAATCGGAAACTTACCAATGCTTGACTATTGACTAGCCCAGGTTTGACTCCGTACCGCATTTTAGTACATACATGTAGTGGACGGAGTCCAGAATATGAAGTTCCGAAACAGGGAGTCTTTTTAGTATTTCTACCTTGTGCTGGAAGCCGGTAATATGCTAACGAAGTTCCATGTGTCCTATCTCTGGGATTGCCAGGTTTAGAAATATTCTACACAGCATCACCAAAAGGTGCCATAGAGTCGCGTACGACTCCTGACGACTCTGCATGTGGGCAAGCTCCCTCCAAGCCACATGATCTTCTACAGTCCTGACCAGTTCAGATAGAGTTAAGTTTGTTGAATCAGTTATTCCTGACATCCATCTGGTTCTTTGTCGCCCCATTCTTCATATCCCTCCGGTCTTCCCTAATATGAACGGTTTCTCCAAACTGCCATTGTGACACATGCAATGTCCAAAGTAGAGTAGCTGGGACTTGACAACCGGGGCTTCCAAAGGAATTAAGCGAGGGTTTTGCCAGATGCAGGACCGTGATGCGGTTGGACATTCTTTCAGTCCAAGAAATTCTCAGCATACGATGCCAGCACTACATCTCAAAGCATCGATACGTCGCCTGTCCGCTTTCTTGATTGTCCAGCTTTCTCTGCGCCGTACAGGAACATGGGGATAACCAAGGTCTCCACCATCTTCACCTTGGTCCCAAGCATGTATTCTGCAATCCGTCATTAGTGATGATAACTTGGTCATGGCAGCCCTGTCTAGAGTTATGCACCTACGGATCTCCTTAGAGCAGCCACTAGCTGTCCCTGTTTACCACAGCTCCCAGGAAGATAAAGTCGCTGACTGCCTCTATTTTTGACGGTCAATGTTGTAGCAGTATGAGTCTAGCGGTGTTATGGCCATGACTTTAGTCATTTTGCGTTTAGCATCAGGCCAGCTCTGGCGCTTTCCGTCTTGACTCCTTTGATGAGTATCTGCAAGTCCTATTTGTTCCCTGCGATTAGCGTAGTGTCATCAGCATACCGCAGGTTAGACGTCACCTCTCCTCCCACTCTAACACCTACATTGCATGGTCTCATCCAGACCAGCTTGCCGCATGATGTTTTCAGCGTACAGGTTGAAGAGATAGGGAGATAAGATGTAACCCTGTCGAACCCCCCGTCCGCTTGCAAACCAATCCATTGCTGTTTGGACTGTTGCTTCCTGTTCTGCATACAGCTCTTTTATTAGGAAGATAAGATGCTCCGGCACGCCTGTTGCTTGAAGTGCATGCCACAAATGGTTATGATCAACACAGTCAAAACTCAAAAGCTTTATTATTATTATTATTTCTTTCTGGTATTCATAGTACCAAGGATTCCTCTAAGTGCATTGTCACTCGCAAGTGTAAGGAAACCCATGAAGAATTAGAAATTAGAAATTAGAAAATGGCCAGAGACACCGGGGAATCCCCTTCCTCTTCACGAAAAAATGCTCTGGGATATTTAAAGTGCGTTACCGTTACCTGACACACTGAACCAACGGCTTTACATCCCTTCCAAAGGATGGAGCAAGTGTGGTTGAGTGCCTTGCTCAAGGGCACGTACAGGTACGTACCGCAGCTGGGGGAAGTTCAAACCCGCAACCCCAAGTTTACCTATGATGCGAGTCAATGACCCAAACCACTCGGGACGGTACCCCACGATGCTGAAACAAAGAAAGATACTCAATGTACAATGGTCGAGTTGGTAAATGGTTGAGTTGGCACATTGTCAAGTTGGTTCAACGGCAAGATGGGATACGGGAACCTGTCTAATACGTACCATGCGCCAGTGCACTCGACTTCATGGACTTGGCGCATAAGAAACGTGCAAAGCAGCTAGCTCTCCCCGACATTTAGTCGAGATCGGACTTTACTTTTGTGCAAATAATTTCATTTGGATGTGCTTCTTATTAGTTCTTTCTTCGTGGTTGACTATACCGACAATGACCGAGATACGACAAGTAAGGAATCTAGCAGGACGATAAATATAGTGAGTAGCACATATTTTAAGAAGAAATAGACATTCGAAAATTTCTAGGTGTGATCATGAGGTATTTTGTTCGTATACATTGAACAAAGATTTAAAGGAAATTACCTCCTGGAATCAACACATAATGTAATTTTAAGATATACTTTCCACTTGCACTTTTGTCGCAAATGTTGCTTTTCTGTAGAAAAATCACGTTTTCTTCTTTAAAAATTGGCTTCAGTTAGTACAGTGCACAAGATATAACCATTCATGCACGCGCGCAGCGCCCTCTGTTGTCGCGCTTACGCACAGACCGCTCGCACGTCATTTTGTGCATTACTTTATGCAGTAATTTTATAATTTATTTATCTCAGAAATTCAACATTTGCGACGGAAGTGTCAGTGGGAAGTATATATCGTAGAATTGAATAAGCTATCGATTCCAATATATAAATTCACCCAAATCCGTGTTTATGAAAAAAAATCCGATTGGTAAATTTACCGGAATTTTTTTCATATACATTGAACACGGATTTCAGTGAATTTATATATTGGAATCGATAGCTTATTCAATTCTAAGATACTTCCCACTGACACTTCCGTCGCAAATGTTGCATTTCTGAGATAAATAAATTATAAAATGACTGCATGAAGTATATAGTCATGTCCCCTAACTTGGCGCACTTCGACAACTCACTGGAAATCCGCTCACCTTATAGCAAAACCCCCTAGCAGAATTAGTTGAAACTTACACACCTTGTAGTATAATTCATAGGCTCCAAGAAAAAGTAATACTTTAATATTTTGACTCATCAACAAGTACAAAATAACACAAACAATCGGGACAAAACGATGAACACTTTTTTCCCGAAATCGCCCGGAGTGTCCCGTAACGTGGAGTGGGTCGCTGATTGGCTGAAACGGTTTGATGCCTTACTACGATGGCCCACAAAGACCACTTGCACGCACACACTGTGACACTGTACACAACGCCAGTATGCCTGGTTTTATTCACGTGAAATGCCTATTACAGGCTTCCGTGTATGGTGTCATGACAACCTGAAGCGAAAAGCGATCCCTTCACATTCCGGTGAATTTCTAGTAACTGAATGATTCTTCTCCGTATTTTAGTTTTGGAATTTATGAAGGTACTTGAGAACTTTATTTCCATTTAATGCCAAGTGCAACAGATTGTTTATTGCGCAACGAGAGAACGGAAAGTAAAACCCGCCACGTTAGGGGCCGCGCCACGTTGGGGGACATCAACAATAATGCACAAAATGACGTGCGAGCGATCTGTGCGTAAGCGCGACGACAGAGGGCACTGCGCGCGCGCGTGAATGGTTATCTTGTGCACTAACATAAGGCAATTTTTAAAGAAGAAAACGTGATTTTTCTACAGAAAAGCAACATTTGCGACAAAAGTGCAAGTGGGAAGTAGGCCTATAGGCCTATCTTAAAATTACATTTATCTGTTGATTCCAGGAGGTATAATTTCCTTAAAATCTCTGTTCAATGTATACGAAAAAAATACCAATTTACCATATTCTGTGTTCAATCTGGTATTTCTCTCTACGACTCTAGGGCCAATTTCATAGAGGTGTTTAACTTTTACTTTAAGCACAAATATTTGCTTAAGCACAAAAACCTCTTGCTTAATAATAATAGGGAACGTTGCCAGTCAGTGAAATCCTCATGTAATCTGGTAATAGAAGTTATATAATGACCTAGCCCAGGTTGGACGTCGTCTTCATTGCATTACGAGTGACGTCCAGGTTACGATGTCTCTAAACAGGGGGACTGAAACTTCTACATAATTTTTAAGCTATATTACCTTTTAATGGACGTCGAATTTATGTCCATATATGCTTGACGTCTTCATTTACAGGAACGGGAGGTTTAAATGTCATATATACCAAATTTGATGAAAAAAATAGTGAAATCTAAGGCACAACCTAACGTTAAAGTTCAGAGAAATAAATAACGGCTGCCGTCGCGTCACGCTTCGTGAAGTTTGGATAGGCTTCTTGCGCGCGCGTGCGGCGCCACGATTCCAGGCACGCAATGCGCCGAGGCCATGACCTAGTTCAGTTGCGACGCGGGTGGCGCACGGCCGGCTGGCACGCGTACGCGGGACTACGCGCGCGGTGAGAACAAAATAAGCTGAACGTAACTTGGCTGTCTGTATTGCACAAATATATAGCAAATTAGTGTGACTTTTTGCCATTTTCCTCCGGAATATGCAGTTCGGTGATGTGTAGTGGATTTCTAAACCCGGCGATCCCAAAGATAGGACACGTGGAACTTTGTTAGCACATTACCGGCTTCCAGCACAAGGTAGAAATATTGATATTTTTCTTTACAAAAATGTTCCCCCTGTTTTTGGAACTTCATACCCTGGACTCCGTATCCCCATGTAGTATGCGGTACGGAGTCCAACCTGGGCTAATAATGACCAGTGTTAGAGGACTGTTTCATTATAGGTCAGTCGGAATTTCCTCGTCCGTGTAACACCCAAAATACTTAACCAGAGCTACACAGTAAGAATCCTTATTGATTGGTAAAAACATATATCGATGTTAAAAAGAAAATGTAAGGGTCTTTTTTACGTTTTTTCTGGTTTTGTATCTTTAAACTACTTTCTTCCTATCGGATTAGCAAAATGAGTGCTTCGCCGCGCGCCCAGTTGACAAGGCTCGCGCTCTCGAGTGTCATTGCGCGACGGATCGTACCATTATTTGTAGGGTATGCAGTTTATGAAAGTTCAAGTACGCCGCCAATAAATGCATCATATACCCATTGAAACTGCTTTTGAATGTTTTAAAACCGTGTTGGGAGAGGAATAAATTCTTCCTGTTTGAAAATATTAATATTTGTTGCGTTTGTTCGTAGTGTGTAATCCCTGCTAAAATCGGCCGCCCCCGTCCATATATTACGTGATCCGTCCTTTCGAATACGGCGCTAGACTGGTTTCCGATCCACATCTAAAAATCGGAACGGACGTGCCACTGAATGGGAAAGCCATCTTCGTAGGAAGAAATGCGACTGCGTATTAAACGCTATCAAGTACGCGCACGCATACGCTGTGACATGTTCCAAACACGCGCGCGTGTTGCTCGAAATTTGTTCGAAATACGGCGCAGCCGATGCGCGTCATAAAAAACTACGCTCAAAATTCTGATGCACGTGGCGATTTGTAGGAATTAAGTGACGTCATTTGAACGTGATCAATTGATTTTCTTGCTTTATTTCCACAAACCGAAAATTAACATCAGTAAATTGAAACATTCTGAACCTCAAAATTTACAAAACAATTTGGGACGTTTTGGGAGATTTTATTAATGAAATAAAACTTTGTAAGATGAGGGACCAGCTAAATTTGTATTTTCAAATTTTGCTTAAAAACAGTATCAACATTTTAGTGCACATGTAAATACATATCACAATATTTTGTCAGGCAATCAACTTTTGCAATATAAAGCAGATAAATTATGTGCTAAGTAATGTTTCGTGCCAATAGCGCCATGAAATTGGCCCCTGGAGTTCAGAAATGTTTTCCCTTTTTTTCAATACTTCATTGCACCATCACTGCTGTCCTCATCTTTTGCAATGTCAGTCGTCATCAAAGTCTTCATTATCTTTAAAGCCCAAAAATTTTACTTCACGAGCAGACAAGAAAAAGAAAACTAAAAAGTGTTGAAAGCAAGGTAACAATCACATTATATGGTATCTTTGTGGAAGAAAACTGCTAACTGAAGGTGTTTTAAGTTTTGAATATTTTTGTTTTACCTTTCATGCATTGGCTTAAATTTCTACAAGGCTCTTTATCAACATATTACTACGACTGTAATTGTGGGGAAATAAAACATGTTCCAAATTATTTAACACTTTATTAAACAGCTTCAACCCGCAAAGCATTATGACAATTCAGTGATTTCTTTAGAATGTATTGTACCTGTATAGGTGATTGCACAACACCTACAATGGAGAAATGAACTGATTGCATAATACACACACTGAGGGAATGGAATGACAAGAATGCGAGTCAAGTAGTGTAGATAACAAGGAAATACAATTAATTACTTGTACTGTAACACTTATGTAATGCTGCTGCTCCTAATTTTAAAAGTTTTCCAGTCACGTAAATAATGTCTTAAAGTTGCTGCTGGTGGGTATCACCTTCATGCCATTTGGGAACGACTTTCACCTTCGCGGGTCCATCTCCTAATGGGAATGAGTGGACATGGGTTGGCTGCTCTCTTCCAAATGCCAAATACACCTCTTCGGAAGAATGATCTAGGGGAAAAAAACAATTAACTAATTTTAAAAAAATTGTTTAATATCCATATCTACATTCTTCAAAATTGATGCTTAGAATACAGACGTTAAAACAATTTTAGACGTTAAAACAATTTTAGACGTTAAAACAAGTGTAATACAATTGTAGATCACTTGATGAATACCTGGTTGGCATTTGACGCTTGCTCATACGTTTGGGTTCACCGGCGATGTCATCCTGTTTATCCTCGAGCCTCAAATGTAGGTACAGGTGTGGACAATATGTGCTGCATCTGAAGTCTTCGCTCCTTGACAGTTTTGATCCAATCACTGTTCAGGTAAGTGAAATCTTCACTTCCTGACCCCTAATGCACCTGGTGGTTGGTGCCTTGTCCCCATCACTGTTGAACTGAAAAATGAATAACAAGTTAACATTAATAATAAATGGCACTGAGGGTTGAGAAGTTGATCAGAATGTTTTTCTTTTTTTGAAATGACATATCGGTAAGTGCAAATTTGATGGAGATACCCACATTTTTGAGTTAGAAAAAAAACATTTTTGTGAGGAAACACTTAGTCTCATATGTTTTGTGCAAAAGGTCGTAAGACATAATGAACGGTATAAATACCGTACACGTTCGCCACTAATTCTTCCTAATAAAAGTAACCATGTCATGATCATAAATGCCCCAGAAAGTGTAAAATTTGGTTAGGAAACACGATAAGAAAATATCAAGTTTTTCTTTGAAAACACTTTTTCGACCGTGACCGGTCGAGATGTCTTAAAACGGGACGACTGTCGCTGTCACTTGTTCACTGTACCGTGTACACTGCGCTGGTGCCTGGAGTGTGTTTTTCAGTTGTGAATTTATGCCACTTAAACCACGAATTAGCAAACACGGACCGCTAGCAACATAAAGCTTACTATAATATTGTTACCTTCATTACTTACTTTATTTTTACGAGTTATTTGTTGCTCATATACACAGCAATCTTTCGCGATCCATCGATGAAAATCATGATTGTTGCTGGCCGGCCGGTGCCGCGCCATACACAAAAAGGACATTTCAGTCTGGCTCTCTGACATGACGTTAAAATGCCGTATATTTAAATTTCACAGGCCTGGATCCCAGACTTAAGGCCAATCATCAGAGTGGTCGATTTTATAGCAGGAAATGCACAAGAAAAATAAAAACATCAACGATTTAAATTTTGAAACTAGAAGAATTTATTCTACTACAGCATAATGTTAAAATTTTTAAATGTTATGAGCTACAATTCTGATGGTTGCATAATGTATACATTGACAATGTGCTTCAATTTTCATAAACCAGACACCCCACAAATAATGGTATGGTCTGTCGCGAAGTAACAATCGGTTTCCTGTTTAATGGCGACGCACTCGTTGTAAATCCGGGAAAAACAAAGTAGTTCCAGCGTCAAAAACCGACAAAAACGCGAAAAAGACCCTCAGAATTTATGTTTCACATCGATTTCTACTTTCAACAATAAATAAGGACTCAACTTGTTTAGGTCTGGTTAAGTATTAAAGTCCTACACGGACGACGAAATTCCGACTGACCTATTACCATGACAATCTCATGAAATAACCCAATTTTATCAAGCAAAGTTTTTCATGCTTAAGCAGCTCTATGAATTTGGCCCCTGATCTGACTGAACTTGCTGAACGAAAAAATTACCAGCGCTTTTGTTGGATATAGGCCTACTTACGGTTATACTGTTTACAAAAAGCTAGTACCAGTTGAGAAAAGATGGATTTTGCTGCCTCTCCCGTACCCTAGCTGTCGACGACGATTGACCAATAATTTTCAGCGCAGCAAATAACTAAAAATATGGGCTGCTCCGGCTCCGCTGCTGGCGAAAAATAGCGTTCGCGGCGGTACGAAAACTATAGGAAAAGCCCGCGTTCATTGCGGAACAGGTTGCCATACACATGGTGCAAAGAAACTATCCCATGACTGCACGTAACACAGTTTCCACCAACTACACTCGCTTTTATCGTTTGCGTGCGGCGCTGGCAAACTAAACTGGTTCCCGGACCTCATATTACACATTCGACATGGCGTAATTTTTTTTCCCAGGATGGTAAAGGCCAATATTTGCATGTTTGCTTCCGATTGGCTGGATTTTTGATGTATTGATAAATTGTTCATGTTGGATGTAGATTGGTTCCCGATCCCTATAGATTGGTTCGCTTATTGCGAAAATATAGGGATCGGTAAAGGCGGCCATGACGGGCAGAATTCTGCCCGTCACGTGGTTATTATTATTTTTCTTTTTTTAGTAAGTGCGCAGATTTTGCATTGACATTTGTAACTTGGCCGTGCGTGTCGAACATATCCAATTATGTAAATAAAGTACATTGCCTAAAGCAAAGGGCTTGGCCAATTTTTAAATATAAAAAACACAATGCGCACGCGCAAAGACGACCAATTACAGATCAAGATGAAGCGCCCTTTACCTGTTCTTATATTCTCCTGTGTGGAATATGTGGACGGGAATCAGTCTAATGTTGGATGTACATTGCGTGCGTACCGTGTACTCAGTGAATAGCAAAACTCCCTTGCAATTGCAAGGTGGTCCTTGGCTGTGACTAGAAGTTTTACGATCACATGACTCGTGTGTATAATTCCATGGTAATTCGAAGACTCAACCACTAAACAAAATGGCCTAGTCTGAAGGCAATTCTACCATGTGGTTTGCAGTATTGATTTCGAAGTTAGTATTCCCCTATGTTTTTTAGTTGGCCCATATGTGTTTTCTTCCTCCATGGTTGGCACAAGGCCTACAGTAGGCTAATCACCAAAATATTCTATACAGCGGGTGAAAATATAATCGATTTCTTATAGGCCTCCATCAACTTCAAATTAGGATCATTATTAATTCAACAATGTGAACAGTTTGGTAAAAAATTAAGTTTGAGTTCACATGCACCCTGGTTGCGCAAAACTAGTTTGCAGTACTTGGGAAAAAAATACGGTAGAATCCGGTGTGAGATTTGTACAGCATGTTGTGCACGAGCTGTTCAAACTCATCAAAGGCTTTGGTGAGGTAAATACAGCAATAAATATCATTGGTAACGTACGTGATGACATGCGGAATGGAGGTCAGTTTGGTTTAGCCTTTCCAAGTGCCTTTCCATGATCCATCACACACAATTGTGAACGCATATACAATTTATGGTGAAAAATAGACCATACAAGGACCATGGAGGTAGGACTAAACATCTGAAACAAATAAACTTACAACTTTTACGTCACAAAGTCAATGATCATAAATTGATTGAAAACATATATGCCAGAATTTTCAAATATTAGTATTTTCTTGGAAGATTTTGGTTTTCTTGGGCAAACATCTATGTTTATCATTTCAATCATTTCAGGTTGACATTTATTTCTTGCCGGGTTAAAGCGCTGCATAAATTTATATTTGTGTCGTTGTTCTTGTTATGGTTTCAATTTCTTCCCATCATAGAGCAAGGAAACCTTCCTCTAAAACTTAGAATAATTTCTTAAATTCAAACAAAATATTGTAATGACATCAATCAAGTCATTTTTATTACCAAACTGTTCAATTCGACAATGTACAAAGAGAGTAATTCTTTGGCAGTAACATAGGCCTGGATTTCTTGTATTTGTGGTCAACGTACTTAGGCCACACACTGCACAACCACACACACTGACACGTAAGTGTGCAGTACAGTGTGCACTTTGCAGGTATATGACATGTAATAAACAAGAACATGAATATGCATAATGATCTGACCAACCAAAGCGAGGTATGCAAATATTGGCCTTTACCATCCTGGGAAAAAAAATTACGCGGCCGGGCGCGGCGCGGCGGGCGGGGCATGTTACAAGGCCTGGGAAAATCTGCCAGTGGCAGTATCGGAATCCAGGACGGGAGCCCAGCAGGGCTGCTTTCGAGCGCGGCACCAGGTGCTCCATTGGTGCTCCATGGTGCTCGCCCGAAAGCGTGTGTAAGCATGTGTGTGACGTAACGTTTCCACCACCTGAGAGCACCAGGGACGAGCGCTCGAAAGCAGCCCTGGTTTTATTTATAATATTGAGTGCAAAATGTTTAAAGGGCCTGTGACATGCTAAACAACTTTGTGCCTAAGCTTTGCTTCATAATGACGGATTACTTGTTCAGCAAGACATACTATTGTTCGTTTGGATGTAAAATCAATAAAAGGTGGCCTTTTTCAACTTTGAAGATTTCACTGCAATAAATCACAGACAGAGGGCGCTGTTTTGAGTGCATCACATAAGGAAGACAGAAGGGAAAAGTTAAGAAAAAACTTAAGACTTCATGTTGGACTTGTGGCAAATTGCTGCAGTTTCTACCCCCAGTTTTGTCATGGCTTACAGCAGGCAACATGTAAAACAAACTCAAACAGCCATGGATTACAAAAGTTTCAGGAAAATTGAGAAAAAAGTGGAATCTTTTGTGCACAGTTCAATGTGATTTTCCTGTGTTTGCCTCTTGTGACATAGTGACCTTGGTCATGAATATGCATATTTTCATTAGCATAAAAACTAAAAACCTTTGTTTTAACCCCCAAAGCAAGCTCCAAATAGGATTTTTATGACTTTAACTGAGTAGAGTGGTTTTAAAGCATAGATTTCATTGATAACAATTCTAAATAAGGGGCCCTTTAAAGTGTAGATAGATTAGAAGAAATCTGAGACATCTTCCAAAATGACTTTCCTAAGTGTCCCAAGTGGAGAGAGAGGAGGCAGCTCGATTAACATTTGTTAAACAATGAAACATGTAATAATTAAACAGGTTAATGGAGCGTGTCCAGATTTTCTTGAAATTTGATCTCGATCTAACTTCATAACAATCATATAAAACACATCCCAAAAATAATATTCATGACAAGAAAAAAAATAAAAATACCAAATATTAAGATGAACATTTTAGAGTAAATAAACGTCTTCTTCGCAAGTAGTGACACGAATCGATATCTCGCTGTTTTGCTTCCATACCATAACTCGAAATCGGACTGACATATGAAACTAAAGTTGGCTTTTCCGACTATAATTCATAGTGCTAATAGCTGTAGCATAATGTTTACTTACATTGGAACCTCCATGCAAAATATCCAAATTGGGTACAAGCCGGGGACAGCCATGGCTCTGAACCCCCAACAGGATAACTGACACCACCCTGTACATGTATACCACGCGGTTAAAACAACCACGTTTTACTGAGTTATTTTGAAATTGGAGGCAGTCAAATGTCACGTGATGTTGTAATTTGCATACTCGTACTTAGAGACATTAAATAGTTACTAATGAGTTTTGCAGTCAATTTGAATGGTCAAATCCAATATTCTCGTTGTACTTTTTGGCTTTTTCGTTTAGGACGAAAAAGCCTTTGTTTTCGTTTTGATTTTTGGCTTTTTCGCTTTGCGGCGAAAAAGCCTTTGTTTTCGTTTTGATTTTTTTTTCTTCCGTTTATTGGCTTTTTCGTTTAGGACGAAAAAGCCTTTGTTTTCGTTTTGATTTTTTTTTTTTTTTTTTTTCCGTTTATTTCTTCTGATTTTTTTCCCATAGACAAAGCGCATAGGCGTTGTCGGCGCTTTTTCAGGTTGTTGCCAAACATTGATCTTAACCAAACTTGGTCACATCAAAGACATAGTATAAGAGGTGTGCACCCAAGAATGGCTTCATTGTGACGTCATCAGTGACGTCATTACAATAGTTTAAAAATGCCTAAAAAGCCGAAAATTACCAAAATATGCACATTTTAAAATGATTCCCTTGCCAAAACCGCGTGACGCAGGGTCTTTATATTTGGCAGACATATAGTTCAGATCCTAGCCTACAATGTTCTTAGTGTAGACATTTTCATCTGACCCTTCCTTCCTGGGTCAATCGAAGGTCAAAGTTCAGCCAATTCAAAAATCACATTGTTTGTATTTTGTTTTATTTATGAAGCAATATTAGCTACTAAAGTACGCTTGATCTTCATAAAACTCATGAAAATGACAAAAAAGGCATTTTGTAAAATGTTTCCCTCTATAAAACCACATGACCCAGGGTCGTCATATTTAGCAGACATTATAGATCAGATCCTGGGCTACAATTTGCTTTGTGTAGTCATTTTCATCTGACCCTTCCTTCCTGGGTCAATTGAAGGCCAAAGTTCAGCCAAGTCAACATTTCCGTTAATACAGGTTGGATTAAAAAAAAACGAAACCGAGATATTATTGCTAATTGTAACTAAAGTAGGGCGCGTATGAATGAACAGGAGATATCATCTGTTTGGGTTGAATCTCCTCTTTAAAATGACACCATGATCATGTCATTATGTTTTCGTTTGACTGAGCAGTGACCAGTGTTATGCCAGGGGCCTAGTTTTATATTTGACCGTTCTCAATGCGAGCAAACGTCGTAGCTGTCTATTCCGTGGCCCCGTGTGACACGGCGCCCACCTAGACGCGGACACGGCAACTACTTGCGTGGAAGCAGTCTTTTAACTGTCTCTACCACGGACGTGTAATTCTACAGAAGATGGTTTAACAAAAGGACAGTAAGTAGGATACAATCTTTTATGTTATTTCAGTCTTATTTAAGAGAGTCCACTCTCTACAAGAAAGTAATTGTATGTTAATTTGAGGGAATGTCGTAGTTTTGCCGTGAAGCATTCATTCCAATGTTTGTTTTCTTCCTTTTAGTTTTAGGTCTAGTAAGGTGCAAAAATATCTAGGCCTGATATCATTAAGTCATTGTCAGGATTTTAATGAACCATCTTCAACAAATCTAATTAAGAAAGTGTTCCTTCTTGGCCAAACTCTTTTCAATCTTAACAAATTATGTGCTCTGATTTCTGCCTTTGATGACTAATATATGTAGGCCTATATCAGTTTTTCGAGTAAACATCGGATTTCCATCCCAAATGTGAACAAAACCAAACAATTAACAATCCTTTTTCGCTGACTGCATCGTGAGACAGCAGATGAAAATTACCAAAATATGCACTTTTTAAAATGTTTCCCTCTATAAAACCACATGATCCAGGTTCTTCATATTTAGCAGACATTATATATCAGATCATGGGCTACAATTTGCTTGGTGGAGTCATTTACATATGATTCCTCCGTCCTGGGTCAATTAAAGGTCAAAATTCAGCCAAGTCCAAATTTGTGTAAAACAATGCATAAGCCACCAAATGTCGACTTCCGTACGTGACCGGCAGAGGGCGCCATTCATAAACTACGGTGATGCACAGACCTATAAACCTATAGACCAACGATCGTGCATTGAAAATCGTGACTTGGAAAAGTATGGGCAAATGACGACACAATGGGCTGCATGAGCTAACCGCGCAGGTTTAAAGCGCTCACGGCTATTCCAAAACGCGCGTACGCCGTGTGTATTGTACGCGCTCCTATGAAGTATAGGCGATGGACGCACGACGCTCGCAAAGCGGACTGACAGCGCGCACGAGAATTGAAATTGTCATGCTTCCAAACTACTTCTAAAAAAAAAAATAGTACATATCACCAAGTAACAATATGGTAACATTTCGTGAAGTGTGACGTAAGTTTATGGTAATTGGGTCTAAACGTTCGCTGCTATTCTGAATCGTCCATCGGTAAAGCGTATGGAAACAGTTCACTGGTTTAACTGTAGATCCAGTAACCATGGCAACACATAAAGGGTGGCGTTTTTACTTTAGTAGCCTATTCGCTGGCAGAGTGTGACGTCAATTTGCGCGCGTTAATTCAATAAAAATTCATAAACAATTAATATATTACACATGCCATTTTAATATACATGTAGGCCTAGCATCTAAAAGCAAATTCAAACCTTGTCTGCATCACCCAGCTAAACTCCATATTGTACTTTAAATCTGCTGTTGTAATCCCGTAACTATATAGCCATTAATTATCGCTTTACGGTTACCGTAACTATAGCGACTGCGTAGTGGTTCTGAATCAGTTGCATCACCAAATACACACGCAGCGGCACGCATAGTGCACGCATAGTGCACGCATAGTGCACGCGACGTACCCGACGATAACGTCCGGACGTGCATTCGGGTAACTTCGGGAACCTTTGCAAAAAGGAGCAATTCCTCCTGTTTCAATATGGCGGGCAAACGTGTACATCTTACACGTGTACATCATACGGAGCGCGTGTGGTCTAGTGGGTATGAAGCGGGACTTCCAATCAGAGGTTGGGGGTTCGAACCCCACTTCGACCAGCGTGTCTGTGTCCCTAGGCAAGGCACTTAATCCCAGTTGCCTCGTAAAACCAAGCGATATATGGGAAGCTGTTAAGGGGAATGCCACGATCTAACTGCTGATAGTGTTCAAGCGAAATGGTTCTGGTGATTCCCTGATGGCAGCGGTAATAATGGTAACATCACCTTGAGCACCCTGCAGGGTGGATATGTGCGCTATATAAATCTCATCATTATTATGATTATTATTTAGATGCTCACATGCTTTGACCTTTGACCTTATTCCCGATTGGTCAAACAGACTCTGCCTTGTAGTTTGAACGTGTTCAGAGCTAGTCTACTGTGTTATGGTTCAACTAGGGTAGGGTATTCAAAAATATGGTGTTGACCTTGCTCACTTCCGGGAGAAACCGGAAGTGCATTTAAATAAACCTATTTTGTAAAAGTGGTCAACGATGCCGAGATCGGGTTGGCAGTGTTAGTGTCTAAGGTAAATGCTTTCCAAAAAAGTCCCCTCTAGCGGCGAAATTAACAAATCTTAAAATGACCCTTTCATAGCAATGTTTGCGCAATTAAGCCCATAGTGGTGATAATAGAGTACGTCGACCACCAAACATGTCTGTGTTGTTAAAACATCGATTACGTCATTAGTCCTTTAAAGGTAATGCATTAAAGGTTAATATTTTTTAGGTTAAATAGTTGATATGTTAACATCTAATTTTACAAGGTAAGCATGCTCATTTTTCAAGTTAAAAAAAATGTGAAAAAGCCCTACGCCCTGTTCATAGAACAGACGTAGCTCTAGTTTCTTCTTCTTCTTCTGATTTTTTTCCCATAGACAAAGCGCATAGGCGTTGTCGGCGCTTTTTCAGGTTGTTCCCAAACATTGATCTTAACCAAACTTGGCCACATCAAAGACATAGTATAAGAGGTGTGCACCCAAGAATGGCTTCATTGTGACGTCATCCGTTACGTCATTATAACACTTTAAAAATGCCTAAAAAGCGGAAAATTGCCGAAATATGCACTTTTTAAAATGGTTCCCTTGCCCAAACCACATGACCCAGGGTTTTAATATTTGACAAACATTTAGATCAGATCATGAGCTTCAATGTTCTTAGTGTAGGCATTTTCATCTGACCCTTCCTTCCTGGGTCAATCGAAGGTCAAAGTTCAGCCAATTCAAAAATCACATTGTTTGTATCTGTTTGTACTTATGAAGCAATATTACCTATTAAACTACGCTTGATCTTTATAAAACTAGGTACAGGCATGGGCCCCATCACAAACTTCCACCACCATGTAGAACATCACCATGACGTCAATGATTACGTAATTATAATTATTTAAAATTGGCAAAAAAGTGGATTTTCGTCATAAAAATGAGCCAAAAATGCATTTCGTAAAATGTTTCCCTCTATAAAACCACATGACCCATGGTCGTCATATTTAGCAGACATTACAAATCAGATCCTAGGCTACAATTTGCTAAGTGTAGTCATTTTGATCTGACCCTTCCTTCCTGGGTCAATTGAAGGTCAAAGTTCAGCCAATTCAAAAATCACATTTTTTTGGTATTTGTTGTATACTTATGAAGCAATATTAGCTATTAAACTACGCTTGGTCTTTATGAAACTAAGTACAGGCATGGGCCCCATCACAAACTTCCACCACCATCTAGAACATCACCATGACGTCAATGGTTACGTAATTATAATTATTAAAAAAAGCAAAAAAGTGGATTTTCGTCATAAAAATGAGCCAAATATGCATTTCGTGAAATGTTTCCCTCTATAAAACCACATGACCCAGGGTCTACATATTTAGCAGACATTATAGATCAGATCCTGGGCTACAATTTGCTTTGTGTAGTCATTTTCATTTGACCCTTCCTTCCTGGGTCAATTGAAGGCCAAAGTTCAGCCAAGTCAACATTTCCGTTAATACAGGTTGGATTTTTAAAAAACGAAACCGAGATATTATTGCTAATTGTAACTAAAGTAGGGCGTATGAATGAACAGGAGATATCATCTGTTTGGGTTGAATCTCCTCTTTAAAATGACACCATGATCATGTCATTATGTTTTCGGTTGACTGAGCAGTGACCAGTGTTATGCCAGGGGCCTAGTTTTATATTTGACCGTTCTCAATGCGAGCAAACGTCGCAGAAATCAATTTTTACCGTAGTTGTCTATTCCGTGTGCCCCGTGTGCCCCGTGTGACACGGCGCCCACCGAGACGCTGACACGGCAACTACTTGCGTGGAAGCAGTCTTTTAACTGTGTCTACCACGGACGTGTAATTCTACAGAAGATGGTTTAACAAAAGGACAGTAAGTAGGATACAATCTGTTATGTTATTTCAGTCTTATTTAAGAGAGTCCACTCTCTACAAGAAAGTAATTGTATGTTAATTTGAGGGAATGTCGTAGTTTTGCCGTGAAGCATTCATTCCAATGTTTGTTTTCTTCCTTTTAGGTCTAGTAAGGTGCAAAGCTTAATATATGTCTGATATCATTAAGTCATTGTCAGGATTTTAATGAACCATCTTCAACAAATCTAATTAAGAAAGTGTTCCTTCTTGGCCAAACTCTTTTCAATCTTAACAAATTATGTGCTCTGATTTCTGCCTTTGATGACTAATATGTAGGCCTATATGGGCGATGGACGCACGACGCTCGCAAAGCGGACTGACAGCGCGCACGAGAATTGAAATTGTCATGCTTCCAAACTACTTCTAAAAAAAATAATAGTACATATCACCAAGTAACAATATGGTAACATTGAAGTGTGGTGAAGTGTGACGTAAGTTACCATGGTAATTGGGTCTAAACGTTCGCTGCTATTCTGAATCGTCCATCGGTAAAGCGTAGGGAAACAGTTCACTGGTTTAACTGTAGATCCAGTAACCATGGCAACACATAAAGGGTGGCGTTTTTACTTTAGTAGTCTATTCGCTGGCAGAGTGTGACGTCAATTTGCGCGCGTTAATTCAATAAAAATTCATAAACAATTAATATATTACACATGCCATTTTAATATACATGTAGGCCTAGCATCTAAAAGCAAATTCAAACCTTGTCTGCATCACCCAGCTGAGCTCCATATTGTACTTTTAATCTGCTGTTGTAATCCCGTAACTATATAGCCATTAATTATCGCTTTACGGTTACCGTAACTATAGCGACTGCGTAGTGGTTCTGAATCAGTTGCATCACCAAATACACACGCAGCGGCACGCATAGTGCACGCATAGTGCACGCGACGTAGTACCCGACGATAACGTCCGGACGTGCATATAGCATTCGGGTAACTTCGGGAACCTTTGCAAAAAGGAGCAATTCCTCCTGTTTCAATATGGCGGGCAAACGTGTACATCTTACACGTGTACATCATACGGAGCGCGTGTGGTCTAGTGGGTATGAAGCGGGACTTCCAATCAGAGGTTGGGGGTTCGAACCCCACTTCGACCAGCGTGTCTGTGTCCCTAGGCAAGGCACTTAATCCCAGTTGCCTCGTAAACCCAAGCGATATATGGGAAGCTGTTAAGGGGAACGCCACGATCTAACTGCTGATAGTGTTGAAGCGAAATGGTTCTGGTGATTCCCTGATGGCAGCGGTAATAATGGTAACATCACCTTGAGCACCCTGCAGGGTGGATATGTGCGCTATATAAATCTCATCATTATTATGATTATTATTTAGATGCTCACATGCTTTGACCTTTGACCTTATTCCCGATTGGTCAAACAGACTCTGCCTTGTAGTTTGAACGTGTTCAGAGCTAGTCTACTGTGTTATGGTTCAACTAGGGTAGGGTATTCAAAAATATGGTGTTGACCTTGCTCACTTCCGGGAGAAACCGGAAGTGCATTTAAATAAACCTATTTTGTAAAAGTGGTCAACGATGCCGAGATCGGGTTGGCAGTGTTAGTGTCTAAGGTAAATGCTTTCCAAAAAAGTCCCCTCTAGCGGCGAAATTAACAAATCTTAAAATGACCCTTTCATAGCAATGTTTGCGCAATTAAGCCCATAGTGATGATAATAGAGTACGTCGACCACCAAACATGTCTGTGTTGTTAAAACATTGATTACGTCATCAGTCCTTTAAAGGTAACGCATTAAAGGTTAATATTTTTTAGGTTAAATAGTTGATATGTTAACATCTAATTTTACAAGGTAAGCATGCTCATTTTTCAAGTTAAAAAAATGTGAAAAAGCCCTACGCCCTGTTCATAGAACAGACGTAGCTCTAGTTATTATGTGCGCTTGTAATTGTTTGCATGATTGTAATCCGTTTTCATTTGTGCATGCAGTATGTAGTGGAAAATATGTAGGCCTACATATGTGTGATTTATGTATTTATTTATTTATTCACCACATCCAACAGCGGAAGGACCGCCAATTACAGGAATGGGATCAATTAACATAAATAACTATAAGTAAAAGTTCTGTATACATAAATAAAGCATTTAAAGCATTAAAAAAAGAAAATACACAAATTAAACAAAAAGAATGACCAACAACTAAAAATTCTGAACAAAATAAGAATTAAGAAAATAAATTAAAATTGAAATAAATAGAATAAATGTTTTACACAAAAATTGTACGTACATGTAGATTTAGCTAAAAAGAGCATGGTTAACCTGTTTGCGAAAGGAGTTAAGAGAAGGTGCACCAAACACATCACATTTCCCATGGAGCCCATTGTAGGTGGACAAAATATATAAAATATATAGGTAAAGGTAAAACAGTGGACAGGATCAGGAGGAAGTAAAACATGATTTGCAGTCTTTTAAATTATTATTATTATTATTATTATTTATTTCTGGTATTCATACCAAGGATTCCTCAATAGTGCTCATTGCACTGTCACTCGCAAGCGTGAGGAAACCCATGAAGAATTAGAATTAGAAATGGCCCTAACCCTAATCCCTAATCCCTCCCCTTCTCTTCACGAAGAAATGCTCTGGGATCTTTAAAGTGCATTACCTTACCTAACACACCGGACCAACGGCTTTACATCCCTTCCGAAGGATGGAGAAAGTGTGATTAAGTGCCTTTCTCAAGAGCACAAGTGCCACAGTGTCGCGGCCCGGCATCGAACCCACATTCTAGAACTGGCACAGGAGCTTGAGTTCGCACTAGACCGCTCGGCCATAACACCCCTACAATTACGGAACTAATTTACGTTTGACATGTCAAAATGTGACTCCAATAGTGGGTTATGGACTTCCGAAGTGAATACGTCATCTTTTGTTAGTTGCCTAGGCAATGGCTGCATACTAAAAAATCACTGAACCGTGTCCCTGTATTTTTGCAATGGACTAAAGCTAGGGAACACATCACACCAGTTTTGAGAAAACGTCATTGGTTGCCAATAAAGGACAGGATTTCCTTCCAAATTCTTATGTAGGCCTATGTACACCGCTCGTTCAATGGCAGACTACCGCCGTATCTGTCAGAGTTATCATACAAACCGGGACTCCGTGCGATCAAACAACAAACTTCCTCTCAAGAAAATCCGGTCTAGGAGATCCTGGGGTGACAGGACATTTGCATCAGCAGCCGCAACATTATGGAACAAGATACCGGAACACATCAAACTCTCAACATCTATGGCCTCCTTTAAATCATCACTTAAAACATATTTTATGAAATTGCATTAACTTAATATTTTAGTACCTTGGTTGTGATATTTACATGTGTTTTTCATACTTGTGTGTTGCTGCACCCTGAGCATCGATCTGATGGATACCGGCGCATTACAAATATTCATTATTATTATTATTATTATTATTATTATTATTACTTCTTCCAAAGTGAATTGCAACGGAACGTATGGCAACACGTCACACTTCGGGTGTCTATTATACAAATTTACCATATACAGTGGTGGAGTCGTTAAACAAAGAATCGCGTATTTTGTGTAATCTAATTAAGTCCCGCCTTTTAGATTTAAATTCAGCATTAAGCAGAAAGTACCAGAAACAACCAGAAACCCCTTGGGATTTTATTTCAAGGAAGTGAGTGGTAAACAAGTGAGTACATGTCAAAGGGGAATTCCCTGCAGTTACTTAAAATAGACTGTAGTACAATTACACAAACACTCTGTCTATTGGCTTCTCTCCAATGACATGAGTCTAAATAATATTCAAATTAGCTTCAAGGCAGGTTTTTTTCTAGAAACACATAGTAAACACAAGTCTCTGGAATATTCTGAGGCTACATAATACTTCTATAAATAAACTAAGTTTCCGGTAAGTTCCACAATAAGGCTATATGGCACATTCGAGAAGGTTCCGGTTAACTCCGGAACAATACATTGAGAAAATCATGGAATGTTTAGAAAAGATCCGGAACACGGCCTAGCCTATATATTTTGTAGGCCTACATAACATACAGGATACTTCATTACTGTAAATATTTCGATTTATTTGCGATCTGCATATAATTCAACTCACTTGCCCAAGTCTAGACTTCCCGTGTTTGGTCTGTACTGCGAGACAGAAGAAAAGAGATTAGACAGGTCACAAGTCCAGAGGGCGCGCTGTACGCTGCGCATTACAGACCAAATACGGGAAGTCGGACTTGTCTAGGTAAGGCGCACAAAACCTGCCGTGTTAAAACGGCGTTCTTAATCATTCCACATCACAAATTGATTACAACTTTGGGAGGGCATACCGACAGGCAGACCGACCTTTATTCTTTTCCATTCTCGTTTCAATATATATATATATACACACATGTTCAATATACATGTATCATAAGGCACAAATAATATCAAGCTTTCTCTAGTCTTGCTTGTAGTAACGAAGATTCGAATAACAACTTAAAAGAATACCAGTATTGTAATTGTATATATATTTCCTATCTTAATCAGGATTACAACTTCTTCAATAACATTTGTAGGATGAAAAAAACCTAATCAGGAAAAAACCTTGCAAATGTATTGACAGTTGCAACTCCAGGCATAGGAATTGTCAATATTTAAATTTCTTATATGCCAAATTTTAATCACTACGAGTCATATTTAAGTAATTTTTTGACATATTAAAAAAAATAATAATGTTGTACGTGTAGCGCCTGTCGGTAACGCAGATGACCAATACCTGTCCCACCTGCCCTTATATAGTGACCCATCACAACCGAAATACTCCGCGCATCACTCGCGGAGTGATTTCCCACAATAAAGAACTTAATTTCGTTCTAATTCGCCACTCAACCGAACGAAATTACATTTCTTAATCATTCCACATCACAAATTGATTACAACTTTGGGAGGGCATACCGACAGGCAGCAGACATGTAAAGAACGGGATAAATTGTAGATAATCCCAAGAAATTACTTAATTTACCATGTTAATTTACGTGCTAGATATTATAGCCATTTGCTATTTTACTATAAATAATTGTTAAATTTAAATAGCGTGAGCTTAGAGGCTCAGGGACTGCAAGACCTTCAATTTCTCAAATAAGGCTTCTCTGATGTATAAATCCTTAGCAGTTTCGGACACCCAACGTCCATGTTTTTTGATTAACCCGTCAGGAATTCCACTCCTTGCAGCTTGGGTTGCACCCCCAGAGTGAAGGCTGTGGATACCATATCTAGTTACATCAGGTACTGTGTCTTTAATGGCCTCAAGAAATACTTCTCTCATTCTGGTATATGAAATCGGCTTGTTCGCCGATTGGAGGGTGTAACCACTTTTGTTCTTAGAGACTGAGCGAAAAATGAACTCTTGTGAATTGATGGAAAATTTGCATAAGTTAAAGTATTTTTCCAAAATACTAGCTGGGCATGCAGCCCCACCTGTTCTGCTTATAACGACCCATGTACCTTCTCTGTGTTCGTCTGTTTTGCTTTTCTCTATAAATATGGTGGCATGGGTGTTGTAAATTACAATGTCGGAATAGCGAATACATTGTAGTTCACTAAATCTGAGAAAAGCAGCATACCCGATGGTAATAAATGCAAGGGTTCCGAGATCATATACATTTGCAGTTTCCAGAGGGCGTTTCTCACAAATCTTTTGTATCAAGTCCAGTGTTATAGGTTCCTTCTATTCCGAGCTTTACCGAGTGTTCTTTTGGCTGCTTCAAGAACCGACTTGGGAAACGAGTTATCCGTTGGTAATGGTAGTGATGCCGTAATAACTGGTGCTGGAGTGTTGGCCGTTTGCATGATGCTCAACAAGTAGAGTGCAACATGCAGTGGTTCAGCTGGAAGCGGTTGCACCGGCTGTGTTCTTGCTTCTGCCCATCTTTTCCACCTCAGGAAACCATTGATGTACTGAGAGGTTGTTGTCCCTGCTCTGTCTTGCAGAACCACGCTTGGCAGTTTGTCCAACAGATCCTTCATCAAAGGATCTTCCTTATCACCCATTTCTTGCCATGGACCCTGCAAACAAATTCTTATAGCCAGTATCATTTTTCATAAAAATTGTTCACTCTTCCGGGATTTCCAACCCGAGTGCAATCCCGTACATACACTGCTAACTTTTCCTCAGTCCTCAAGTATTCTCAAGGCTCTTCAGCCTTTTCAAGAAAACCTGCCAGATAAATTTCAACCGAGTATTCTCAAGGCTCTCCAGCCTATTCATTTAAAAACTGCATTCCGATATATTCTATATATAATATAGACCGTATAATTCCAGTATTCTCAAGGCTCTGCAGCCTGTACAAAATCTTTCAGGTATTATCATGGCTCTGCAGCCGATCAATCTATACAACCTGAATTCCTTCAAATACTCTGGAAAAAAAAAAAAAAATCAGTGTGCGAATGATAAACGCAGTGCCATCATGCAAAATTTTGGACTTTTCTCATTGAAAAGTGTTCGACCGCTTTTTCCGCACAAAAATGAGTCATGTGACGCTGGAAATGTTCTGAATCAATTACCTGAGGTATAAAAGACAAATTTTCTGGTTGAATAAGCAGAGGCCAGAAAGGTGCCGAGACCCATTTTGGAATGATCAATGTACCTGTTGCTTTGCAATGCCTCAAATGAATAATTGTCTTAGCAATGAGAGAGATTGGGGGAACCAACCAGTATTTTCTCCAGCCCAATTTCCAGTAAATGCGTCTACACTTTCAGAACCTGGATTCAAGAATCTGGAGTTAAAACGCAAAATTTTCTTGTTGTGATTGTCGGCAAATCTATCGATAGAATGACATCCCCAAAGTAAATTTAACCTGTTAAAAATTGTGTCTGAAACTGCCCAATCATCATAATCAACAATGCGACTTAACATGTCTGCTCGTTCGTTTTGAGAGCATGGAATCCATTCCATTTTCAAACCAATACCGTGTTTGACACAAACAGTGTAAATTAGACCAGCAATTTCTTGTAGTTCTGGTTTTCCGCTGCCAACTTGAATAATTTTGTCAACGTTCTGGCTGTCTGTGAACCATTTAACATTACTACCTGCAAGTAAAGGTATGAAACTTTCCAAGACAATCTGAACTGCTTTCAGTTCTTTCCATGTACTACTCTTAAGTTTTTTCTTCGGAATTCCATGCTCCATGTGCTACCGCTTTGTTTGCACCTATTCCTACTGTATAACCTGCTCCGCCAGCATTGCTAGCGTCGGAATATACCACTTTGTGATACATGACGTCTTGTTTCATCGGTACGGGTTCTATGTCGGAAATATTCACACCCCAAAAACTTAATTCTTGCTAAGAATCTTGTGACAATTTTACAACACTGTGCCAAGCATGGCTCTGGTCATTAAACGTGTAATATTTCCCAATGCAGGTGTTAAGGCTATAATTTGACCCACTAAACTGGCGAGGGATTTGACCGCCAATTTCTGGTGACTTGCACACTGAAGACATTCCGAGGTAATACGTTCTATTTTTGACTTATTGGCCAAATAAAACCTTTTTCTGTGTCTAACTGGAAACCCAGCCATTTGCATAGTAGTTTTGGTTGACATTGTGACTTTTCTTCGTTTATAATAAATCCTGCTTCTTCCAAATCTTTGAAAATGGCTTTAGATTGAATTTGAGCTTCGACAAGAGACAAGGCATGCAAGGCCATACCCAATCCATCATTAAGATAAACTACAATTTCTTTACCTTCAGATCTCCATTTTTTAACTAATTCTCTCATGATTTTTGAAAAAATGTAAGGAGCAGATGTTAATCCAAAAGGTAGTACAAGAAACTTATAAAATGCCTTGTTCCAGAAGAAACCAAGGTACTGAGTACATGGAGTATGATCCTGCAACATGTCAATATTGATGATATCCGCTTTTTAAGTCAAACGAGAACAAAAATTTACCTTGTTTTAAGTAGTTACGAGCAATTTTAAGGTCTTCATATTTTACGGATTGCTTCCAAACATGGCGATTGACTTCACGTAGATCGAGAATAAGTCTCTTTTTTCCATTTGTTTGCACTGAAACTGACAATGGGTTTACCACCGTGGGTTTCCCACTGCATTGCACGATGCTGCCCGCCCTCAAGAGTTGGGCTACAGTTTCTGTTACAAAGGGGGCGTGATTAAAGGATGACCGGTTATTGTGTAAAAACATGACTGACGGCAGGGTATGAAATGGAATCGTGTACCCGTATCTTATGGTATCCGTAATAAATTCATTATTACAGTGTTCCTGCCAAAACATTAAATGTTTCTTAAGTCTCCCTTTGAACACGGTTATGTCACTGCCTTGTTCATGTTCAAAGCTTTGTTCAATTAACAAACGAACTGAATACTCATCTTTGAAAACTGCAACTTTATGTGCTTCGGGCGTCTCTGGCGGACGTGATGCAGGAGGCTGTGGCTGGTGCATGGTTCCTGGCGTTGGTGGGATGAATGAAGGGGCATTCTTTTCTCCAGTGTCCAATTGAACCACAGGCAAAGCACGTTCCGGGCCTTGACCGAGCTTGGAATCTTGCACTGGAGTCCATGGTGGGCGTGGCTCGACGGGGGCTGGTAAAATAATGTGCGTGCTGACCGACGCCAAATTCCCCGCTTTGCATGCCTCTGAGGCTTTCACCAAGAGTTCAAAAATGTCACGATTTAACTCAAATTGTTTCTGATTTCCTTCTCGTTTCCATTTGGTCGACGTGGTTGTCTTGATTTTCTCATTTATTGCTTGGATGGACTCCCTTTGGTTGTCGAGGAGCTCTTCTCGTAAGCGTGCACACGAGTCCTTGAATGTCCGTTGGATTTAATTTGTTGTAGTTTGGAATGCGTGCAGTATCTGTTCTGTAGATTCGGACACTTCCATGGTTGGCTAATTCTGTAAATAATAATGTTGTACGTGTAGCGCCTGTCGGTAACGCAGACGACCAATACGTTGTTGTTGTTGTATATTTTATGGCATCTTCGGCAACTAAGGCCCTTTATGCCATCAACTATACGGTTTTAGCTTTAACTATACTATATTATCAACTTGAGATGACGAAGAAGGAGTTGCAGTTTTAGAAGTGGGAGGAAACCCCCAGAGAAATGCCCCAGGGGAAAACCCACGCGGTCAAGTAGGGACTGCAAACCCAATCCACATACACGCCCCGGATTCGAACCCGGGACCCCAGAGGTGAAAGGCGAGGAAAGAACCCGTACGCCAACCCGACCGCCCCGATGACCAATACCTGTCCCACCTGCCCTTATATAGTGACCCATCACAACCGAAATACTCCGCGCATCACTCGCGGAGTGATTTCCCACAATAAAGAACTTAATTTCGTTCTAATTCGCCACTCAACCGAACGAAATTACATTTTTCAGAGGTTGGCGATGCTTAAACCACAAAGTATCAAGTTTTGGTCTTGTTAAAATAAAGCGAATGCTTTACAAATTCGTTCAGAGAAAATCGAATTTGCTGAGAACTACAGAAAATATAACTTTAAAGGTACTGTTTACATGATTTAGTGATGTAGCAGCATTGACAATACTTTTTTGATGGTCGTTGTGAAAAAAATCATGCAAAATTAACATAAACGGTCAAAATACGGGTATATACGCTTTACCAGCCGTTGCAACTACACGCGAGCTTCACGACTTTGTCACAAACGATTCGCTCTTTTCCTACTCAAGATATCTCCAATTTTCTGATCACGATTTCACTCGACAGCCCGGACGACCGATTATGAATTTCCGCTTTCTCTGGAGAAGTTAGCATCATGTTTTTTATTCACGAACGTATACATGTACACACCAACCAACCCGCCGTGTGCACTCGGGATATTTGCCGTGCTGCGCGGGGCGATCCATCGTAGTTTGCCATACGCGCGCTCGCTGAGTCCCATTCTCCGGACTCTCGAAACAAACATTTCTGTTCGAATTTTCATACTTATGTTTAACTTTGTTTCATACCTGTATAAATAGTCTTTCTTTTGTCAACTACTTATAAATATTGTGGACAAATCAGAGTTGAATTCGGTGCAGTTCTGCAGTGAGAAACTTTCATGTGACTGAACATGCGACTGGACGCAAAACTAACTCGCAAGACCATGTGACTTTTCGGAACCAGAATCTGGTTCCGAAAAGTCACGTGACCTCTGTTTTTTGAAAATTGCTCAAAAACGGCAACATTCTGTGGTTTCTTTTCAGGATATGTTCAGTTTATTTCGGAAGGGCATTTAGAATCTGGTATGGGTCAATTTCGAGCCCAAAATAGCCCAACGAAGCCGGTGTGTACCTTTAAGATCGTCCCCAGTTAACTTGTCCCTGAAACTGCACTTTCAGACCAGTTACATTTATGTGAAATTTATGTCACCTTTACATGACAAAAGAAACTTAATTAATGACCCTTGATGTCTGGGGTGGGTGACATACATGTATACCCTCCCCTCCTTCGCCCAGCAGACTCCCCAGCGGACTCGCCTTTGGGATAGCCAGTGTGCTTGCGTGCTAGGTAGTCTTGTGATTTATAGCTCAGAAGCTCAAAGACCCGCCTAATTTCGTGTAATGGTTACACCACACAGAGATATAAGTACACACGTCAATTTAAATAGACTTATTTTTTACCTTTGCTGCCTAAATTTTTAGTTCCAAAGATGCAGTAAAGACATACGCTATATTTTCTACAGGGTAATTAATACATTTTTGCGCTTTTTCACAATTCAGGTTGGAACTAAAATAATTGCTTTCCAAACAAAATGACTGCCGCATTTTTGTTGGGGGGAGGGGGGGGGGGGGGGGGAGGAGGGGGGGGGGGAGGGGGG
Source organism: Henricia sp. BOLD:AAB3569 (assembly GCA_037783545.1). Lineage (NCBI taxonomy): Eukaryota > Metazoa > Echinodermata > Asteroidea > Spinulosida > Echinasteridae > Henricia > Henricia sp. BOLD:AAB3569. The sequence continues at coordinate 236,149 of JBBELK010000548.1, forward strand.
GGGGGGGGGGGATATGATCGTGTTAAATTAGTAAATTAAAAGCAAAGTTGTTGATGGGAGATGGGAAATATCTGTGTACCAGATTATGAATAGGTTCATTGGCTAAAAAGTTGTGATTAAAAATAAAGTCAAATATCCTTGATTTAAATAAACTTGTTTGTGTCCAGTAAGAGACTACGTACAGTGATTATTAGTCTCTTTGTTCAGTTTTTTTATCGATTTTTTATCGCTATTTCTGACAGGGTCGCTTTGAACCAGTTATCCATAAAGGTCTTCAGGATTTCTTGGTGGCATAAGAAAGAGAACGTGGTTAGGGAAGACACACAAATCTAATCGACAGCGGTACCGTTTTTTTTTAGCAGGACCGCCTGCAGAAAGGGAGAAACCACAATCGTCCTCCCTTCGTGCAGGCAACCACTAAAGAAACCGCCGGTGCCGCTGTCGGTATAGTCTTGTCACAAGACCGTATTTTGGTTCCCCCTTCCACGCCCCCACCTCCCCAACACCACCAAACCCCCCCCCCCCCCCCCCCCCCGCCCCCCTACGCGCTACCCACTACCGATAGAGGGCGCCATTCACACTTCCACCTTCCGAAATATTTCGGAAGGCGGTGCGTGGAAGGGGGGAACCAAAATACGGTCTTGCGACAAGACTACTGTCGGTACCGCTGTCGGTACTGGCGGTTAGATTTGTGTGTCTGCCCTTATGAAATTAATAGAACATTGTTTGCCGTTTTCCTAAAATACATGTGTTTCTTGGGTAATTGGCAATTTAATTTCTGTTTCATTTTTTTCTAGGACACCCGGTATATGCCCTTTCCACCGGCGGCCATCATAGAGGGCCTTTTTCGTTAATAATTGCGCGGCATTATAGATCGCATGTATGAGATTCTGGCCTACAATAATGGTCCTGGAGCATTATTCGTTGTTGTTACAGACCATATGACAACGTCTTGAGAAGAGACAGAATAAGTGGTAGTCTCTGTTCTGAGTGTTAAATGTGTTAAAGAAAAATGAGAAAATTAGGCTTATGGTCGGACCAGTATTGTAGACCAGAATCTCACGCGTGCTTATAGATCTACAAAGCGTCTGTACTCGTGTATGATGCACTGGACAATTTCATTGGCCCGGTTTGTTTCATTCATCATTGACTATTAAATTGTATTGATGAATTAATACACAAACTGTTGCAAACTGCTTACCAAGCAGCATCACCTGTAAATTCACGTGGAATTATTCTGCCATTACAATGGAAGAGCGCAGTTCCACCTGTTGCGCTTCTCTTCGCGTACGGTCCCTCCATTATCGTGTTTCATTATTTCTTTCTAGATCCACCGCGATGTAATTGCAGTTTTCATTTCCCTGACTCGAGCGTGACGCGTGAATCCTTTGACAAATTATATAGAGGCAATTTCAAATTGCCTTCGAGAATAAGGGTCTTGGTGCTCTTTTTTAACAGAAAAAAAGACAGATACAAAGACGCGTGATATAATACAATGGCTCAGCATCCAAGGCGAGGCTGTCAGAGCTAATTTGAAATTTGTCATTTAGACTAGGATATTTCCGAGAAAATGTGACAAGAAGAGGCCTCAGTAGAAATTGGTAACATGTCGATTTAATCTAATTTTGGAAAGTATGCTGAATAAAAAAAATGACATTTATTAGAAGAAAAAGAAAAACCATAAAAATGATCCAAAAATACTATCGGTTTTTCGTTTTAAAAAACTAGGTTTTATCAAATAGAACTGTTTGTAAACATTTTTTTGTTTTTAATAATTATATTTTTTTTATAAAACAAAACACATCCCTCAAAGTTTGCTAGTTGTAATTTTTTTATTCAGCACCACAAAATTAAGTAAGTGTGGCATGTTACCATGTTTTTAAACCAATTGCTATGTTTGTTTTTTTTGCTAAGAAACTTCATCATCATCTTAATCTACTTATGTACATGTTGGAACTTGCTTAATTTCCATTTTGGTGCCAATAGCACAACGATAAGCCCCTAATAAAGGGATTACAATTTTATTGAAGGTATGCATTCCGCTTGAATGATTTTGTGTATGATTAGACAATTGTATATGCATGGCAGACGCACATTGTCACATGAATAGGTGAAAACAGTCATTTTTAAAAAAGTTCAAAATTGACAATGCCCCTACATCATTCAAGGTAGGCAAACAATAGTTTACAGATTATTATCAAATTACTTTGCGACAGTACAGGGTGTCCTATAGAAAAAGTCCTGATTAGTATAATTTTGCGAACAAACATGTACGTTTCTCTTCACGTCGTTATGGCCACAGCAGACGACGATACGTTGGAAGCATGACGTTCCCAGTAGTTTCAATAGTTTCGATCAGACGTATACTTGCATTCCGCGAGGTTAATTTTGGAAGGGAATATAGAGCACGGAATTTCGAAAACAAGAATGAAACGTACATCGTGAGCTCTGATCAGCATTTACTAGTATAACTCAAAATAGAAAATTATTTTATAATTTTTCGAAGTGAAGCTACTGGAGGGAGGAAAAACTGCAATTTCAAAAATCGTTTTACCATTGAATTTTGCAGGCCATACTTATCAAGTGTGTGGGATTGTACGGGAAATACGACAGATTTAACTGCAAATTTCACCCCTTTGTAACCAGATGTGAATTGAATTTGTCATGCCTCAAACTACATCTTCAGGGATTTTTGTGTACATCCGAGGCTGGGTACCTGTTACCACAAAACCCATTTTCTAAACACTTTTCAGGGGAGCGTCACACGGCCTATATTTTACTCACACGTGATTTATTCCCTAATGGGCTGATACATTAAAACTATCAAATGCTTGTAAGAAGAAGTACCAAGTAAAAGCATGAGCTCATCAAGCAGAAAAAAAGGCAAAAGCAATTGCTTGAAAAGATATACTACGAGCCAAAAAACATGTCCTACTTTTTAGCTTAAATAACTGTGTCATTTTCTAACGGATTTAAACCGAAATTTCAGATCATGTAAACAATTAAAGGCCTGATAATTTGTTTAGTGAGTTTCATCAGTTTTGTCCAAGAGAGTGAGATGTAAAACCCACACGAAAAAACACAAAAATTTCAGAATTTGTCACTTGTCTATGTCCGAGGTCCCTTTGCACCTCTTGATGAATTGAGAGAAATGATCGAGATGATTTGCGATAACATTATAGGGGTAGTCCTGCATTTTTCCCGGAAGCTTTGAGCTGCAGCACCGTCTCCAGCGATGTATTGATATTAAATGAGGCATGGTTTGCGATAACATTGTAGGGGTGGTCCTGCATTTTTTACAGAACTGAAGCTTTCAGCTGCAGCACCGTCTCCAGCGATGTATTGATCACGTGGTCAATTGACATTAAAGGAGGCCAAGTCGAAAGTGGCAAATTCTGAAATTGACCCTTTTTTGTGCGGCTTTTAAATCCTACCCTCTAGGACAAAGCTGATGAAACTCACTTAATAAAATCTGTTCTGTCCGAAAAGTTGTCCTGTGTCACATATCGTACTGCAGCTTGCCCCAAAGTGGTTGGCACACTTGCCACTAGCGTGCTTATTTAAGGGGTGTGCGCTGCGGACGCGCCCTCACCCCCACCCCCCCCCCCCCCCCACCCCCGCCCCATGTCTTCAATGAAAAAAGAAAGTCCCCACAAGATGGCGGCTATTCGATACGGTCTATACACCGCTGGCACATACGGTTGGAACTCTAGCTCCTATCAGATTGTGTTCGCAAAAACATTAAATTTAACATCAAGTAATGCCTCAGTTACTTAAATCAGGCATTTAGCAACAACAGTCTGCCTTTCCACTGCTTGAACGTTTCACAAAGACTTTATTTATAATTTAGGCACTGTCCGTCTCTTCTATGTAAATTTCTGACTTACATTAGCAATCGGGTGAGGGTGGGCGGTTGGTTGACAACACGCCAACACGCGGTTGATAGCACAACTGTTGCGCCAGACAGATACATTTGTCACCTCTTGGCTTTTCATTGGTCGAAAGTTGCCTTTTCGTGCGCTGTTACTTGGGAGTGGTTCAGGTCGCTATCTCAAAGCGTACGACTGTGAATTATATATTTTACCCAACAGTCATAAAATGGATTATTCTAGAAGTGTGCTTATCTTAATTTTCCTGACTAGGAAATGGGTTTAGAGATTTTTAAAAAACAATTTCGGTACCTAATTTGCATATCTATCTTAACAATATGAGTTGAAAAACGTGTTGATGTTCTCTGGCTATGAAAACATGGGTACGTTGCAAAAATAAAGTGTAAACTATTTTTTTTTCATAATGGTGGTCGCTAATTTGCATTATTTGCATATTTGTGTTCACACTATTAATTCAGAAACATGTTTACCGTGTACTGTGACCATGCAAACATAGGTTTATACACTTCATGTGCTTTGATTGGGTACCTACATATATACTAAAGTGAAAAATATAATTTTCCTAATGGCGGCAGGTAATTTTCATATTATGCAAATTTGACACCCTTCCACCAAATATATTTTGGTAAACTTTTAGTATGGTGTCTTTAGTATGGTGTCTTTAGTATGGTGTCTATGGAGACTTTAATGCATAACAAAATGATACCAGTTAACAAAAGTCTGTTGCAATTAGTGATGTGTTGACCCAAAATATTGCAAAAAGCAATATCAAATCGCTTCTACAAACGATCGGGACAGCAGTACGCTTTCGCATGGGAGGGCGGTCTAGGTGTATTTGGTATGACGCCTTCGTAACACTCAGGGCCAGTGTGGTAGTGAGTACAACGGTCAAGCACCTGGGCTTCGCGGTTTGGTGTGGCAAAATAACACCAGTACCATGAGCGGTATCGCTGATCATATGCCTCCTTTAGCTCGACAAGATTGCACAAATGAGCAGCCTGGGCAGAGCAGTCACGGGTCATCCCGTCACGGTCTACCACGGCGTAACCACGCTGCGTATAGAAGGGGTGTCGATAGCTCAGCGGACGTGTGCAACAGAGCCCACGGGCCGGGAGCGATAGCGGGCCGTGGTAGGTCACCCCGGTCTCGTTCAGTTGGTTGTCGGGGTTGGAGTACCACAAGCTCAGGGACTTGATTACCGGGTAGCCTTGCTGGTAGGCGTACTGGAGTTCCCACTTCAAGCAGAGGTGCTGATCCGTCTTCTTGCACGCATCAGAAGCCGATGCGTGGGTTTGGAACCAGCCTTCCGTGAGACGTGGCATTCCTTTAAAACAAACAATGTAGGATTTTATTGACAAACATCCCAGAGAACACTTGAAGAGATAGCCGTTCAAATACATATTGTAGCGAAAAGAGGTTATTTGTTTATGGCATCTGGCTCCAGCCGTTGCATTTTTAGTTATACAGGGGAGCCAGAGCCAAATAATTCTTCAATTTCTTTAACAAACTCGAGAAACTCGTCAATCTGCCGAAAAGACACTGAAAATTCCCTTTGCACGAAAGGGGTCTTACGCCTCGAGTTTTGCTGTAACTGGCGCCGCAATTTGGAACAGCCTCAGTGTACACCTTAGAACTATGTCTTCTTTGAGCTCATTCAAATCGGCACTTCGCCAAACATACATATAATATTCACATGATCAACTTCAAGTGAGAAATGCTAATTTATGGAGTCGTATGACTTGGTTGCCATACAATCAAACTTTAATTTTGGAGCCGGAGGGGAATTTTCCCATTTTTAAAATTTGTTTTCTCTTAAAAAGAGTTTTTGCGGGTTTTTCGCCCTTCCCGTAATTAGCGTAAATTTTAGTGTCACGTGCATGTATTATAATTACTTGTGATGTTGTTCTTTTGTAACCATTAGTTTTTTATGTTGTAGTTGTTGTACAAATGTATCTTATTCCAGTTTGTTTGTGATTGTGAAGTTGTTCAATTTAGTATATTTGTTCTATGTGTGTTTGCAGGGCCCCAATGGAAACCAGTTTTTGTAAACTGTTTGGGCACACCCTGGTTAAATAAATGGAATAAATAAATAAATAAAACTTTTATTTTAACTGCTCAGGTGGAGCCAGGACTTTGGACAATAGAAATATAATTCCTTTTGTTATTTTAAATCATATAACTCTGGGTGCCTGCATGCAGACAGGTATTTGCGTCTTGGCGGTCGTATCGTTAACACCGTTTTAGTTCCATCATTTTTACCCATAGACACTTTTGATTACTACTGCATGGTTTGCGTGCAGGTGCCCTGGGTTCTGCTTCGGGTAGCGGGCGCGGCCACTTTTCGTTGAGGTGTTTTCCCTTTGGAAGGTGACCGTGCCCGCTGCGAAGGCTGGATGCCTCTATTTCGTTTGATTTGTATTAAGTTGTAAATCCGTATTGTTTTTCTGTTGCTGCATGGCGATCACCAAGTTAGGGTTCGTTACAATATACAGGTACAACGTGTATTAAACACAGCTGGGATGAGGAAAAAAATCATATGGTCTTCGTGGGATTCAAACCCGGATAAGCAATCCGTTGACATTAAAACCTCAAAACCTCACCATTACAACCAAAGTAGTTGTGAATCCCTTCCAGTTCGTCAGTAAAGATCGGTGTATCGGTGTAAAAGGACTGGTGGCTTCGTTTGAGCGGCACTGTGTTAACAGGGCCTGGCCTGATGTTGGTGCATGCACACAGTTCCCTGTTGGTACCAGACATGACCCAGCGTAGGCGACCTCCTTGACTTTCGTCTGGTTCCTGGCCGACGTAGCATACCTTTTTCGCAATTCCCAAACCCCAAAGCTGAGCTACAGCACGGCATTGATATATAAAAAAAATAAAATCAGCAGAAATAGTCAAAGTGTTCTATACAAATATCCCGAAAAAGCAACTGCCCCTGGGCAACCGCATGTTTGAAAAATTGTCTTGGTCTTGGTGCTCTTTTTTTAACAGAAAAAAAAAGACAGATACAAAGACGCCTGATATAATACAATGGCTCAGCATCCAAGGCGAGGCTGTCAGAGCTAATTTGAAATTTGTCATTTAGACTAGGATATTTCCGAGAAAATGTGACAAGAAGAGGCCTCAGTAGAAATTGGTAACATGTCGATTTAATCAAATTTTGGAAAGTATGCTGAATAAAAAAAAAGACATTTATTAGAAGAAAAAGAAAAACCATAAAAATGATCCAAAAATACTACCGGTTTTTCGTTAAAAAAAGGTTGTATCAAATAAAAAAAATGTTTTTAATGATTATATATTTCTTATAAAACAAAATTATTCAGCAGCACAAAATTAAGTAAGTGTGGCATGTTACCATGTTTTTAAACCAATTGCTATATTTGTTTTTTTTGCTAAGAAACGTCATCATCATCTTAATCTACTTATTATGTACATGTTGAAACTTGCTTAATTTCCATTTTGGTGCCAATAGCACAACGATAAGCCCCTAATTAAGGGATTACAATTTTATTGAAGGTATGCATTCCGCTTGAATGATTTGTGTATGATTAGACAATTGTACATGCATGGCAGACGCACATTGTCACATACTTTGCGACTGTAGGCCTACATGGTGTCCTATAGAAACAGTTCTGATTAGTATAATTTGGGAACAAACATGTACGTTTCTCTTCACGTCGTTATGGCCACAGCAGACGACGATACGTTGGAAGCATGAGGTTCCCAGTAATTTCAATAGTTTCGATCAGACGTATACTTGCATAGACAGCCGAAGTGTGACGTGCGTTGCCATGGCAATTGGATCTAAACTATCATGGCCGTCGGGAAAAGTACCATTGGAAAAGCAATGGGACACAGTTGAGTGATTTTTAGTTTAGATCCAATTGCCTATAGGCAACCAACAAAAGGTGACGTATTCACTTCGGCAGTCTATTGCGACGAGGTTAAATTTGTGAGCGCCCTCTATGGCTCAAAAAGTGACTGCATATGACAAACATAATATTTTGGAAGAAAATATAGAGCTCGAATTTCGAAAACAAGAATGATCAGCATTTACTAGTACCTGATAATTCAAAATAGAAAATTATTATATAATTTTTCGAAGTGAAGCTACTTACTAGAGAGAGGAAAAACTGCATTTTCAAAAATCGTTGGATTGTACGGGAAATACGACATATTTAACTCCAAATTTCACCCTTTTGTAACCAGATGTGAATTGAATTTGTCATGCTTCAAACTACATTTTAGATCCGAGGCGGTGTACCTGTAACCACAAAACCCATTTTCTAAACACTTTTCAGGGGAGCGTCACACGGCCTATATTTTACTCACACGTGATTTATTCCCTAATGGGCTGATACATTAAAACTATCAAATGCTTGTAAGAAGAAGTACCAAGTAAAAGCATGAGCTCATCAAGCAGAAAAAAAGGCAAAAGCAATTGCTTGAAAAGATATACTACGTGCCAAAAAACACGTCCTACTTTAGAGCTTAAATAACTGTGTCATTTTCTAACGGATTTAAACCGAAATTTCAGATCATGTAAACAAGGCCTGATAATTTGTTTAGTGAGTTTCATCAGTTTTGTCCAAGAGAGTGAGATTTAAAACCCATACGAAAAAACAAACAAACCCAAGTTTCAGAATTTGTCACTTGTCCGTGTCTGAGGTCCCTTTGCACCTCTTGATGAATTTAGCGAAATGATCGAGATGATTTGCGATAACATTATAGTGGTAGTCCTGCATTTTTTTACAGAAGCTTTCAGCTGCAGCACCGTCTCCAGCGATGTATTGATCAAGTGAGAGTGGTTAATTGACATTAAAGGAGGCCAAGTCGAAAGTGGCAAATTCTGAAATTGACCCTTTTTGTGCGGCTTTCCACTCCAATCAGTCTTTCTGCATGACTGCGCTTCTCTTCGCGTACGGTCCCTCCATTATCGTGTTTCATTATTTCTTTCTAGATCCACCGCGATGTAATTGCAGTTTTCATTTCCCTGACTCGACTCGCGCGCGTGATGCGTGAAGCCTTTGACAAATTATATAGAGGCAAATTCTGAAATTGACCCTTTTTTGTGCGGCTTTTAAATCCTACCCTCTAGGACAAAGCTGATGAAACTCACGTAATAAAATCTGTCAGGTCTCGTTTACATGATGTGAAATTTTTGTTTAAATCCGTTGAAAAATGACAAGGTTATTCAAGATCAAAAGTAGGACTTTTTCGAACGTGAGACATAACATTTTGCCTGGCTGCGTTTTCTTCAGCTTCCCTGTAAAGCGTCGGTCACAACCCACCGTGCGTGTTTTTAGTCCGTACGTTTTTTGGGGAGGCCACGGCCGCCACGTTTTTCTGAAAACGTGTGGAGGGAGTGGTAAGAGCAGGGAGGGAGTACGTCAACGCACGTCACCCGCACGGTTGCGCAAGGTGTAAGTACGTGACCCGCACGCCACGCCTGGCCGTGAGCGGTTGCGTGCATCGTACGTTGCGCAAGTGGTAAGTGAGTTGTACGTGCTTACAACGTGCTTACAACGTACGATCTCCGTGCGATTGCCACGTTATCGTACGGAGACCGTACTTACACGTGCTGCTCACGTACGGTGTCCTTACTCACTCGCATGTTGTAAGACGTGCAAGTGCGATGAACGTGACTTTTTCCGCCCCATGTCGGGGGGTAATTAATATTTGTAATGCGCCGGTATCCATCAAAAAGATGCTCAGGGCGCAGAAGATGCTTAGGACCTTCCCAGGTTCTCCAGAAGTCCCAGCTGCTGCTGCCTCAAATCAGTGCACACAACGTGCGTTGTAAGTGGGGAGCACGTGCTTCCTCGGTACGGTCCACGTGAGTTCTGCGTGCTCATTTGACAGTTGAACTGGGGAAGTGCCGAGTAAGCACGGATCACGCACTTATCAAGTACGCAGCACGCACGTGCTAAGTGCGCCGTCCGTAGAGCAACTGACCGTGGGAAAATTTTAATTTAACATTAAAAATTTTAAAAGACTCACGGAGTCAGTGCGTTGTGCGCTCATTGGCTGTAAAGGGCACGCGCGTCACCCGTACTGGGGGTGAATCCGTAACCCGAACGCAGCGAAAGTTCCTCGTGCACTAAAAGTGCTACGGCGTGTCTGCGTGCTCGCAAATCCGTACTGATGCGGTACTCACTACGTACGGATCCCCAAATTTTGCCCACGTTTTTGCAAGAAGACAGCACGCACTTGCAAGTACGGCGGGTTGGGACCGACGCTTAATAGACTATGGAAGTTGACCTCGCGAACGTACGAGACCGCGCGAGACCACTGTTATTTCCGGGCACAAGACCCCATCTCTTCAACGCACGTCGCGAGCGAAATTCTTGGATTATTTTGTTTACGCAGGTTTTTGTAAACTCAGACGGCCCAAAACGCGTATCTCTAAATAAAATCTTGTATTCCAATTGATGAAGTGGGGTATATAATCAAAAATAAGCAATCGAAATGTAAAAATTCACGATCTTTTCTGAGCCGATAAGTCAATCTTTGAAGATCGTAAACTACATGCAGCAAAAGGTATGCAACACGCACAGCAGCCGATGTACGTATGCCTACTGTGTACATACAGACCTCGCTAGCGATAGGCGAAACGCCATCTACCAAAAGTAGAGCTTGCAGACCTTTTTTTAAAGTGCCCAAGTTCGAAGCATTCATTTTCACATGAATCCACACTTGGGTCATCCATTCCAAATTGGATGAAGAATATGCTAGCAGAGAAATTTATTCAGGTCACGAAATTTTAGAGATAATTATGCATGTATTCTATATTGTAAAAAAACATTTTAGTTACCCGAATCACTTTCGGCTCGGTTGTATACTTAAGATTGGACAGAAAAATTTATATACAAAAAATAAAATCTCGCCCGTGTTATAGGAATAGGCGTTTTAGTCGTGTTGTTCCCGGAAGCTCAGATTTGACCTTTGCCGCGAGACTTACATAGTCTATAGCAATTGCTTGTGTTCTAAACAACAGCGCTGTCAATCCAGGGCGTGAATAAATAGAGCGGCTTCTAATTATAGACGCACTGTATGATTGCTTTTTACCCCCATACAATAGCCTATTGAAGTGTGTGTGTGTTACCAAGGTTACTGGTTCTACACTAAAACCAATGAACTGTCAATTTCCTAATGGACGTTTCAAATTACCAGCGAATGTTTAGACCCGATTGCCGTGGCAACTGCTGTCACACTTAAAGGCACAGGCTCGTCAGCAATGCGCGCCCGCCAAATGTGTGCCACGCAATACGCAGCTCCATAGCAAAGGCATGGAGCTGTGTAATTCGAGCACGAATTTGGCGGGCGCGCATTGCTGACGAGCCTGTGCCTTTAAAGGGCCCCTTATTTAGGATTTTTATCAATGAAATATATGCTTTAAAACCACTTTACTCGGTTAAAGTCATAACAATCCTATTTGGAGCTTGCTTTGGGGGTTAAAACAAAGGTTTTTAGTTTTTATGCTAAGAAAATATGCATATTCATGACCAAGGTCACGACGTCACAGGAGGCAAACACAGGAAAATCACATTGAACTGTGCACAAAAGATTCCACTTTTTTCTCAATTTTCCTGTAACTTTTGTAATCCATGGCTGTTTGAGTTTGTTTTACATGTTGCCTGCTGTAAGCCGTGACAAAACTGGGGGTAGAAACTGCAGCAATTTGCCACAAGTCCAACTTGAAGTCTTATGTTTTTTCTTAACTTTTCCCTTCTGTCTTCCTTATGTGATGCACTCAAAACAACGCCCTCTGTCTGTGATTTATTGCAATGAAATCTTCAAAGTTGAAAAATGCCACCTTTTATTGATTTTACATCCAAACGAACAATAGTATGTCTTGCTGAACAAGTAATCCGTCATTATGAAGCAAAGCTTAGGCACAAAGTTGTTTAGGATGTCACAGGCCCTTTAAAGTCTTTTCCCGAAATGATTGCAGACAGCGGCGTCGCTGTGCCCCCAGCCCCCGCCCCTCCCCCGTAGCTACGCCGCTGCACGGCTATATGGGCAATGCTATTACGGCGCTGAGCTTCCCTGTAATAGCAATTGCTTGTGTTCTAAACAACAGCGCTGTCAATCCAGGGCCGTGAATAAATAGAGCGGCTTCTAATTATAGACGCACGATCTTATTGCTTTTTACCCCATACAATAGACTATTAAAGTCATTTTGGTCAACCACCGCCCCCAGCACAACCCCCCCCCCCCCCCCATTCAAAAAGGTCTAGCGACGCCGCTGATTGCAAAGAGGTCAAACTGCTGTCAAAATTTGGCCAACATCTGAGTATAGTTTTAGTATCAACGTGGTGTAACAGTTCTTAAAAAGGAAAGTCTTCAAAATGTGATTTAAAATGTTTTACTTGTAGAGAGAGTCAACTACCAAACAACTGCAAAACAACTGCAAATATTGGGGAAAACAACAACAAAAATACATGGATGACAATCTTTTATTAAAGAAGATGGGTACAGAGGAAATGACACGAATGAAACGAGAATCGTAAAATCAATTCGTGTTCCTTGTGGCAAGATCTATGTCGACGTGTGGGGCAGGGGATGGAAACGCTACCATTTCCAGACAAGAATGTTTGCGCCAACCTTTCGATGTTTTGTTTAAATAGTTTGCAATAAAAACGTCTTTGCGATCCTGTTTCAGCGTGTTAGACCTAGCCGTATTCTATGAAAATGAATGTGATAATATTACCGGTTGATTCTACCAGATAAGCAAGAGCTCAAGCTCGTGCGTGTATAGGGAAATGGAAATACTGCAGTGGCAAAAGGATATTTCCACATTAATGGGGTACTTTTCTGTGACATACAAGATCTTAGGTCCAAGCTCACATCAAATGTCCTAATTTTATCCAGCTAAACTGAGGAAATAACATTTACCCTGAGAGGCAAGAAAAATAGTCCTACAACATACATCTCTGAAAACCCTGTGTACAGATTTTCCCTTATACGTATGTAACAAAGACAGACAAAAACGTCACAATTGGTCTGTCCACGTTACGTATAAGGGGAAATTTGTACACAAGCTTTTCAGAAATGTATGTTGTCAGTGGCACCATTTTCTTACATTTTTGGGCGAAAGATATCTGTTGAAAACAGTACATGGAAATGTCTTTAAGTTTGAGATAAACTGACTTAATTTTAAAAATATACCCCACTACCGCGGAAAGACCTAAAAGGGTCTTTCTATAAATTAGGGGTCCAGCTTTGGTGTCCCCCGTTACATTTTACATCTTATTTTTGTAAATTCAGGACACATTCTTTAAATACTTTCCATCTCAAAGAGTGACTACATAAAGTACAATTCATACAAAATGGTTTAAAAGCCATTTTAATGATTTTTGTACGAGAAATAACACATATTAGGTGTAACGGGGACACCAAATGTCACACTTCTGGACCCCTAATTTATAGAAAGACCCAAAAGCAAAATAGTTGTTTGTGTTTACGCTTTTAAGCAATTGCTAATCTGCAGTGGTGGATCCAGCCTCATTAAAATACAGGGATACGATGGATTTCAGGAGGTTGAAACCTTTTGTTTGTTAGAAATTGCTTATTTTTTATAAGCAAAAGTCTAGAAAGAGCAATTGCTGGTTTTTCTTTTGCCCCAACCTATATATCTATTTACATCAGATAAGTTATATCACACCGTACCAATTTGTAAACCGTTATTTGCCTGTATCTGAGTACAGGGTGCGCTGTATGATCGGGAATCGTTGTGAATTCCGTTGACGGGAATATTTTACGTAAATATTTGTGAAAAGAGAGCAATTCTTACGAATTATGTACAATACCTCATTGTTCACAGTCCCTTCAATGCCAGCATACATTACCATACGGTTTTATGAAATACTATTTTATTTTAATACTTGACCTAGCTTGAATGCTTGATACTATGTAATGCTATTCTTTATTAAGAATGATTAGTAAAGTCCCAGGATATGGCATGAATTAGCATGGGCAAACAAGAAAACAGTGGCCGAGCGGTTTAGGTCATTGACTCGCAATCATAGGTGAAAACTTTGGATTGCAGGTTCGAACCTCCCCACGGCTACGGTACCTGTGCCCTTGGGCAAGGCACTCAACCACACTTGCTCCATCCTTCGGAAGGGATGTAAAGCCGTTGGTCCAGTGTGTTAGGTAATGAAAACGCACTCTAAAGATCCCAGAGCATTCTTTCGTGAAGAGCAAGGGGGATCGTTCCCGGTGTCTCTGGCCATTTATAATTCTAATTCTTCATGGGTTTCCTCACGCTTGCGAGTGACAGTGCAATGAGCACTATTGAGGAATCCTTGGTATGAATACCAGAAAGAAATAATAATAATAATAATGATAACAACAGTCACGTTTCAAAAGGACACCAATCAACAGCGCGACAAGTGTATGATCGGGAGTGGGAGGTGAATTCTTTTGACCGGAATATACGTAAATGTTTGTAAAAAGAGAGCAATTCGTGAATTTTTACGCATTATTCATTATTCACAGTCCCTTCAATGCCAGCATACATTACAATATACGGTTTCTCGAAATACCATTTTATTACTTGACCTAGCTTAAATGCTTGACACTTTGTGTGTAATGCTATTCTTTATTAAGAAGGATTAGTAAAGTCCCAGGATATGAAATAACAAAATAATATGGTCCTCATTGAGATTGGAGCCCGAAACGCGCCTGACACAACCATTAGGAAGATGCATGACCAGTTTACCTGTACGAGTCACCTGTGGTTTCCTTCACGTTTTCCCTAAGAAACCAACTTTTCTCTGGGTTTGGCATGGATGCGCAACAGCTAGAACAGCGTAATGAATGCAATAGTTGGTACCGTAACGGTGTCCATTCACCATGGCAATGCAGGTATGGATTTTTTTTCTGCTACTGCTTTCGGAAAATCGAACATGTGCTCTCAGCGCAATAGACCTTCACAGAAGAATTAACCGAAAGCGTTTTTGAAATGTACCATTTTCCAGAACAGGGTATGTAAATATGTGTTTGCAGTCAGAGGACGAATAATTCCATTCAAATTAACAAAACATATAGCTTTTTAAAATATATATCTCATTCTCCCCCAAAATATTTAATTGGCCGACTTCAAGGAGCGTGTCCAGATCACATTTTGTGACACCCCCCCCCCCCCCCCGTTTCTCCCATGGGTGTTGATATTTTGATACCATTATGTCATATTTTTCAAATGATCATTTAGTGCAGGGGCAGGGGTGAGTTTGCATGAAATGCCGTGTTTATAGAGATTCTCTTTCAATTCTGGTTTAATACATCCTGAGATATCAGGGAATTTTCACTCTGCAAAGCGACGTAACAATACCCTGAGGAAACACACGCAAATATGTGGAGTGAGCCGGCTGTTGTCTTGAGCCAACTCACGCCCGAGTCATTTTGATGTAATTTAATCAATTCGGTCATGTTATGCCGAAAAGAAACGATTTCTATACTTTCCAGAAATTGTATTGGGTTCCGTTCCTTATGACTGTCCCATTCCTACCAAACTTTCAAACGACGATCTTAATTTACTCCGCAGTTTTTCAAATTAATAACAGGGATGCATGCTGACGAATGTAATGGAACGGATTCCCCAGTATTCCCCAGTATGCTGGTTGGTCCAGCAGAGGCGACAAGATTTCTGTCGCTAGTCCTACCGCGAAATGGGGCCTTTTTTAACAGGGCCACTGTACGCAGGAGTTAGGGAGTGCGTTAAAGGGGCACTGTTGCAAGAGGATGGGTTTAATAGGGTCCGGGGTTCACGAAAAACTTTGTTGGACACGTGGGAAGTAGTACGCAAGGTCATGCAGGATGGGGTCAAATCCAAGAGACCGCTGCCTCTATTTGGTGGCCACATTAATTTGAGAGAAAGAAAGTACGATGATACAGTAGGAGTGGCCGCTATAAGTTGGTTGTATTGGTCATTCGATACCGGAGTGACCAGCACAGAGCACATTAATGTACAGACACTTTTCAAAAGACATGGCTATACGTCTGACCAGCATCAACTTTTGCTAATTTAAATGCAACAATCGTCAAAATGTGCAAAAAAAAAATTGTATTATCAGAATGCCACATATTAAGCATTTGATACACCAGAACGAAATAGAATGCACAAAAACGAAAACGGATATTTATAAAAATAAAATGTTAAATAACTACTTTTCCCGTATTAGGACGACCGTTTTGGGAAGAGTGCTCTGGGGAACCACTAAAACGGCAAATTTGTCGGCAAGAAACTCTGCCGTTGACACCCATTTTTTCGACTTAAAGTTCTCATAAAAATGTTTTTCAACCTAGACGAAAATGGTTACAAACCTAATAAAAATGGTGAGAAACCTAATAAAAATGGTGAGAAACCTAATAAAAATGGTTTTTGAAGCACTTGGCGTATAGGACGACCGGCTATCGGTCGCCCTAATGCGGTCGGTCGTCCTAATACGCCTTTTTTTACCCATAACCGGTCGCCCTAATACGGGAAAGGCAGTTTGTTGGCTGCCTCAAAATTAAATTTAGATACCACATCCTTGAAAAAGAAACCTCAGTTTGACCGAGTGTGAAAAAATTACGTGAAATTGAATGACTCAAAACGAAAATGATCAGAAAAACTAGAAAATTGGGTGGGAAAACCTCTATTGTGGTCATAATGCCTCCATTTTAAATTCAAATGCTTTCAAATTTGATTTAGAATTAGATACTAATTCGATAGTGCCGAATCCGATTCTCCTTGTTAACATTGTCGGAATATGACACATTAATGAGGACGACCCATTTTGGGAACATTTTTGTTGCCCATTTTGGCCAAAAATGTTTGCCATATAGGCCTAATGTCTTTGTTTTCAGTTCGAATGCAATCAGACTTGGTACAGATACTAAATAAATAATGCTGAAACTGAATCGTCCATCAATTTAGCACAAGCTCGGGGCTTAGGCGAATTTGAATGATTTTCGCTGGTATTTTAGCACATCACTGCAAAAACTGTGGTGTTAAATTAACACCAGTGGTGTTGTCTTATATAGATACCAAGCCTGGTGTTAAGTTTTAACACCACACAATTATTAGTTTATAACACCTAGGGTGTTAACAATAATGCATTTATTCCAATTGAGGAATAAAAACTAACACCCATGGTGTTACATTTTAACACCAGACTTGGTATCTATATAAGGCAACACCACTGATGTTAATTTAACACCACAGTTTTTGCAGTATATATAGTTTTAAATTTGAGTGCGGAATTTTCCTGATTGTGTGTTCGAAAAACCAAATTGAATGCTCTCTTTAAATAATTGGAGGCTAATCCCAAACTGCATTCAAATTTGCGCTAAAACGAATGCATCTGAAACGAACTTGGGAGGTATTTTGTTAAAACTGAACGAGAAAATCTATAGTATTTGTGCAATAATGCCTTCCTTTCAAATGTCTTCAAATTTGGAACAGATACTAAATCGACAGTGCTGAATCCAAATCCGGTTGGTTGCAGTTTTAATCAAATCTGGTTGGTTAAATGTTTTTTTGACTGATATGTGCATTCATGTATTTTTGTGTCACTTGAATGATTAGTAAAAAAAATTGCAAACGATTGTTTAAAGAGCATCAGCTACGGCCGCGCTCACGAGACGAAATATTACGTGCGCAAGAGATTTGCGTGGAAAATTTGATGGTGCGTGCATGATGGTTCCGTGGAATACTTAAAGATATACAGTCCGTGGTTCTCAGCAAATTTGATTTTTTTTCTCCGAACGAATTTGTTAAGCATTTACTTTATTTTAATGACCAAACATTATATTTTGTATTTTAGACATCGGCACCCTGTGAAAACGCCGTTTTGATACGGCCGTTTTTGGCGCCTTGACTTGCCCGGATCTGACTTCCCGTGTTTGGTATGTTGTGTGGTGCATGCAGCGTGTCAAATCTCTTTTCTTATATCTCGCAAGATATTCTGAGACGGAAGAAACAGAAGAAAACGGGCTGTACAGGCCACTGGTCCGGCGGGCGCAATGTGCGCTGTGCGGACCGTCAATAATTCGAAACATTGACAGTAATTGTTCGATAGCTAAACGCTGATCGATTTTTTTGCTGATGTCTCATTTGGAAGCGACTAACTTTTCTGTATTTAGAAAATTATTAATTTTTCGAAGTGCCACACCTAAAACGCACGGATTGTATATCTTTAACCGAGGTGCGGAAGAAGATCAAAACTCACCTATAGTAAGTGCAACCAGTGAAGCCAAGGCCACACGCTGCATCTTGACTAAAAGTCTCCTCCGCAAATTGCCTAGTGTAAAATCAGCCTCATGTACATGTATTTGTGTCCTACGTTTTAACCAGATACGTGCACTTCTAATCCAGCGAATTGTCAAAACTCCCCAAACGTGCTCCTATGCGGTCTCGGACAAAATGTATTGTTTGGTTGTCAGATGCAGCTATTATTGTTAACACTCCCTCGTGGCAATTTGGCTGCAATTTCCTCTGAAGTCGAAGTGAACTAGCACGTCCAGGTTGGGTGGGGCTTGTAATTCACGCTCAGTTTGATTGGCTGGATGCACGGCGATGCAATCATTATGTTCCATTGGAACCATTGGCTATTTAGTTTTTTACACAATCCAGTTTATAGTAAATTAATATGAATGAATATATAATGCAGTCTGTCAGTTGGTGGATTTTCTGCCAAGCCCGAGTGAATGTTAGAATAAAGCGGAATTTTAGTTACACGTGGGTGGTAGTGTTTTGCATAATTAATCCAGCTATCAATTTAGTGCACAATTTTGACAATCCAGAAAGAAATGTGACGTTTTAATTGAAAACATTCAAAACTTGGAAAATGGTTCTCATCAATGGGTATAATTTGTGCTTCGCGTTTCGTTTGAAAACTTTCCACGTTTCTTTTTCCCTGCTTATTTTAGATCATATTTCCAAGCTCCCCTTTGTGCTTAATTAAATTAAAACAAATGAATGGTAATTACAAACACTGGAGTCAACATCGTCTGTGCCCAACCTTCCATATATTCGCTGTTCTCGGTCAATTTTGGCAAACAAGCGGCCCATTCCATTTATATGCTTCCATTTTAAAACGGTTTTGGTTCTCTGCAGTTATTGCATACCATACTGCAAGATAATGCGGTACACAGGTCCATTCAGAAAGCCAAGTCCCTTTCCAGGGATCTTGCGTTTGCTAAGAAACCTACCGCCGCTCCCCCCAAAAATTTCCCCAACCCTAATCCCCTCCTCTATTCCTACTCCCACCCCCATTTTGTCCTTTGGTTTGTTCCTATTTCGTAGTACATGAGTACATGTACCATTGTTCCCCCATTGTGTCTCAAACATCCAAGGAATTTCCAAAGAATTCCTTCCAGTTTTTAGGGCCGGGGAGTTGGTGCGTTAACAAAAGGGAAGAGTGTGTTGAGGTATAGCGGCGTTAAGGGGAGTTCACACTATCGGTAGTCTAGGCTCTAGACGGTCATTATGTGTTGGATACCCGACTGCCGCAAGAGGGCGTAATCACGCGATAGACTCGTTTGTAGTCCTATCACCATATCGTTTTGTCAAAATGACCGTCTCGGGAAACTCGTAAAATCTCCCCCCGAAACAGGGGGAAATTTGTGCGCATGCGTTAGTTTTGTATGCAGATACGGGTAGATTTTTCTTAACGCACGCGCACTTAAGAGCAAATAGCCTGGTACATTGTACATGCACTGTACATGTACGTTCGGCGCTTATATCGTGTTGATTTGAAAGTGTCTTGTTGTTTTGTACGCGCCGTGGTTGATTTGACCAGGCCAGGTACGCGTTGTTGATTTCGCCGGGTAGCTCGCGCGGTTGTAAGGGTAGGCGAATACTCTTTGCAACGGACGGGTGGCGAATAACAGAACCTGCATGCCGACGTTGGCGGTTAGGCTTCGGTCGGTCTGAAAAATACCCCAGGAAAAAATACTTAGGGAAAAATCCATCTAGACCGCACGAGTTTTGAATTTTGCATAGAGTATAAAGCCCGACTAAAAACAAAAAGGATTTACCAAAACAAATACCATAGTTTGGCAGTTGAGACTCCGTAGACTAAGTCATTGACCTGGGTATAGCGACTTGGAATAAAAATTAAAAATTTATATTTTGAGTTAAAGGCCCTGTAGATGATCTGTTTTTGAGGGATTCTGCGAAAAAAACCAATATAAATCAAAAGAAAGACATCAACAAACTCATCCGAAGAAATTTCAGCTTTGTCAAATGTACCACGTTTAAAAAAACCATGAAAATCCATATGCATTTTCCTGGTCTTGGCGGGGTGTTTCAAATATTCGTTCTCAGTTGATCGGGTACTATGTGGCTTGCGTCACGCACATATACTGCGTGTGCGCGCGATCCATAAAAATGCATCGTGTTGGAACATGCACACGCACTACACAGCGGCCATGCATTTTGGACCGCGTAGATGCGAACCAAAAATAAGTAAATCTTTGCAAACGATCTAAATAATTTCATCTTTACGGATTATTTTCTGGTAAAATTATATCATTTTGAGCGAAAACCTTTCAATGGATAGTTGCTATTAATTCAATCTTTACTTTCAGAATTTTTCCCCTGTAAACTCGTCGATTACTTTTTGGGGTCATTGCAAATGATCCACTGGGCCTTTAAAACCATTTTCACACAACAGACAAGTTGCAACAGCTATCAAAAATACTTTTGTTGCGAAAATTCATCAAGCAGTTCCTGTTTTATGCTTGTTAAAATGTGCCAAATTTACGTGCGGAATCGTCAATAAAAATGAATAGACAGCTACTTCAAAAATTGTGATGTGATTTTGGTGATATTTTGTGGCGGAAAATTTAACCACTGCACAGGTGAATGTGCGTGATATTTGGCACAAATACAAAGAAAACCAGCCCCAATAGGCCTGTACCAAAAATAAATCAGCCTGGCAGATTAAATGACAGAAACTAAAGTGCAATTTCACGCAGCAGTCTATCAAGCTTGCAAACTTCGGTTACGGATTTGACCAAGTTGAAGTAATAGTTTCGCGACTGCACGACTGATGATGTAACGGATTTCCAAGTCCCTAGCATAGGCCTAAGGATTTATCTTATGACAGTGCTATTGCTGGTTTTGAGTTGACATTTTAAAAACCCACTGGGAGGGAAGGGGGGATTTATGTCACGAAAAAAATGTTTCTCTCTTGTCGATCCTATGGACTTAAACCCATAACTTGTGTAACGGCAGCTTTAATGCGCCTTGTTAATTTCTGCCTCTTGGTGGCGCTGTGCTTCGCAACCATCGAAGGATCGAACAAACATTCCGTAGCAACGACCGTTCGAGCCATCATCGCATCGTGAATGTAAACAATAACAGACATGACAGATTGATACTTGTCCCAGAGATTGCTCCGAGTTTTTCACCCGAGATTTCTTAAGAGATTTGACCTAGGGACAGAGGTATTTGATTCCCATTTAATTGATTAATTATAGAGTTTGTTTTGAAGTGATTTTGGACTCGATAACTAAGGAAATTTACATGAACTTAATTATTTGCTTAGTGAACTGAAACGAGCCGTTTTTTCGAGAACTATTCAGTGGCATATATAGCACCTTTCGAAGTGCCACATGTGTATTATATTTCCATGTATTCGTTTATGCATTCTTCTTGTATTTATTAATCCTTTGGTTATTATATTTCAGTTTTTACGTGAAACCTAAACTTCGTTCTTCGAGAACAGTGAAACCTAAACTTCGAGAATAAAGCTAGTGAACTTCAGTTGAGCTTGTGAAACAGTTAAGGTGACAGAAGTAAAAGGTAACAGATGTGAAAGATGTGAAGATTTAGAAGAGGTAACAAGTAAGTGAAAGCTTGTGAATATTAAAGAGAGTTTGAGCCTCGTTAAACCGACTTCACTGACGTCACAATTTATTGACAACCGCCACAACTTGCATACCAAGTTGACTGGTGTTGAATGGCTGGTTCGAATCATACAAAATATTTCTACAATGTTTTTGTGCCCGCACGAGTCGCCCGGTGTGCAGTATTCGCTTTTTGCGAGTTCCTTTCTTCCAGATTTCGTCAAGCATGGAGCTATTTATAGCTCCATGGTGTGAGCGATTTTCTCTGTGATGGGATGGTAAAATGAAATGTGTCTAATCTGTCAAATATTCCAGATTATTTCCGAAGATTTCTGAGCTATAGAGATTTAGGCCAATAAACTGTTCAACACACGATCAAGCTACGGCAACAAGCAGTGTTTTAATTTCACCCGGTTTTTTTTTCATTCCAAAAAAATGTACAGCTTGAAAGATCATTTTCCCGAACCGGCGGGTTTTAAACTGGCAAATATCTATAGGTTCAACTGTGGCCTCGATTATCTGTGGAACAGTATACCTCTCATTTGCAATGTCCTATACAATTGTATTTCCAACAAAATCTCTAAATTGCCGTGTCGAAATCGTAAGGTTTGCCGAGGGCACGGATTTTCCCAGCCCGCGGCTTCCCCGTGCAGTCATGCCACGATGTGAGGACACAGGGGACTATACATCGTGCACACATGCATAGTAAGCAGGCGACAGTGCGCTCTGCATAACATTATGCATAACAGGTGCGCGCGCACGGCGCTGTCACAACGAGATTCCCTAGTATACACATATGGACTGGAAATGAGGTCACTAGTGCACGTCTATGGGCCCCGAGGGACTGTGAGTGACCACAAGAGGGTCCTATTTCCCGAGGCCGAAGGCCGAGGGAAATAGGACCCTCTTGTGGTCACTCACAGTCACGAGGGGCACATAGACGTGCACTTGACACCGAATTATGCCAGTCCATATGTGTTTTATAACACGCCTCAGGCAAAAATACACACATATTAAGGTGGAATTCAATTTAATACATTAACAAGCAACCACCAGAGGGCGCAGTAACCGGTCACTAGTTTTTGAGACTAGTGACCGGTCAGGAACACTAGCAGGGAATCACGCGCGCGTGAAGTCTTAACGCTCGCGCCCGAAACTTGATACGCGCGTCTAATTCACGCTGGCGCAAATTTCATGCACTAGCCTAGATTAGTGAACCTCACGTGACTGCGTTTCAGCCAGTCAGGATTGAGAACCACAAAGAGGCGTGTTATAAACGTTGTTATTGACTGTCTCGCGGCGACCGGTTTTCGGGACGGACGTTCAAAACGAAACAATAACAACGTCTTGGGCCTAGACTAACACTATCGCGGAAAAATCACACTGTGCCATTGTTTTGTACACAAACTGGTTTGCCGCTTGTGCTCGGCCTATCGCGACGCGCAAAACGTTTTGAGCTGGGTCAAAGTTCAAAATTGTTGAACTTTGACCGCGGTGCGCTGACCTTTCCAGCGCGCAGCCAATGAGGTATCAGAGAAGCCCCAATATACCAGAACTGGAATTTTCTATTTTGGAAAGATCGGCGATTGGGGGCTCATGCAATGCGGTGAGCGCAGCGCGAAAGTGTGATTTTTCCGCGATAGTGTGTATCCGCATTTAGGGTGTAGTCCTTTAGGGCGCATGCACATGGTCAAAAGGTCAAACTCGAGTACCTGGATTTCTGCTGGAGGGCAAGCAACGCGCGCACGTGTGTGTAACCCTATTATATATGGCGTATTTGGAGAATTTCATCAAAAATAAAGTTGAAAATGCTGAATTATTGTACCTTGTCAATTCCAGCAATCGCGCTGATCGGGACCATCATCTGTCCTATTTCAGGATTCCTGGTCCAAAAAGTTAAATTTTCCGAGAATAAGGCGAAACGACGTGGTTTGGAAATGTTAATCGGGCCGCCGAGTACAGTACATGGAGTGTAAATAGCGCCCGTAGCGCGCCCACGACGTGTCCCCGCTGTACGCTGGGTAATAATTCAGTACCCGCGGACATCACTATTTTTTTTGGTATTAAAATGACTTAATTGGCATTGATAAGTGTAAAATTAGGAGAGAAACAATTTAAAAATTGAGGGGGAAATGAAGATTTGACCAGGAAAACATTTTTTTCTCTCAGAATATTACTAAGAATTGAACTGGGTGATGCCACGCGCGCGGCCTATACACAGCACGCGGAAGCAGCAGCGCATGCGACGAATGACGGGTGCTATGGAGTTCTGCACTAGTGGCCGGGCAAGGGGGAGCTCCAGACACGCGTACACAATTATGATGTCGTAGGCCGGCAAATATACGATTTTTCCAGGACTTTTACAACTGAAACTATTTTCTGTATGTTCAGTTGTCAGTAATGTACCTATAGATTGCTGTTCTGTTTCTAAATTACTCGCATAGTTCGCTAAACCGATTTGGTTGAACATTAAAGGAACACACCGGCTTTGTTGGGCTATTTTGGGCTCGAAATAGATCGACCCATACATTATTCTGAAGCGCCTTCGAGAGTAAATTCGATATATCCTGAAAATACGCCGTCAAATTTGGCCGTTTTTGAGCACTTTTGAAAAATTCAAGGTCACCTGACTTTTCGGAACCAAAATCTGGTTCCGAAAAGTCACGTGGTCGTGTGAGTTAGTTGTATTTCCAGCCGTATAAAAGTTTGTTACTGCAGAACTGCACCAAATTCAACTGTTTTCCCCCCAAAATTTATAAGTAATTGACAAAAGAGAGACTATTTATACAGGTATGAAACAAAGTTAAACATAAGTATAACAAATTCGAACCTAATTGTTTGTCGAGAGTCCGGAGAACGGGAGCGAGCGCGTGCTACGGCAGGCTACCGTGGAGTGTAGGATATTTGCCCCGCGTAGCACGGCAAATAGCCTGAGTGCACACACACACGGGCGTGTTGCTCCGGTGTACACGTTCGTGAAGAAAAAACATGATACCAACTCCTCAAAAGAAAACGGAAATTCCTATTTGGTCGTCCGGACTGTCCAGTGAAATCGTGAGCAGAAAATTGGAGATATCCTGAGCAGGAGAAGAGCGAATCATTTGTGACAAAGTCGTGAGGCTCGCGCCTAGTTGCAACGGCTGGTAAAGCGTATAACCCGTCTTTTGACCGTTTTTGTTAATTTTGCACTTCTTTAGTAAATTACGGGATATTTTGATGAACCTTTTTCACAACGGCCATCAAAAAGTATTTTTAATGCTGCTACATCACTAAATCATGTAAACAGTAGGCCGGTGTGTACCTTTAAGCGTCCGTTTCCAACGATGCTATGGTACCGACGTGCACTCGCCGTACAAATTCAGCACAGAGAAATCCACGTGGAGGTTTATATGACCTAGCTTGCGTTGCTTAGCAACAACACATGTGACCTCGGGTCAAGTGAATAAGCCCTATATCATCACAACCCCTCTTTTTGCATGACTGCCTCTCATTTTGTTTGCCTTAGCATCGTGTTTTAATGTGCTGTTTTCTGCATTTCCTAGTCATTCTGCCTTTTAAGAAGACTCTGCTAGTGTCAAAACGAGAGGCTACTAATTTTTACAGTGTGAAAAAGGGAAGCTCCGAGACCCTCGTTTTATTATGACAATTTCTACTTTTAGACTGCATAATCTGCCTTTTATGGTCCGATAATTCGGTATGAGCATCAATGGAAATTAAAGGCAGCAATGGGTGCAATGTCTTTTTTTGGCGGCGTTTTTTTGTCAAAGCATATCCGGGAAAAAAAGTGTGGTTAGAAATGCATGCGCAGAGCCATCATAATGGATAATGTATTGGCGTAATGATTTCGGCTCCCTGTACATGTATAATGTTGAAACGTCAACCCAGCGAGCTGGTGCGCTTGTTCTCCCAAACAATCGTGGACGTTTTAGGGAGGTCTAACAAAGAGAACAATATCGTCCGCGATTGGCAAGCGAACGTCCGCGATTCGCTCCTGTACAAAACGAGAGTAAGGAAAAATGTCCAAACAAAAGAGGAACAAAAGGACGTCCGCGATTGGAGGTCGATTCACACCTACGTGTGCACTGGTCGTGTTCATAACCCTTTGTAGGCATAAATTAATAATATAAGTGGTTACCCATAAAAACAAAACGATGACACAGGGTTAATATGTTATGCATATACAGAGAATCAAGAATACTTGTGGCTACTCCCACGAATGGTGTGGCCACTATATTCGGTATCGACCCAAAGCCTATCACCTGGTGGTAGTAGCCCTGATGGGTTTCGTGTACAGACAGCCAATAAATCGCACCTATTGCCCAAAATGCCGAGCGTGATGAAATACACATCTGGGATCGAGCAAGGGAAGATGCCAGTTTGGAAATCGTACGCATCGCCCAGGTTGGTTTCGACACTATTGAAGATGATGACATCGTTTGCATTCAGGTCTGGACTCGCACTGAGGTAAGCGTCGAAGGCAATGATAGAGGGCGGTATAGGTGCTTCACCGGGCTGTCCTTTCTGTCCCTTTTATTATTATTATTATTATTATTATCTTTATTTTACCAGGGAGACCCATTCACATAAACATGTGGTCTGCCATGGGGCCCTGGGAAATATAATTAAAATAAATAAAACATAAATAGAATTTCAGATATAGGCCCTACTATTAAAAATTAACACCATACATAAAACGGTAAAATAACAAAACACAACACAATAGTTAAAATAATACAAATAAAATTATATAAATAAAACTGGGTGGGTTTAAAAATAATAATAATGGGTTTATACAAATAAAATTAAAACGGCGAAAGATAAAATAATTAAGAGGCAGAAGCTAAAAGACTTGTCTTCAGAAGTGATTTAAAATGTGATAGAGATGGCGCCGAACGAATTTTAGTACTTAGGGTATTCCATATTCTAGTGCAATTAATGATTGGACTGTGTTTGTAGCACTCCGTTTTGTACTTTGGGATAATTAAATTATTAGCAGTAGCTCCTCTAGTATTGTAATCGTGTACATCTGAAAGTTTCATTACATTATTGGTTAAATACGACGGCGCAAGTCCATTAGTACATTTAAACATAAAAACTGCCTTTAAGTAAAAAAATCGTTCATGTAATGGCAACCATCCTAATTCTTTAAAAAGTTCACTTGATGGAGTGTCAAAACCTTTAGACAAGATTAAACGGGCTGCATACTTCTGTAACTTAATTAATTTATCATTGTGCATCTGATACCTATCCGACCATATTTGTGAGCAGTAGTCGAAGTGTGGTAAAACGAAAGCATTATACATTGTTTTTAGTACATTAAATGGAATACATGGTTTTGCGCGTCTCAAGATTGCAAGTTTTGTCCGTACCGTCTTGACAACATGATCGACATGGTCAGTCCATTTTAACTCTTCGTCAATTATTACTCCAAGGCATTTGATACTCTTGACCCGTTTAATTAAACACTGGTTAACTGACACTGTAATTTCGCTCGAATTCTTCAATTTCGCCTTTGTCCCTATGATCATAACATTCGTTTTATCAAAATTTAGTACAAGTCTATTATTCTCTATCCATCCGCTTATTTGGTCTGTCGCAACAGATAATTTGTTTGCAACCTCATTCGCCGTTTTGCCGCTGACAGTAACAGTAGTGTCATCGGCAAACATGTCTACTATACCATCAGTAACTGCAGACGGCATGGAATTCACATATATAGAGAATAATAGCGGACCTAGAATTGAGCCTTGTGGAACTCCGCTAACAACCTTTAATCGATCAGATAAAATCTTGTTAAAACAGACCCTTTGAGTCCGGTCGGACAAGTAGCTGGAGAACCAATTCAGTGTACGATTTGAGCAACCAAGTGCTTTCAATTTTATGAGAAGAATATTATGGTCAATTGTATCAAATGCCTTCCTTAGGTCAATAAAAGCCACTCCATTAAGTTGGCCGTTTTCAATATTAGTACTCCATTGATTGACAAATTTAGCTAATATGGTTGTTGTAGAGTGCAAAGGTCGAAAGCCGGATTGATTAGCATGCATAAGTTCATTGTCATTAATATATGCATATAGCTGATCGTAGACAGATTTTTCCAAAATTTTACTGATAACAGGGAGGATAGAGATTGGTCGGTAATTGCCTACGTCAGACTTTTCCCCAGTTTTGTATACCGGTATGACCTTTGCACTTTTCATAATTAGAGGTACCAGACCGCATTGAAAAGACCGGTTAACCAGTTTAGTTAATGACTCGAGAATAGCTGGCAGAGCAATTTTTAGCAGGCGACAACTAACATCGTCGTCCCCAGTAGCCTTATTTACACTCATATTGTTTATAACCTCAACAACATAATTTTCCGAAACAGTTTGAATTTCGAAGGTATTTTGAACGCTATCATTCTCGTTTGATGTACCGATATTGTTTTGCTCTGGTAGCTTCTCGGTCACTTTCTTTGCGCAGTTAATAAAATATTCATTAAAGACATTTGCAATATCGTTTGGCTTGTCACATTTTTGACCTTCATGGTGAACTGTGTTTGGCAAAGTAGGTTTCTTCTTTGATATTACCTCATTAATACAGTTCCATAATTTCTTGCCATTTCCTCTATTATCACAAAGAATACCACGATAATGATGAGACTTCTCTTTTTGTACTGAGTGAGTGACTCTATTTCTCAGCGAGCGGTATGCACTCCATAAATCCGCACTATTTGATTTAACAGCGGCTTTGTGCATTTTATCTCGCTCTTTCATCAAGTCCACAATATCACGTGATATCCATGGACAGGCATTTTTCCTAATTTTCTTTTGCTTAAGAGGAATATGGGAATCGACAATATTCATAAACATGTCAACCCACCTTTGACAAGCCAAATCAATGTCTTCAATGGTATCAAGAATTTCCCATTGTTGACAAGATAAAGTATGGATAAAATTCTGAATATCGAGTTTATGAAATGGCCTGTATGATATATAATTATGACCATGCTGGGCTTGATATTGACGCTTGGTATTCCTAATAGTGTAGATGAGGAAATGGTCACTGACACCAGTGCAAAAAACCCCACTGTCCTTATACACATCTGGATTATTGACAAAGATTAAATCGATTATAGTTTTGCTTCGACTGGTTACCCTTGTTGGATACTGGATTAACTGCGTAAGTCCGTACATCTCTGTATAAAAATTTTCAGTATTGTTGTTTGACACACCTTCGGAAAAATTGCAATTAAAATCACCCAGTAAGATAACTTCCTTATTGTCCATTACTGCTACAGATAAAACGTTATCAAGTTTTTCAAAGAAAAGACTACTAGAACTAGGTGGTCTATAAATAGATCCAAGTAATATCGGTGCACATTTGCCATACTTTATTTCAAGCCAAATATTTTCTAGATGCTCGGACTCGATATCAGATCTTCTCGTAAAAATGAATTGATTAGAAATGTAAACTGCAACACCACCACCGTGTCTAGTTCTGTCTTTTCTTACAATGGCAAACCCTTCAATCGATATTTCATCATCAGATATTGTTGAATCGCACAGTGTTTCATTTAAACAAATTACATCAAAAGGCTTTAGTTTAAATAAATGTCGAAGTTCATCTATTTTACTAACCACACTGTGGATATTAAGATGAGCAAACTTTATACCTTTACCAGTAAGTTTATGAATAGTTCCGTTTTCTAAATCCCGGCAATTTATGGTTTGACACGAGTTCGGTGATTGTGCCCGAGACCCAGTGAGTGGTTCCTTGACTGGTTCGTTCTCTGCTGGTACTTGAACCATTCGGTCGCTTGTGATGGCAGTGGTGGGCGTGGTGTTTGGAGGTTTGGAGGTGTTGACTGCGTTGCGGCTGGGGCGTTTGGCGTTCTCATCCTTGTTTTCCACGCTCGTTCCGGAAAATCCCAGCCTTGGTCAGCACGAACTGCTTCCGCATACGTTGTGCCAGGGGCAACTCTAGGTATTTTTTGGTAGTCATGCTTGTCCGAGTCTGTAGGCTTTCTGGATTCTGGGTACAAGTAACGAAGAAAGTTCGTAGCTAATGCGGCCTGACCAGATCTGTTGAGGTGAATACCATCGGGGCATAAGTGACAATAGGTAACGTTAGTATTATCAATGAAGCCCCATCCCCGCTGGTGAGCAGCATCCTTTAAGTATCTGTTGGTCGCGTTTACTTTGGCTAACTCCGAGGCAGTCTCGCCGTACCGGTGAATGACGCCAGATAGAGCAACCCGCTCATCGTCCTGGGTATCACCCTTAACCCCTGCCGGACCTATCTTCCCCGGTAGCCCCTTAACCCCGGGACCGCCGATATCCCCTTTAGGTTCCGGTAGACCGAGTCCCAGATCGCCTTTAGGGCCAAACCCTGCAGTCCGTTATATCCTGTTAACCTCCAACAGTGACGTCAGCCTATTGTACTATCGCTCCATTATTTTGCACGAATGGAGCGATGAAAACAATGCGCCCTGATATGAAAGGGCATTGTTCCAGCGCTCCATTCATGCAAATTGGAGCGATAGAATGGTAAAACACACCGTGAATATATATACAAAGGTCGAGTTGATTGAATTTTAACATACTTATCAAATACGAGTTTTTCCCAAAGCTATATAGTGCGTGTATTAGGACATTTACATGAGTAACTACATAATAATGTACATACTTTAAACACCCAGAAATAGCAATTTTAAGTAAATTCAAGTACATTACATATACTTAACGCATACAAAACGTCCAACGCAAATAGACCTTTTAAAAACCAGTTCCATAGGGTTTGTGCACAGAGTGAAAAGTGAAGATATTAAAGTAAAATCCTTCCGAAATGTAGTCAAACCTCGTTATCTATAAATAAAAAGCTTGGTAAGAGTTTACTTTAATACCTGCATCATATTTTGCTTAATACAGATTATAACCACCAAAACAGATAAGGACGTCTAATTTTTATTTTTTTTTAAACCAGGTTCATAGGGCTTGTGCATTTAGGGTTAAAAGTGCAGGTATAAAAGTACAATCTTTCCAAAACGTTCATGAAAGTTTGTAAGGTACGAGATGAGAAGTTGATCAGAAAGGTTTTCCTTTAAAATGACTCATCTAGCATCAGTGTGTGAAGATTTGATGTAAAAACCAACTTATTTTGTAAGGAAACACTTTAACCTGTCTTACATGTTTTGTACACAAGGTTTGAAGCCATGGTTAATTTCTCAATTCTTTCCATATATAAAGGCTCCCGTTATACCGAGATAATTTGCAAACTCAAAGTATACAGTCGTTGATTTGGCTTCACACCTTGTGTACAAAACATAAGACTTTTGAAAAAATTACAGTGAAAAAAAATTTACTTTAATACCTGCACCTTAACCATGTGTACAAACCCTATGGACCTGTTCTAAAAATTAATGTTTTTCTTGAGTTTTTCACTGTAAAATAATTATTTCTCGTCAATTTCACTTGTTGGTGGCTAAATAGCTGGATCAAGAGAACAAATAGTGCAGGTATTAAAGTAAAATCATTTCAGATATAGTTTAATAATCATACCGTTGTGGTGGCTTTCTTCGCTCTTCAACGATCCTAGTTGTTGAAAGTGTGGGTGTCAGTTTAAAGATGTAATTTCAAACTCTGTAGCGACATGAAGCAACTTTTCACGGAATTCAACCCGTGCGCCGTCTGTAGGCACCACATGCACAGTATTATTTCCTACTTTGCTCCTTCGGACAACAAACCACAAAGGCAATAATCCAGAGATCCACGTTAACGTCCAGGAGAAGGTAACATTTCTCTTGCTTGTCCACGGAAACCAACACATATTCCGATTTAACAGTGAGAGCTTTAGATGACATTGTATATTTCTTGGGAAATAGTTGTACTATGATTTGCCCCGCAACGACTGAAGTGAATGTTGGTGAATGAAAGAAACGGCGCACATTGTGATCCTGTGTGGAATTTAGCTTTCTTTGTTCTTTTGTCACCCGACCTGAGTGTATTCGCGCAACCTTACGTAATGCTTTGCTCAAAGGCACAAGACCGCACCATTCGTGCAAAATAATGGAGCGCCTAGAACAATAGGCTAGGCTGGTTGGAGGTTAAGTCGATAATGCCACTCGGTAACGCGCGTACCTCGTGTATTATCCTATACGTATACCAGGTATACCTGGCTGAACTGACCTGTGCGCCAGTCTATTTATTTATTTATTTATTCCATTTATTTACCCAGGGTGTGCCCAAACAGTTTACAAAAACTGGTTTCCATTGGGGCCCTGCAAACACACATACAACAAATATACTAAATTGAACAACTTCACAATCACAAACAAACTGGAATAAGATACATTTGTACAACAACTACAACATCAAAAAACTAATGGTTACAGAAGAACAACATCACAAGTAATTATTATACATGCATGTGACACTAAAATTTACGTTAATTAAGGGAAGGGCGAAAAACCCGCAAAAACTCTTTTTAAGAGAAAAACAATTTTAAAAAAATGGGAAAATTCCCCTCCGGCTCCAAAATGAAAGTTTGATTTTATGGCAACCAAGTCATACGACTCCGTAAATTAGCATTTCTCACTTGAAGTTGATCATGTGAATATTATGTGTATGTTTGGCGAAGTGCCGATTTGAATGAGCTCAAAGAAGACATAGTTCTAAGGTGTGCACTAAGTCTATCTGGCTCGGTTGACAGCAGGCACAGTGTATGTCTGTTGGTGCGCCCTCTGGATCGCTGGGTGTCATAGATTGGATAGAACTCACGATCATATGCAAATTACTGCGGCCAATATGATCCATCTCGGTTGCATGTGCCCTGAAATTAAGGAAATAAAAAACCATGACAATTTTTGTTTTTCGCCCAAAAGGTATAGAGGCATAATATCAGGGGCCAATTTCATGGCGCTGCTAAGCACAACAATTTGCTTAGCACAGGATTTGTTTGCTTTATAAAATGGATTACAAGCCAAAATTATAAGCCAATTTGTGTTCTTCGCAAGAGTAGGAGAATACCTTTCAATACACATCACTTACGATTTTGGCTGGCAATCCATTTTTGCAAAATAAAGCAAACAAATCCTGTGCTAAGCAAATTTTTGTGCTTAGCAGCGCCATGAAATTGGCCCCAGATCTTGACAAAACAAACACCTTGGCCATAACAAAGATCTAATAGCAAAGATGGATGACAAAGAATAATGTTATGATGACATCATCAGTGGTGAGAATACTAGCACTTGAACATCTACAGTTTGACTCAAGGTCTTGTTTTTTTCGCTAAACAGGGTTTTCCCCAAAACAAATTATAGGCCTACACTCAGAAAAATTGTCAAAAAATAAAAACGTAATAAGTTTTATAATTTTTCTCTATACATATTGGTAGGCAGACATTTCAAGCTTTAAACGCGCCATGATAATTTGGCAAACTTCACGCATGACGTATCAGGTTTATGTTTTCATAAATGTTGGCAAACGTGGCTTGCGCTTGAAATGCAGGGTTTTTAACACAATCAAAGGTTATCACAGACAAAAGTAGCACATGCTCTTCTTTATGAACCAAAACTGTGAATTTCTGGCGATGTTAACCCTCCACTTTCCATTTTTGCAATCCGTCCGTTTCAACTTGCGTGATGCTCGCCGCAGAATATCGCAACATGTACACCCAACACAAACAAGTTAGTTCACGTCTAATACTTTTTTATGTAACTCAAATAATATTTGATTGATTTTTTTCATTCAACTAGACACCATTTTCATTAAGAAATCACGCATTTTATGACATTTTGCGCCAAAACAGTAGTTGCACTTTTGTCAATATTATGTTCACTTTTACACGCTGAAAAACTGTTTTCTGGCCATTATTAGCCCTTGACGTAACTTCAATTATCTGCAAGAACTGTTCAACAATGAGTGGGTCCGCCGTCTTTTGCAGTCACCCCAATACATTATTTGCGCATGCTGTTTATCAAACTTCGAATACGCTGCTGATAAGTTTGCCCAGACCTGCTGTAAAATGCGTACTCGCAAATCCTGCAAAGAATCGTTGCCTTTCACTTATTGATGACCTTCCGCAATAGGCCTATATGAGTTCAGTCGGGTAATCCTGCTGGTCATTCCTTACGCCCAATCCTGTCGTCTTCCAAATACCGGTTGGTGACTTGACAAATGTTGGATTTACATGTGTATATCTTTTAAAATGTCCTTTTCCCTGTAATACCTAAGCAGGGGCGGATCCAGGAATTTTTCCAGGAGGGGGTTTTGCCACCAGGGAGGGGTTTTGCCCGTCAGATTTTTTATGTCCGCTTGTTTCGGACAGGCGGACACAAAAAAATGCATTAAATTATCTTTTTTGGTGTCGGAGCAGGGGGGGTGGGGTTTGACCCCCAAAACCCCCCCTCTGGATCCGCGCCTGCTAAGTCACAATTAAAGCGGAGGCCGGGCGGCGTGTGCGATTTATAGGCATCGGCCGGCGTGTAGAGGTCGGCGAAAGATCGCGCGATTGGGCGGTCACAGTCACAATTAAAAGTGCCCCGCACGCTGCCATGACGGAATGGGGTCGATTTCTTGGCCCGTTTATCGGCTGGTGTCCGGCAAGCACTCGTCCGATGTCCTGCCGATGTCCTGCCTATGTCACTGCGATACCCCAGCAGATATCTGGCCGATTTCCGGCCGGGCGCCGCCAAGTCGGCCGGACGCCGGGCAGGGCCTGGCCGGCGTCTGAGCGGCGTCTGGGCAGCGTCTGGGCGGCGCCTGGCCGATATATGGATTGTCTGGGTTGTCAAAAGTTTGGCCCGGAGCCCGCCCGATGTGTGCGATGCCCTGCCGGACATCGGCCAGGCATCGACCGATTTAGTGGCGATTAGTTTGCGATGGGAAACGCCGCACCAGGTTTACAAACCGAATTAAAAGTAACTCGATGCCCGCCCGATGCCGAAAAATGACCCGGCAGCCGCAAGGAGTCCCGTGGGGCGCCGGCCGAAAATGCCGAAAAATCCGTCGCAAACTACTCGCAAACCCACCGCAAGCTTATTGTGACTGGGGTATAATAGGCCTACAAGACTTTGTCGTGCAAGTCAATATTACTGCAGATGCACTGCCATGTGGTATTACATAATCACACCGAGTTTGAAAAAAGAAAATCTTTGCAATGTAAATCCCGTTATGTTAAATTTCGTCGGGATTAAAGTGGTATAAAATAAAGTGTCAGTTTTGCCTGTTGCGTGCGTTTGTCTATGTAGAAGTGATTGCCAAAAGACGGCGGACCCACTCATTATTGAATAGGCCTAGTTCTTGCAGATAAGCACTCTGTTAATACTTAACTGAAGTTACGACAAAGGGTAATAACGGCCAGAAAACAGTTTTTCAGTGTGTAAAAGTGAACATATTGACAAAAGTGCAACTTCTGTTTTGGCGCAAAATTTCATGAAATGCGTGATTTTCTAGTGACAACGGTGTTTCCTGACCAACTGTAACCACTCATTGTGTGCGTAAGACATCGGTGCACACATCGCTTTTTGAGTGACAATCAATCAAATAGTTTTTGAATTACATAAAAAAGTATTAGACGGGAACTAACTTTGTGTGTTGGGTGTAGTTGATGTCAATGATTTACACGTCGTAACGCACACACTGCAATGAATTGGTATAAAACATGCATGCATCACTCATGCCATAAAAACGAAAAAAAAAACCAGGCGCGGATCCAGGAATTTTTTTAGACGGGGGGCACAACAAAAAGGGACAAATGCGAGCGCGTAGCGCGAAGCCCTTACGGCGTGGGGCCCGGGGCCCGCTTAAGGGCCCCGGGAAATTTTGGATTCTAGATGCTCTGTGGTGCAATCTAAGGCGATTCCTGGCCACTTTTAACTGATTTTTTTAAGCAAAAATTTTGAAAATTGTTGTGTGTTGTGAGAATTGTGTGTATGAAGAATTATTTTCTGATCCAGGAATTTTGTAGACGGGGGAGCACAACAAAAAGGGGAAAATGCGAGCGCGTAGCGCGAAGCCCTTACGGCGTGGGGCCCGGGGCCCGCTTAAGGGCCCCGGGAAATTTTGGATTCTAGATGCTCTGTGGTGCAATCTAAGGCGATTCCTGGCCACTTTTAACTGACTTTTTTAAGCAAAAGTTTTTAAGATTGTTGTGTGTTGTGAGAATTGTGTGTATGAAGAATTATTTTCTGATCCAGGAATTTTGGAGACGGGGGGGCACAACAAATAGGGAAAAATGCGAGGGCGTAGCGCGAAGCCCTTACGGCGTGGGGTCCGGGGCCCGCTTAAGGGCCCCGGGAAATTTTGGATTGTAGATGCTCTGTGGTGCAATCTAAGGCGATTCCTGGCCAATTTTAACTGACTTTTTTAAGCAAAAGTTTTGAAGATTGTTGTGTGTTGTGAGAATTGTGTGTATGAAGAATTATTTTCTGATCCAGGAATTTTGTAGACGGGGGGGGGGGGGGGGGGGGGGAGTTGGGGGCAACAAAAAGGGACAAATGCGAGCGCGTAAGCGCGAAGGTCTTACGGCGTGGGGTCCGGGGCCCGCTTAAGGGCCCCGGGAAATTTTGGATTCTAGATGCTCTGTGGTGCAATCTAAGGCGATTCCTGGCCACTTTTAACAGACTTTTTTAAGCAAAAGTTTTGAAGATTGTTGTGTGTTTTGAGAATTGTGTGTATGAAGAATTATTTTCGCCATTATTTTTAGCCATTATTTTCGCCCGGTTAAGTTGACAAAAATCTATAAAGTTTCTCCCTCCCCAATTTGGCATTTAATATGCAGTTTTTACCCATCATCATTTCTTATTTTTCCGGATTTTTTCTTGGTTTTAATTCAGTCTAGTTGAAAAGTTCAAGAAAAGGACTTGATTTCAGACTGTTCCTTGCCCTAATGCCCTGTGTTAAAACATCGGCAGATCGGCTGCAAGACATAATAGACCATTAGTAGGCAGGCCTATGTGTATTGGCGTCAAGTTGTCCTCGGCAAAAATGTCCACAAGGTATAGGCCCCTACCTTGAACCTTTTTTTAGACGAAACAGAACAATTTATATACTTTGAGGAATCAGACTTCACAGACTACCGATAACAAACGAAAAATGGTCAAACCAGTAATCATACTCCACCATGGGGATTAGATGTTGGGGGGAATTCAGTTCCATGGCATGATTGATTACCTTTTTTTTCTTATTGCATTTTTTCAGTATTTTTAAAGCCAAAAAGTATACGCAGATGTTAAATATCGGCATCGGTATTTTTTTTAGATTGCCCTCCGATTTCTCTCTTTTTTTTACGGCCTTTCCTTCCCCCCATTTGGTTTTTTTTTTACTCAACTACTTGCCCTCCCCCCTTTTTTCTTTTACCTCCTTTCCTTTCCGCCCATTTTTTTTTTTTGACTCAATTTGCCCGGGGGGCACGTGCCCCCTCGCCCCCTCCCCCCCCCCCCCCCCCCCCCCCCTGGATCCGCGCCTGAAAACGGTGACTGTTTTCAAATGCACGATTTGTAATGTAAGTCAGACTGAAAACTCGATATCTGCTTGTAGCTCAGATTGTGTATGTATGTTCGTGGCCGTTTTTTAAGCATGAACACCGTTGCTTTTGCTGGCCATTTGTAGGCTGAACAATAATGAAAAGGCGGCCGGCGATGTAAGGGAATCGCACGTCACGTCATGATGAGGTCCTGTCTGCCTGCTGGTATATAATCTGAATTGCCAAAATGTTTCGTGCAAATGTACATGTTTTGTTTATACTTTCCATCTGACGAAGTCTTTTGTTTCCTAATTCGCCCCGCTCAACCGGCAATAAAACATTTATCTTGTGTCCCCTCTTCCCATTTCCATTTGGAGAGATACAACAAAATATACACATTGTTTGGGGAACACCGTACTCCGACGTCGAGCAACGGACGCGACCTGGGGCCAATTTCGTGGCGCTGCTAAGCGCAACAATTTGCTTAGCACAGGATATATTTGCTTTATAAAATGGATCACAAGCCAAAATTATACACCAACTTGTGTTCTTCGCAAGAGTAGGAGAATACATTTCAATACACATCACTTACGATTTTGGCTTGCAATCCATTTTTGCAAAATAAAGCAAACAAATCCTGTGCTTAGCAAATTTGTGTGCTTAGCAGCGCCGTGAAATTGGCCCCAGGACGCAAAGCTGAATGCTGCTAGCCTTGCACGTAGACCTACCTTTGCACAGGTTATGATACCTGATTAGGCGCCTTTCTTTACTACCAGTCTATTGTCGTATATCTCCTCTTCCCACTGTCGTGTCGGCATAGGAATCCAGCGCAGCAAGAAAAAAACTCAAAAAAACTCTTTAGATTCCTAAACAAGTAGCACACAATTTTCCGATGCGTGTAGTCGAGAACGGTCAAGTGACCTTCCCGCCTTCCTTCAACTACCTCAAAACCTATTGCAGATGGAACTCTGATATACAATAGAAAATTCAATTATTTCCTAATTGTTGTAAAAATCTTGAGTTAGAGCAAATTGTGAGTTAGAGCAAAATGGCAGTATAATGCTTTATTATATATTTGTGCGTCGTTAGGCCTATAGACATGTACCTCTTCACTCGCCGTTTGAAATATATGTATATTCAAAATAATTACATACAAGGGGTAGAAAAAACCAACATACTTTCTCGGGATCATTCTATTAATTTCAATATAGAACAATATTTCAAGTAAATTCATGCCGCATTCACACATTCTCTTTCTGTGAATAGTTGCCCAATGTATTTTTAATACATTAAGCAACCATTCACAGAAAGAGAATGTGTGATATTTAGAAATTTTAAATCCACGTTGTAAAACTATCCCGCTATTGGGGATCTGGACTAATCATTAAATTGCACAGTTTTAATGAGATTATACAGAATTAAATCTGTCAAAGATATATCTGCCATGCGAGCATATACATGCAAGACAACGCCGTGCCTTTCGATTAATTAGATTGGGTGTCATGCCGAATCTTTGTAACTATCGTAACCAACCGACTTGGTAAAATCGATTGCTTACCTACTTTTGTATTGTACTAATTTCAACATGCGAAACCTTTAGAATTTCTCTGGAATGTATGAATATTCAGTAGCCGCCAGCGCTAAGATATTTTCGTTCATTCCCTGCACGTGCCACCGTCGGGGAGAGTTGGGTAGAGCAAGTGTTATATTCTACGTTCACTTTCGTTGTTGGGTTTGGCCCGTATTCGTTTTTCTGCGTTATTTCTTATTGACCGTTTTTGCTCTAGGCGTTCCTTGTAACGATCATCGAGTATGCAGGAGAATCTTCCGGTGAGTTGCGTTTCGTATGTTGAAATAGGCCTACTTATTTTATATTGGTATATTTGTGTAGTTTGACATTATATTCTGTGGGTGAAATTTGAACATTATGGTACCGGATTTTGCGATTCAACAAAAGTTAACCCTTTCAATACCACCCACTCATATAAGACAGTACCCTTGTTTACCACAGCAATTACGAGCCCAGTGTCACTAGAGACCCACTGGTTTGGGAGACATTTCATTGAAGTGAGCCCTCTGTGGTTTACATGCACTAAATAGCTCTGATGATTTTGTGTACACCTGATGACACAAATCATACAAAAAGGAGAGAAATTTAGTGTGCATCTTTTTATACAACAAAAGTAATACAAACTGGTAATACAAGGCCCTGTACTCGTACATCAATATAAAAAAGAAAAACCTTATGAAAATACCTAAAAAGTATACAATACAAAAGAAAATTAAGCACTGAAAAGTTAAAAATCTAAGAAATTAAAAATGCTTGTCTAAAAAGATGTGTCTTCAACCCTACTTCTGCATGTACTTGTATTTTCTCTCGCCCCTCCCCCTCCCCGCCCCCCACCCCATTCAATGTTGGTTTGAATCCGTGGCTTGTCGAACCAGTCTTCAACATTGAATGGGGCGGGGGGCGGGGGGAGGGGGAGCAGATTTGAAGGCGAGCAGATTGTACATATACATACTTACAATCATTTCGTATGATATTTTTCAAAACAAGGAACTGTGCACATTGGTTTATTACATTCTTTACAGATCATCCGGGTCTGTTTTCGCCTGTTTAATGTGCGGTTGCTACAAACAATGCAGTCGCGTTTCTTTCCATTGCGGTTTTTGCCAGGATAGTGTTGTTGTCTTGCCAAATCAATAGGAATGTGGTATCTCGGCCGACTTGTTGCATTAGTACGTTCCCAACCTAACAGCAAGCCTTTTACAATACCTACACGAAAATCTAGGTTACTGAGATGTCTGTTGCCCTCTATGCCGTTAAAAATTACTCGGCTATTGACGATACAAATATCGAGCATACGGAAAAAAATTCGTTTCCACCATTTTAAACTCCTGTGCGTATGATTGTAGTACTGAAAACATTGATCTGCAACATCAGTACCTCCCATATTCAAATTATACAGGTCAACACAATTTGGCTTCAGAACGTCACGAAATCCACTTGTGCTCTTCTTGCATCGAATTTGCTTTTTTGACACATCAGAGTTCCCGATATTTGTTAAAAGTGTTACCGATTTTTTGTCTTGCCAAACGATACACAACTGCCCACCTTTTACCAAAAAAAGGGGGACATCTTCTCTCTTCATTTTGTGTTTTTTGGGGTTGGCAACATGGGGAATCCCCTGGGTCATGTACC
The DNA here is from genome assembly GCA_037783545.1 of Henricia sp. BOLD:AAB3569. Lineage (NCBI taxonomy): Eukaryota > Metazoa > Echinodermata > Asteroidea > Spinulosida > Echinasteridae > Henricia > Henricia sp. BOLD:AAB3569. The sequence continues at coordinate 276,532 of JBBELK010000548.1, forward strand.
GAACAGTACCACAACACCCGAATCCTAGTTCAGACAGTTCAGCTACAAGAGCTGGGCTATTGAAGTAATTGTCACAATATAGTATATGACCCTTATTCTCAAGTCCCTGGACCAGATCAATGACTAATTTTGCGGGCTTGGTCAGTATTTTTGGATGCGGGCAGTCTGAACTTATGTGTGCAACATAAACAGTTCGGGTGTTCTCACTTCCCGTGTATAGTTTCCAATTACATGTGTACCCTGTTTTTGATTCATTCAGGGAGAAGGCTTTCATACCCCGTTTGATTGGTTTTTTCGGCATGTACTGAACAAAACTTAATCGTCCCTTGAATGTTAACATGCTCTCGTCTGGAGACAAATTCTGCGCAGGGTTATACAGGTTTAGAAACTTCGGGACGAGTACTTCTATCAAGGGTCGAACTTTGGAAAGTTTATCACGTTTAGCCGAGGCTGTCTGAGCAATTTGGTTATTGGATATGTGAAAGAATCTCAGAATTGAAAGGAACCGATTGCGTGACATGATCGACGGATAGAATGGCAAGCTAAACAGTTCAGATGTCGACCAGTACATTCTATATTGAGATGATTTGTTCATGCCCATAGCAACGATAAGTGCCACAAATGCCATCATTTCTGGAATATTGGTCGGGTGCCAGGAAACTTGTTTATCAGGGTTAGAGTCTATTGTTTGTTGCGCATAGCGATTCGTGTCGTTCACCAGCATCTGCCACACAAGGTCACAGAAATACAGCTTGAAGATCTCCACTGCTGAGAGCGTAGCAAAGTCGCCGGTCGGGCCAGGATTCCCCGTGAAGGGCACAGTCGGACACTGGAAATGGTCTCGTTGCTCCCAACCGGAACGGAAACCTACCTTCGCAGCTGTCTTGCTCGATTTTGGCAGGTGGTCAGGTTGGTCGGTAAGCTGCAACAAAAACAAACTATAACATTAGAGTATAATCTTTGTAGTTGCAAACAAGGAAACAAGAGCCATTTGAGCGGTTTTTTTACTACATGTATGATGTACATTTCTCAATTTCAGCATTTGTAACCCCATAGACCTATATAGGCCGACGTTAGGGGTGGGCCTACAAAAATACTGGGCCTGGTGAATTACATGGGATAGCTATTAGCCTAATTGATTCATTAACATAACACCGATCATGCTGATGATAATGTTCACCAAAGAATTAGTAATTATTACCTCATGGTATTCTGGATCGTCGTCAGAAGAATCATCTTGAATGGAACTTTCCTCTGATTCTGAGCCACTGTCTGCCAAAATTTCGGCCAACATGCCATCGACGTCTGTTGCCATCATAGTTTCAGGATGCAAATGGCGTCTGTACTGTGCGTCCTCCCCTTTTATGTATTCACGGCAAACCCACCCTATTGTTGTCCCTTTTTAGTTTTGTGAATTTATATAGGGCGGGCGCGCGTGTAAAACTTGAACCGTCTTCATTCATGCCAATAGAGGGCGGCAAACAAAACAACTCTGAAAGCATTTCCAGGTGGTGACAAAAGTCGCCTTGGGTCTCAACTGTGAAAGACAATCTCGGGCACCATTTGGTGCCTTTGGGATTAAAGCGAAAAAAACAAAGGGCTCCTTTTGGCGCCTCCGGGAATGAAAGGGTTAAGGTGAACTATAGAATTTCTTGTAATAATAGTTTTGACGCAAAATTCCTATTATTGTGAAGCGCTTATCTTTAATGCAAATTTTACCTTAAAGTGTTGGTGCTAAAAACTTGGCTATATTTTGCATTAGGTGTGGAATTATCATGTGACTTTTTCATGTATATTAACATATAGGCTAATAGTGAATAATTTTATTTCAGTTTAGTGTACATTCAACCTATATGGGTTTAGACTGACCAGTAGCCGTTCTCAGCCCCACAACTTCTTGTGGGCAAATGGTAGGCCTATAGAGCAGTTTCTGTCACGTGACTCAAAATCAGATGTCAGCCATTTTGCCTGGCAACGCTCGCTGTGTGGCGCTATATCGATCTACCGCGACCGTGGGAAATTTGTTAGTTTCACATTTCAACTTGAGCGATTGATCGTCTGATCGTACTGCAGTCACTGTCAAAATGAACCCAGAACTGTCCCATGAAATCAGACATTTAGACAACATTTCTTTAGGTCGATACAAGGAAAAATTAATGGAAGCTGGAATGAGTGATCCGTATCAGTTACAGGAGTTTGTTGTGTTCGCCAGACGCATTACAACGTAAGTGAAGTAGCCTAGGCTAGGCCTAGGAACATGATGAATTGAATTGCCTACTAAATTAGCCGTAGGCCTACCAGCCTGAACCTAGGCTAGGGCCATAGGGCCTAGCCTAGGCCTAATGCACCCATTTTCATATGCCTAGCCTGCGTTTTACAAATTTACAAATCCATATTTGGATCATTTGTAGTTTAGCATTGTTAGGAACCACGATTTCGCAATAGATTTATTGGCACTGTTTTAAAAAAAAAAAGATGCGCTAAGCCTATAGTACTAAGTAGGCCAACATTTTTTCATTAGTAAATTCATCTTCACACTTCTCCTAATTTGGCATTTTAACCAAACAAATATTTTTACATGGTTTAGGGGGCTTATATATGTGGCATGCATGCACATCATTGTTGCAACAATTAAGCCACATGCCAGATGCACCAACATTTTCAAGTGTTCCAATGAAATAATGTTTTTTTTTCGTGTTAAAAGGCTTAAAACCCTTTTTAAAAAGGAGTCTCTCAAAAATCTCATTGCCAGATGGCTCTTGCCACTTGACATGCTTGGAACTAAAGTTATTGTGGATTTTCTTTTACTCGTTTTGATATAGCCTACAAAATTATATAGAAAATATTCAACTTTTGAGGGCCTTTTAAACAACACTTGGCATTTACTCACACTGACGTAATTAAGTTAATTGGTTGATTTTATATATTAATTTATTGATAAATTGTTTGACATGAAACATTTCTTGATACTTATTTTGTCTCTCAAAGAAATAGTAGGCCTAGCCTAGGTTTAAAAACTAGTTTAAAAAAAAAATTGCATGCACAAATTTGTATATATATTTTATGGAGTGCGCCCTCAATATTGCAGCTTAATTGTGAATTAATCTACATGTAACCACAATACAATTCTGCTTCTGTGCAAACTCTCCCAACATGCCCATGCAAGTAGTTATTGCGATATTAAGGTCTAGCTAGCTGTGCCCATGCCTACATTTTTTGGGGAAGGGGGGTGGGGGTGTTTATTTATTTTGTGTGTTTTTGTTTTACAGCACTACAATATTGTAGTCCAGTTTTTGATGTTTGTTTTCTTTTTATTACAGCAAATGACTTACCTGACTTTGAGTGGCCTGATATCTACAGCTACCTGATTGAATACCCTTCACCATATACAAAGAATCAACTCAGGGCTTTCAAGAGTCTAGATGCGTATGGCTACCTGAAGGCAGGCAAGGTTTATGATGGAGCTGTCTGGCAACATCCCCAGAAGGATCGCTTTCTCTTGATTACCAAGGTAAGCCACAAGATTTGTTGTAGTCATGGTGAATTATTGCAACGTTTCTTGGCCCACTGTTCATATTTTTTATTTCAGTGTTTAAATAATTATATTTTTATAAAGCCTCTGCTTCAAATACTATAGGCAAAGGGACAAAATATTTCATTAACAATCAAATACAGGTTTTGTGTAATGGAAATGTGCACTGAAACAGAAAATTAACATTTTGTTCTGTTTTACAGGTGAAACATGGGCAAAAAGAGCGAGACGCTCCTGTACGACCATGGGTGGTACTAAACAAGGGTGGACAAGTATCTGCTGCCACTGTACATGCATGGCTGGGTTAGGCGAGACGTGTTCACATGTGGCTGCATCTATGTTTGCTTTGTGGAAGCTGTGCGAACTCAAAAAGTCAGAAACATGCACGTCCCTACCATGTATGTGGATACGACCATCTGCGGCACCTGTGCAATATAAAGAAGCAAGTGATATTGATTACACAAGGCCCAACAAATTCCGTTGTCAAGAGACCCCAACCAAAAAGAAAGTTGCCACCAGGTCCAACATACCACCCCCAACCAAGGAGCAGGCCGATGATTTATATGCCAAATTAGCGAGCGGACCATCAAATCCTGCAATTCTGAGCATTGTGCCAACATATGCAGAGAGATTTGTTCCCAAGTCCACAAAGCTGCCGCCACCCTTGACCAAGCTGTATGATCCCAACTTACCACGTAAGGATGTGGAGGAGAGATGCAATCAGCTCTATGAATCCTTAAACATCACCGGTGAACAGGTTAGTTACCCAACTGGTTCACATTCTTTGTATCGATTAGTCACGGTAACAAGGTATTTTGGAAACTTCTAAAAATTTCTGTTCTTTGAAAGAGAAATTTCATTTATCCTAGATTATGGGTGGTGGACATTCAAGCATATCAGGGTATATAAATGTCAAAAATTACTTGCACACAATGTACTAGCCAAGCATGTGTTCACCATAGTGTATTCTAGATCAACACTATTAATTACAACACATGGGGAAAATATGGCTGTACAAAATCATTGTTTACAAATAAAAAAGTCATTCACAAATATTTTCAAAGCATCCTAAAATGCGATTCAGTTTCCTTGATACTAAGCTTAGAGCACTGCTGGCATCCCAACAGTGCCTGATTTATGAAAAGGCATATAACTCATTTGGTGTGCATTTGTCACTTCTCTGCCAAATGTACATGTAGGGTGTTATACGATAAGAAGATGAAAAATTATATTTACAAATTTTTGCCTCAGTTAGAACCATGTATTAAGAAAATTGTTTCCCTACCTTCTTAAAATTTCCAGATAGCTGCAATCATGGAACTTACAAGATCTCAAGCCAAGTCCAAAGTATGGTTCACACATCGAGCGGGACGGATCACTGCATCCAACTTCAGAGCTGCAACCCACACCAACGTGGACCAACCATCAAGCTCCTTGATCAAACGGATCTGCTACCCAGAAATGTTCAAGTTTTCCACAGCTGCTACAAGGTATGTTAAATTATGGCTCAATTAGCTCTTTACGGCCGGTACTCATCCCCGGTTTCTGTGGCATGGAGTGACTAGGAGCAATGCTATATGTACTCCTGGATGGGATGCCAGTCCATCGCAGGTCTACCCCCAGCAACTAGTCGGGTTTCCCTAACCGTATTTGCTGGTACCCATATATACACCTGGGTTGAGAGAGACAACGTGGAGTGAAGTGTCTTGTCCAAGGACACAACACAGTGCAATGGCCAGGTTTCGAACCATGGACCTCTGTACCGAAAGTCTGATGCGTTACTAGACCACCACGTCTTCACAATCGGGGGGGTGGCTGCACATAAAAGGCAGAATGTACAACCCCACATGCCGAGAACATATCATTTACTTTTAGGGCAACGTTTTTTTGTTTAAATTGTCTACAATGTAAGCACAAAATTATGTGCAACCAAGCATGTCCTCATGGAACAAAGTAACTGCCCTACAAGATGGCAGATATACGGTCTACTCTTGTGCATTTTTATGTATAATCACCTGCTTTTTAAATTCAAACCAAAACCAGTGAATGTGTTGGATTGTGTTAGAAAGCCTTGTGTTTGCAACAAGACTTCATGAACATAATAGATAATGTGCAAGTGTAGCACCTATTATGTTGGCAGTTTCCAGTTATGTACAACTGAGACGGAGGAAAAAATGGCTACATGCATGCATAATTAAGGCACATTTTGTTTGCTTAGAATCAATGCATTGTGTACATGTATTTGGCTTTTTAGATGGGGCTGCAACCATGAGATAGAGGCTAGAAGTGTCTATGAGACAATCATGCAGGGAAAACATCAAAACTTCAGTGTTGTGGATGCTGGTATGATGGTTTCAGCTGAAAGAAGCTACTGTGGAGCATCAGCAGATGGCCTTACATCATGCACCTGCTGTGGAAAGGGTTGTATGGAGGTGAAGTGTCCTTCATGTATTAATGTTAGGCAGGCTGTGGAGGAGTCAAGTAAGAGGACATGCTTGGTGAAGAATTCTGATGGCAGTGTAACACTTAAGAGGGACCACCCATATTTCTATCAGGTCCAAGCACAAATGTACTGCTTAGATCATTTACACTGTGACTTTGTTGTTTGGCAGCCACAGCAGATATTTATTCAAAGAATAATACGTGATAATAATCTTTCGCAGTTGGAGCTCCCTAAAGTTGATCTGTTTTTCCGGAAATGTATTCTCCCTGAACTAGTAGGGAAAGTATACACTGTGGCCCCTCCAACAGACACTGATGAATTGCCTTCAAATGCAGTGTGCTACTGCAAATGTCCACCTAGTGGACACATGCTGACGTGCTCAGCAGAGAATTGTAAAATTCAGTTTTTCCATAAAGCTTGCTTAGGCCTGAAACGAGCTCCCAAGAAATGGTTTTGTAATGAATGCAGACGTCTAGTGCGAAGTAATGAAAAGTAACATGGAAAAGTAATCTGCAAATAATCAACACATGCTGACGTGCTCAGCAGAAAACTGTAAAATTGAGTTTTGGGAAATTCTTTGTTTTGAACAAGTTAACATGATTGTGTTTAAAGAAAGGAAACACTTGTTTGGAGTTACAGTACAGTGTATCGTTGAATATTATTGTCCGATGCATACACCCTCATGGGAATCCAGGGCACCAGTGGGGGATCCAGCCTCATTAAAATGCAGAAATACAATGGAATTCAGGGGGTCCGACCCCCTGAATTCCATTGCATTCCTGTATTTTAATGAGGCTGGATCCGCCTCTAGGCACTTATTTTCTAGAGTAGAGTTAAATTATATAACATATTGCTTGTAATAGCGCTTCTTCGCTAAAAAAAACATTTCAGGGAAGAGCTTTCATTTACATGTACAGCCAAAATGTAACATTACCGGTACCGGTACATGTATATTAACACAAGCAGACCATAAATGGTACATGTATAGACCTTTTGCACCGGCAGTCATGACGGGGGGCATGCATTCACATCGTCACCATGCGTCATGCACGAGAAGGCACTTTATGGATCTATTGTCACATCATTTAAAACATGTTAAATATGAAAACCTGCCCCATGTCATGGCTGCCAGTGCAAAGGCTCTATTGAAAAATAGCAATGGTGAGACATGTACTTGTACAGTAAAATAATTATCACACATTGTATGATGGCGAAGTATCAAGAACAATAGTCCTGAAGATACTCACTTGGACCAGGCAGAACATGACTCTCAAGCCTTCCAAATATTGAGCATGTATTTTTTTCTGTTGAGTCACACATAGTATATTTCAGTACATCAGTGAAAAAAAGAGATGGTGTATTTATCTAAAATATTTTTTAATGTATATTATTATTGTTTACTTCGTGTTTTATACAGTAACCTTTGAGCCAGACTGAATATTTTTTTTAAAAGAGTAAAATAAACAGATGATGTATTTATGCTCAAAATGTACATGGTGTTACATAAATTAATTGAGGTTCTAATTTGGTACGTTAAATGTGAACACAAACTTTACAGAAAATGACAATTTGCAGCCAAGCATTGATGGACACTGTCATTTTGTGCAAAAACACAAGTTGTATGCAAAAATGCTATTCTTTGCTCATTTTTAAAATTTATTTTTTTACAAAACAGTGCTGCAATAACCATATTCTTTGGGAAGTTTGTATCCACTTTTCAGTGAGCCATATTCCTTGTTGGCCGTTCCGATGACCTTTGACCTTGCTCACTTCTGGTCAAAACCGGAAGTGGCCCTTAGTGTGAAAATGGTAGAGGGTATAAATATGGGGTCAAGGGTGTTAATGTCAGAGGCCCTCAAACTTTCCAAAATATGAGTGATGACGTCATCGTATAAAATAGCGTCCTCTAGCGACAAGATGATTCAATAGTTAAATACGATGTATTGACGTATACCAAACAGGCAAACAATACCTCAAGTATTGGCAGGCCTGGCAATGTAAAAATAATGATGCAGAATTTTGCATAACATTTTTGTTTAAAGATATACAGTCTGTGTAGTTTGGGTGGGGCACCTCGAAAAATACATTTTTTGTAAATTTATAATTTTCTAGAAATAAAGGTTATTCGCTTTCAAATGAGACATACGAAAAAAGCTCGACCAACGTTTAGTTATCCAAGAATTACTGTCAATATTTGGAATTATTTGCGGTCTACCAATTCAAGGCGTGGACTTGCCCAAGTCTGACCTCCCATACTCGGTCTGCAGCGCGCAGCGCACAGTGAGCTCTCCCTGACCGGTGGCCGTCTGTCACATGAGTTTTCTTCCGTTTCTTCTGTCTCAGAATTAGGTCTTCGGAGACTCAAGAAAAGAAATTTGACAGGCCACCAGTCCAGAGGGCGCGCTGCACACCCGCACCATAGACAAAATACGAGAAGTCAGACCTGGGCAAGTCTAGGCGAGACTCAAAACAATTAAATTTGCTGAGAACCACGGACTGTATCTTTTAGGTAAACTTGAATATAACAAGTTTTTACTTGTTCTTCCACAATGACAACCAACTTGGGGGAAAATTATCCAATTACTCAAAAGGCACAATTGGGTCACAGGTATTAGTGAGAGCACACGCTACATGAACAATCTTGTCCAAGGTCGTGAAACCTTCTTCATCTGATGCAAGAAGGCTGATTGGAATGACTCCTTCCAGCATGGTGTATTTTTGGCGGGTCAACCCAATCACCCTTTCTACATGAATACGTAGTGATGCAAGTGACCTTGTCCCTTCAACATCAAGGGGACTCAGTTGCTTCAAACCCTTGGTAAAAGCGGGTATTTTCAGTTGCCCTTGACATAAACCAATGGCATCACTTATATCAAATCCCCTATCAGCTAGTATCAGGTCACCAGGGAGGATACAATCCAAGAAACCGCAATGCTCAGTTACATACTTATCGCTTGTTCTCCCACCCCACCCCTTTGATATGAAAGAAACGGTACCTTGTGGAGTTATGCCAATTAAATACTTGATTGTATTGTGTGATTTGTAACTGGAATATGTTTGCGCTCTTGCTGTGAGGTCACTTGGTCGCTCTAAAAAGATTTCGAAACAGTCTATGACACACGCACATGCTCGAAACTTTTGGCGGAAGCCCATTGGCATACTAAGTCTCAATTGTTCTCTTTCAGGCCAAAGAACAAGAAGTGGTACAAGCTGCTTGAAGAGCACATGCATTGTGTCAGTAAATACTCGTGACATTGTTGAGGGGGAGACATTGAATAGATACGCCAAATACTTGATGCTCAAGTTCAACCGCAGTCTCATCAGCGTTGCCAGGAACTGACTGAAGGGAGTTAAAATTTTGCCTTCACTCAGAAATGTTCTGACATGATTGAAGAGTGTCATCAGTATGTAGAAGTTTTGCAGCCCTGTGTAAAATTTGACTCTGTTGTCGTTATTATGGAAGCATTTCTCATTTAGTGACAAGCGATCTGCTTCTGCTCTGGAGTCCATCACCTCCTCCCGAAGCCTGTTACATTCTGCTTCCAAAGACTCTAAATAACTGCCACTCATATCTGTTTGTACACTAGGTCCAGCATGTGATGCATCTTCAGTTGAAGCTTCATGGCAGCTGACACTTGGTCCTTCTTGATCTTTCTCTTGAGGTTTTGCTAACTCCAACAATGCTTTGGCTGCTGCTGACTTGTCACTTTGTTCCCGCCTTGCCTTTTTTGTTTTCTCACGGCGCTTAAAATTTTCCAGATCCTTGGAAAGCCGTCTTTTGCGAGGTGATTTCACGTGCTTGAAAATGGTTGGCACATAATCCGGAGACAAGGGATTGTTGCTTTTCTCACCTGTGGGAATGGGGGAAAAAACGAGAATATAAAACTAAATTTAAAAATTCGTGAAAGGAATTAGGCCATAGAGTTCTAAACCATATTTTAGAAAATGTATTAAAAATAAAAACTTGCATGTAATGCACCTATCAATCGTTTCCTCGACCCCTCCCCTGTGCTACCCCACCTACGCGGTGGGGACCGTCAATTTCGCATGACAAATACCCCACCCCTGGGGCAAAATTTAGGTGACAAACATCTGCACATTCACATTAAAAGTCATGGTATTTTTTCTGTATACATTGAACATTTGAAGGAAATTACCTCCTGGAATCAACAGATAATCTAAATGTAATTTTAAGATATAGGGGGCCTACTTCCCACTCGCACTTTTGACGCAAATGTTGCTTTTCTGTCATGTCTGTAGTAAAATCACATTTTCTCCTTCAAAAATTGCATCGAGTTAGTGCACAAGATAACCATTCAGGCGTGCGAGCAGCGCCCTCTGTTGTCACGCTTACGCACATGCCACTCACGCTGTAATTGTTTGCATTACTTTAATTTATAGGCCTACAGTAATTTCATCATTCATTTATCTCAGAAATGCAACATTTCCGACATAATTGCAAGGGAAATTTATAAAACTCGGAGGTATACCCGGAGGTAGATTTTTGTTTTTGCCGGAGGTTGATGTAAAATTTGTTAGAGCTAGAAGATAGAGATCTGCAACTTTGTGAATATAGCAACAATATGTTTGTCTGCCTGTTGATCACATTTCGCCCAGTCCCCACCCGAAGCTCTGTTTAATACGCTTATATCTAGCGACCCGGAGGTTGATGTAAAATTTGCGATACAGCTGGAATACTTATGCAAATTTGCCCAAAGTGTGGAAGTGTCCCTGTTTTGTCAAACGGTCATTCCAATTTTGTTTAAGTTTTAAAAATTAATGTCTAACTTTAAAAAAAAATTGTACCTCGGGGTTTTAATACCTTCGACCTCCGGCTACCTCCGGGTTTCAACCACACCCAAGTGCAAGTGGGAAGTATAGGCCTAGGTAGACCCAGTAACTGAGTCGTTGGCCCTGTTTTTTACGAATTTGGGTTTTTTTAGCCAAAAAAAAGGAAAAAACAGGGCCAACGACTCAGTGACTGGTTCTAAGGCCTAGGCCTATATCTCAAAATTTGATGATCTGTTGATTCAAGGAGCATGAGGAGGTAGCCTATAGGTAGGGACTTGAAAAAAAAAATCAAAGTTCGATTTTGACTGAAAATATCATGTCACATTACAGATTATTTTCTGTAAATTCCAAAACAGCATTCATCGCATAAATTGAGCAAGCGGTATAGCCGATCGAGTAGCCTGTTTATTAAAACAGGAAAATATTCATTGTCAACTTCGCAATTCTTACCCCCAATCATTACATGAACGTGGATTTTCCATCTATTCCGACAAGCACACGAACAGTAAACTGACGAAGGAAGGCCTACCTGATATGAAATGCTCACTGCAAATTCTGCTGTAAACTGATGGCTGAAAGTCCACGCGTCGTACAGCGGAAACCCACTTGGAACTACGCTCAGGATCCGTTGGAAAACGATAAAAATGTAGCCTTGTATTGCCTGGCAAACGTCGATTGGTGCAGCCAAGGGCACAACAGGATTCAGGCATATTTTGTTGTAGAACAACCGCTGAAACTTTATGGAGTACCGGAGTATATCGCCATAACCACCGCATAAACAAGTACAGAGTGCATGCGAAATGCCCGGTGATAGCGTTGCCGTTGCCCGGCAAAATGGCGAAATAAACAAAGTCACGTGACCTCGTGACGTAACCTCGAACATCTCTATAGGCCTATATAACCTTTTAAAAAACCTTTTGAACGCAAATTTCATTAGAATTGCTGCATAGTAAATCATAGTCATGACTTAGCATTTATTTAATTTATTTATTCCATTTATTTACCCAGGGTGTGCCCAAACAGTTTACAAAAACTGGTTTCCATTGGGGCCCTGCAAACACACAAAGAACAAATATACTAAATTGAACAACTTCATAATTACTAACAAACTAACATTTGTACAACATCTACAACATCAAAAAACTAATGGTTACAGAAGAACAACATCACAAGTAATTATTATACATGCATGTGACACTAAAATTTACGGTAATTACGGGAAGGGCGAAAAACCCGCAAAAACTCTTTTTAAGAGAAAAAAAAAATTAAAAATGGGAAAATTCCCCTCCGGCTCCAAAATTAAAGTTTGATTTTATGGCAACCAAGTCATACGACTCCGTAAATTAGCATTTCTCACTTGAAGTTGATGTGAATATTATGTGTAAGTTTGGCGAAGTGCCGATTTGAATGAGCTCAAAGAAGACATAGTTCTATGGTGTGCACTAAGGCTGTTCCAAATTGCGGCGCCAGTTATAGCAAAACTCGAGGCTTAAGACCCCTTTTGTGCAAAGGGAATTTTTAGTGTCTTTTCGGCAGATTGACGAGTTTCTCGAGTTTGTACGTAAGGTGTAAATATACTTGCCATATACTGCGGGGCCAAGAAATTGATGCTTTTAAAGACAAATATAGCTTTCTTGTATTTAACTCTCTCTGGATAGGCAAGCCAGTCGAGCTTTTTAAACATGTCAGCTGATGGCGTTAGGAAATCGCATTTCAGTATTATTCTGGCTGCACGTTTGAGGCATTTGTTCAAGACATTGTTATGAGATGCGTAACGGTCACCCCATACTGTGCAACAATAATCTAGACTAGGCATGACTAAGCTTAACATAAGGGTGTTCATGTGCTGTTGAGTTACACAGTCGCGAATTCTTTTTAACATAGCTAATTTCGAGAAAACTGTCTTCTTTACATATTCGACATGTTGGTTCCAACTTAAGGTTTCGTCAATAATAACACCCAAGCATTTAAACGATTTAACGTTATGCACTTGATCATTATTAATGTGTACTCTGAGCTCATGCGCGCTTATCTTTTTCTTTGAGCCAATTAGCATACATTTAGTTTTACTGGCATTAATTTCGATTTTATTTTTAACGGACCACAGATGAATCATGTCTAATGACTTGTTAAGGCTAGTTTCAATTTCGACAATGCTTTCGGAACTGCAAGTTTAGTGTAGAGTCATCGGCATACATATATAGCTTATCGGATACATAAAGAGGCAGGTCATATGTATATACAAGAAACAATAATGGACCCAGAATTGATCCTTGTGGTACACCGACACTTATAGGCAAGGATTTTGATATATGTTTACTAATATTAACGGTTTGACTGCGATCACTGAGATAGGACTTAAACCAGTTTATTACCGAGATCGACATGTTCAGCTTTTCTAATTTTTCTAAAAGAATTTTATGGTCAACACAGTCAAATGCCTTACTGAAATCTAGGACAACTGTTCCGGTCATTCCCCCGTGATCCATAGCTTGAAGACACTCGTTTGTTAAATCGTTTAGTGTACTTTCTGTCGAGTGCAAAGGCCGAAATCCAGATTGACAAACAGGAATGAAATTATTTTCATCAAGGTACGAGTACATGTTCGAGTGTATCCATCTTTCTAGTATTTTAGAGATAATCGGCAAGATTGATATAGGTCGGTAATTACATGCGTTGCACTTATCGCCTCCTTTATGAATAGGTGTAACTGAAGCATGTTTCCATGCCTTGGGATACTGTTCATTTATTATGGAGAGGTTAAATATATGCGTTAAAGACTTAGTAATAAAAGGTGCAGCCATTTTAATCATATTAACGCTAATACCATCTGGGCCTGTTGCTTTCCCAATCGACAAAGATGCAATTTGCTTTTTGACAAACCCTCCTGGGATACTAGGGAGAGAACAATGTTCGTAATCTGAGAATGGTCGTAAGAATCATCGGCCTCATTTGAACTTGTCTGATTCTCAGCGGCCATACGTACACCAATTACTATCAATGCTAGAATAGGGCGACAAATCGTGTGTAAAAAAGCTATATTAGGGCGACCTGCTCAATAGGGCGACATTTTGGTATCGCCCTAATATTTTTGAGTTTAAAATTCATTTTTTTTAGGTCAAAAACCATTTTTTTTTTAGGTCGAGAACCATTTTTATTGGGACTGGAGCAGTTTCTCTTCGGTCTGCGACAATTTTTGGAAGCTTTGGGTAAAAAAATAAGGTGTCATTTTGAGTCAATCTTGCCGAAATTTTGGTGGTCCCCGGGGAGAGTCTTCCCGAAATGTCGCCCTATTGCGGCATTCAGCGTTGTTATAATTGTTGAAAAATATTCATTGAAATTATTGGCGATGTCGGTAGGGTCATCAACATATTCTCCGTTTGAGGAGATGATTGAACTCGGGACACATTTTTGTTTATTGGGAAGGACTTCTTTAAGTTTCTTCCACAAGAGTGATGAGTTATCTTTATTTTCCTCAATTGCCGAAGTGAAATATTCGCTTTTCTTTTGTCTAACTTTGTTAGTAACATAATTTCTTAACTTTTTGTACATATCCCAATTTTTCGATGAGCGCGACTTTTTAGCTACACTATGTGCACGATCTCGTTGGCGCATTAGTTGGAGCAATTCCCCATCAAGCCATGGTATGGTGCCGCTTCGAGCACGCTTGGACTTGATTGGAGCATGGTGGTTAATAACAGCCATAAAAATCGAGTGCCAGATAAACCACGCTTCGTCAACATGTTGACAGTTTATAACATACTCCCATGGAGCATTGCGGAGGTCATTGTGAAACGTTTCGGTATCAATATCCTTCAGGCGTCAAAAATTAATTAAACGACAACCTTTGCGAGGCGTTTTCCAGTTATGTATGCCGTAAATAAAAAAAATGATTACTTATGAGGGTTTGCAACACTCCGCATCCGCTAACAAGATCGGGATGCGTACTAAAAATCAGATCAATAGTTGTTTGGGTGAACTGCGTGACTCGAGTTGGTTCTTGTATTAACTGCTCCATTTGGAAGAGATTCATGCAAGAGAGTATAGGATTGGGTGTATTAACATTCGCTGCATCACTGTTAAAGTCACCGAGTACAATCATTTCTTTAAATTCACAGGACGCCTTTTCAGTAATATCGGTTAGGTTATCTAAAAACTCGACAGTACTCGATGGTGGTCTATAAACAGAACTCATAAGTACTGGCTGTCTTTGCTTACACCTAATTTCGACCCAAATACATTCGACATCATCATGTTCAAGATCACATCGGCGAGTAAAATTTAGCGTGTCTCTAATATACATGGCTATATACCCCGCCACCGTGGCGATTTCTGTCTTTTCTAACAATAGAATACCCAGGCAGTGCGATCTCGCCGTCAGAAATCGTGCCGTCACAGAAGTATTTAGACACATAACATCAAATGGTTTTCTTGAGAACAGTATCTTAAATTGGTCAAATTTGTTGATGATACTTCTTACGTTAAGGTGAGCATAAGAAAAGTCCCCGTCGCTATGACTATGTATGATACCATCTTTTAGGCTTACATTTGACCCCTGCTTTGTGACAACGTCTTGAGAAGAGACAGAATAAGTGGTAGTCTCTGTTCTGAGTGTTAAATGTGTTAAAGAAAAATGAGAAAATTAGGCTTATGGTCCAGGACCAGTATTGTAGACCAGAATCTCACGCGTGCTTATAGATCTACAAAGCGTCTGTACTCGTGTATGATGCACTGGACAATTTCATTGGCCCAGTTTGGCCCAGTTTGTTTCATTCATCATTGACTATTAAATTTTATTGATTAATTAATACACAAACTGTTGCAAACTGCTTACCAAGCAGCATCACCTGTAAATTTACACTGTGGAATTATTCTGCCTTACAATGGAAGAGTGCAGTTCCACCTGTTGGCTTTGGGGAGTACTGATACACAACATGCTTTATTGTTCAAGTTGAAATAATTGTGCTGAAATAATGGCTGGGAGGTAGCCTGCATGACTGCGCTTCTCTTCGCGTACGGTCCCTCCATTATCGTGTTTCATTATTTATTTCTAGATCCACCGCGATGTAATTGCAGTTTTCATTTCCCTGACTCGAGGGTGACGCGTGAAGCCTTTGACAAATTATATAGAGGCAATTTCAAATTGCCTTCGAGAATCAGGGTCTTGGTGCTCTTTTTTAACAGAAAAAAAGACAGATACAAAGACGCGTGATATAATACAATGGCTCAGCATCCAAGGCGAGGCTGTCAGAGCTAATTTGAAATTTGTTATTTAGACTAGGATATTTCCGAGAAAATGTGACAAGAAGAGGCCTCAGTACAAATTGGGAACATGTCGATTTGATATAAAATGACATTTATTAGAAGAAAAAGAAAATGATCTAAAAAATACTACCTGTTTTTCGTTAAAAAAAGGTTTTATCAAATAGAACCGTTTGTAAAACTTTTTTTAATTATAATTTTTTATAAAACAAAACACATCCCTCGAAGTTTGCCAGCTGTCATTTGTTTTTATTCAGCACCTCAAAATTAAGTAAGTGTGGCATGTTACCATGTTTTTAAACCAATTGTTATGTTTGGTTTTTTTTGCTAAGAAACTTCATCATCATCTTTATCTACATGTACTTATGTACATGTTGAAACTTGCTTAATTTCCATTTTGGTGCATTCCGCTTGAATAATTTTGTGCATGATTAGACAATTGTATATATGCATGGCAGACGCACATTGTCACATGAATAGGTGAAAACAGTCATTTTTAAAAACAAGAATGAAACGTACATCGTGAGCTTTGATCAGCATTTACGAGTATAACTCAAAATATAAATTTATTTTATAATTTTTCGAAGTGAAACTGGAGGGAGGAAAACTGCATTTTCAAGAATCGTTTTACCATTGAATTTTGCAGGCCATACTTATCAAATGTGTGGGATTGTACGGGAAATACGACAGATTTAACTGCAAATTTCACCCCTTTGTGACCAGATGTGAATTGAATTTGTCATGCCTCAAACTACATCTTCAGGGATTTCTGTGTACATCCGAGGCCGGGTACCTGTAACCACAAAACCCATTTTCTAAAAAAATTTCAGGGGAGCGTCAGACGGCCTATATTTTACTCACACGTGATTTATTCCCTAATGGGCCTGATACATTAAAACTATCAAATGCTTGTAAGAAGAAGTACCAAGTAAAAGCATGAGCTCATCAAGCAGAAAAAAAAGGCAAAAGCAATTGCTTGAAAAGATATACTACGTGCCAAAAAACATGTCCTACTTTTGAGCTTAAATAACTGTGTCATTTTCTAACGGATTTAAACCGAAATTTCAGATCATGTAAACAAGGCCTGATAATTTGTTTAGTGAGTTTCATCAGTTTTGTCCAATAGAGTGATATTTAAAACCCACACGAAAAAAACACCCAAATTTCAGAACTTGTAACTTGTCTATGTCCGAGGTCCCTTTGCACCTCTTGATGAATTGAGAGAAATGATCGAGATGGTTTGCGATAACATTATAGGGGTGGTACTGCATTTTTCCAGAAGCTTTCAGCTGCATGCAGCACCGTCTCCAGCGATGTATTGATCACGTGAGTGGTCAATTGACATTAAAGGAGGCCAAGTCGAAAGTGGCAAATTCTTAAATTGACCTTTTTTTGTGCGGCTTTTAAATCCTACCCTCTAGGATAAAGCTGATGAAACTCACTTAATAAAATCTGTCAGGCCTCGTTTACATGATGTGAAATTTTGGTTTAATTCCGTTGAAAAATGACAAGGTTATTCAAGATCAAAAGTAGCACTTTCTGACACGTAGTACATAACATTTTGACTGGCTGCGTTTCCTTTATCTTCCCTGGCTACTTTGCTTGTGTTCTGAACAACAGCGCTGTCAATCCAGGGGCGTGAATAAATATAGCGGCTTCTAATTATAGACGCACGGTATGATTGCTTTTTACCCCCATACAATATACTATTAAAGTCATTTTGGTAACAGTCTGCCTTTCCACTGCTTGAACATTTCACAAAGACTTTATTTATAATTTAGGCACTGTTCGATCGTCCCTTCTATGCAAATTTCTGCCTTACATTAGCAATCAGGCGGAAAAGGGGTGAGGGTGGGCGGTAGGTTGATAGCACAACTGTTGCGCCAGACAGATACATTTGTCCCCTCTTGGCTTTTCATTGGTCAAAAGTTGCCTTTTTATGCGCTGTTACTTGGGAGTGGTTCGGGTCGCTATAGTAAAGCGTATACGACTGTGAATTATATATTTTACCCAACAATCATAAAATGGATTATTCTAGAAGTGTGCTTATCTTAATTTTCCTGACCAGGAAATGGGTTTAGAGATTTGTTGGTGAACAACATTTTTAAAAACAATTTCGGTACCTAATTTGCATAATTTGCATATCTATCTTTACAATATGAATTGAGAAACGTGTTGATGTTCTCTGGCCATGAAAACATGGGTACGTTGCAAAAATAAAGTGTAAAATATTTTTTTCCATAATGGTGGTCGCTAATTTGCATTATTTGCATATTTGTGTTCACACTATTAATTCAGAAACATGTTTACCGTGTACTGTAACCATGCAAACATAGGTTTAGACACTTCATGTGCTTTGATTGGGTACCTACATATATACTAAAGTGAAAAATATAATTTTCCTAATGGCGGCAGGTAATTTTCATATTATGCAAATTTGACACCCTTCCACCAAATATATTTTGGTAAACTTTTAGTATGGTGTTCAGGAGACTTAAATGCATAATAAAATGATACCAGTTAACAACAGTCTGTTGCAATTAGTGATGGGTTGAGCCAAAATATTGCTTAGATTGACTGTACTATTACGTAGTGCACTACGCATCGGGACAGCAGTACGCTTTCGCATGGGAGGGCGGTCTAGGTGTATTTGGTATGACGCCTTCGTAACACTCGGGGCCAGTGTGATAGTGACTACAACGGTCAAGCACCTGGGCATCTCGGTTTGGTATGGCAAAAAAATACCAGAAGCCAGAGCGGTATCCCTGATCATGCGCATCTTTCAACTCGACAAGGGTGCACATATGAGCAGCCTGGGCAGAGCAGTCACTGCTCATCCCTTCACGGTCTGTCACGGCGTAACCACGCTGCGTATAGAAGGGGTGTCGATAGCTCAGCGGACGCGAGCAGCAGAGCCCACGGGCCGGGAGTGATAGGGGCGAGTCGTGGTACGTCATTTCGGTGTCGGTCAGTTTGGCCTGGCTGTCGGTGTTGGAGTACCACAAGCTCAGGAATCTGGTTACCAGGTAGCCTTGCTGGTAGGCGTGCCGGAGTTCCCACTTCAAGCAGAGATGTTGATCCGTCCTCTTGCACTCATCAGAAGCCGATGCGTGGGTTTGGAACCAGCCTTCCGTGAGACGTGGCATTCCTTTCAAACAAACAATGTAGGATTTTATTGACAAACATCCCATAGAGCACTTGAAGAGATAACCTCTTTTCGCTACAATATGTATTTGAAGGGCTATTTGTTTATGGCATCTGGCTCCAGCCGTTGCATTTTTTGTTATACAGGTGGAGCCAGAGCCAAATAATGTTTTTAATTTCTTTAACAAACTCGAGAAACTCGAGAAACTCGTCAATCTGCCGAAAGGACACTGAAAATTCCCTTTGCACGAAAGGGGTCTTACGCCTCGAGTTTTGCTGTAACTGGCGCCGCAATTTGGAACAGCCTTAGTGTACACCTTAGAACTATGTCTTCTTTGAGCTCATTTAAATCAGCACTTCGCCAAACATACACATAATATTCACATGATCAACTTCAAGTGAGAAATGCTAATTTACGGAGTCGTATGACTTGATTGCCATACAATCAAACTTTAATTTTGGAGCCGGAGAGGACTTTTCCCATTTTTTCCCCTGGCTCTTAAAAAGAGTTTTTGCGGGTTTTTCGCCCTTCCCGTAATTAGCGTAAATTTTAGTGTCACGTGCATGTATAATACTTACTTGTGATGTTGTTCTTCTGTAACCATTAGTTTTTTTACGTTGTAGTTGTTGTACAAATGTATCTTATTCCAGTTTGTTTGTGATTGTGAAGTTGTTCAATTTAGTATATTTGTTCTATGTGTGTTTGCAGGGCCCCAATGGAAACCAGTTTTTGTAAACTGTTTGGGCACACCCTGGGTAAATGAATGGAATAAATAAATAAATAAATAAATATAACTTTTATTTCAACTGCTCAGGTGGAGCCAGGACTTTGGACAATAGAAATATAATTCCTTTTGTTATTTTAAATCATATAACTCTGGTTGCCTGCATGCAAACAGGTATTTGCGTCTTGGCGGTCGTATCGTTAACACCGTTTTAGTTCCATCATTTTTACCCATAGACACTTTTAATTACTACTGCGCGGTTTGCGTGCAGGTATCCTGCGTTCTGCTTCGGGTAGCGGGCGCGGCCACTTTTCGTCACTTTCCCTTTGGAAGGTGACCGTGACCGCTGCGAAGGCTGGATGCCTCTATTTCTTTTGATTTGTATTAAGTTGTAAATCCGTATTTTGTTTATGTTACTGCATGGCGATCACCAAGTTAGGGTTCGTTACAATATACAGATACAACGTGTATTAAACAAAGCTGGGATGAGGAAAACATCATATGGTCTTCGTGGGATTCGAACCCGGGCTTTACGTCAAATAAGCAATCCGTTGACATTAAAACCTCAAAACCTCACCATTACAACCAAAGTAGTTGTGAATCCCTTCCAGTTCGTCAGTAAAGATCAGTGTATCGGTGTAGAAGGACTGGTGGCTTCGTTTGAGCGGCACTGTGTTAAGAGGGCCTGGCCTGATGTTGGTGCATGCACACAGTTCCCTGTTGGTACCAGACATGACCCAGCGTAGGCGACCTCCTTGACTTTCGTCTGGTTCCTGGCCGACGTAGCATACCTTTTTCGCAATTCCCAAACCCCAAAGGTGAACTACAGCACGGCATTGATATATAACAAAAATAAAATCAGCATAAATAGTCAAAGTGTTCTACAAATATCCCGAAAAAGCCGATGTTTGAAAAATTGCCTTCGAGAATAAGGGTCTTTTTAACAGAAAAAAAGACAGATACAAAGACGCGTGATATAATACAATGGCTCAGCATCCAAGGCGAGGCTGTCAGAGCTAATTTGAAATTTGTCATTTAGACTAGGATATTTCCGAGAAAATGTGACAAGAAGAGGCCTCAGTAGAAATTGGCAACATGTCGATTTAATCAAATTTTGGAAAGTATGCTGAATAAAAAAAATGACATTTATTAGAAGAAAAAGAAAAACCAATTCTACCGGTTTTTCGTTAAAAAAAGGTTGTATCAAATAGAAATGTTCGTAAACATTTTTTGTTTTTAATAATTATATATTTCTTATAAAACAAAACACATCCCTCAAAGTTTGGTAGCTGTCATTTTTTTATTCAGCACCACAAAATTAAGTAAGTGTGGCATGTTACCATGTTTTTAAACCAATTGCTATGTTTGTTTTTTTTGCTGAGAAACTTCATCATCATCTTAATCTACTTATGTACATGTTGGAACTTGCTTAATTTCCATTTTGGTGCCAATAGCACAACGATAAGCCCCTAATAAAGGGATTACAATTTTATTGAAGGTATGCATTCCGCTTGAATGATTTTGTGTATGTTTAGACAATTGTATATGCATGGCAGACGCACATTGTCAAATAAATAGGAGAAAACAGTCATTTAAAAAAAAATCCAAAATTTACAATGCCCCTAAACAATAGTTTACAGATTCTTATCAAATGACTTTGCGACTGTACATGGTGTCCTGGAAAAGTCCTGATTAGTATGATAATTTTGCGAACAAAAAGTAGGACTTTTTCGAACGTAAGACATATTACATTTTGACTGGCTGCGTTTTCTTCAGCTTCCCTGTAATAGCAATTGCTTGTGTTCTGAACAACAGCGCTGTCAATACAGGGGCGTGAATAAATAGAGCGGCTTCTAATTATAGACGCACGGTATGATTGCTTTTTACCCCGTATACAATATCCTATTAAAGTGTGTGTGTTACCAAGGTTACTGGTTCTACACTAAAACCAATGATCTGTCAATTTCCTAATGGACGTTTCAGATTACCAGCGAATGTTTAGACCCGATTGCCATGGCAACTGCTGTCACACTTGAAGACTTTTTTTTTTCGAAATGATTGCAGACAGCGGCGTCGCTGTGCGCCCCCCCCCCACCCCCACCCCTCCCCCGTAGCTACGCCGCTGCACGGCTATATGGGCAATGCTATTACGGCGCTGGTAATACAGCTTCCCTGTAATAACAATTGCTTGTGTTCTGAACAACAGCGCTGTCAATCCAGGGGCGTTAATAAATAGAGCGGCTTCTAATTATAGACGCATGGTATGATTGCTTTTTACCCCCATACAAAAGACTATTAAAGTCATTTTGGTCAACCACCGCCCCAGCACCACCCCCACCTCCCCCCCCCCCCCCGCTCCCCCCACCCATTCAAAAAGGTCTAGCGACGCCGCTGATTGCAAAGAGGTCAAACTGCTGTCAAAATGTGGCCAACATCTGAGTATAGTTTTAGTATCAACGTGGTGTAACAGTTCTTAAAAAGGAAAGTCTTCAAATGTGATTTAAAATGTTTTACTTGTAGAGAGAGTCAACTACCAAACAACTGCAAAGGAACAACTGCAAATATTGGGGGGAAACAACAACAAAAATACATGGATGACAATCTTTTATTAAAGAAGATGGGTACAGAGGAAATGACACAAATAAAACGAGAATCGTAAAATCAATTCGTGTTCCTTGTGGCAAGATCTATGTCGACGTGTGGGGCCGGCAGGGGATGGAAATGCTACCATTTCCAGACAAGAATGTTTGCGCCAACCTTTCGATATTTTGTTTAAATAGTTTGCAATAAAAACGTCTTTCGATCCTGTTTCAGCGTGTTAGACCTAGCCGTATTCTATGAAAATGAATGTGATAATATTACCGGTTGATTCTACCAGATAAGCAAGAGCTCAAGCTCGTGTGTAGGGAAATGGAAACACTGCAGTGGCAAAGGGATATTTCCACATTAATGGGGTACTTTTCTGTGACATACAAGATCTTAGGTCCAAGCTCACATCAAATGTCCTAATTTTATCCAGCTAAACTGAGGAAATAACATTTACCCTAAGGGGCAAGAAAAATAGTCCTACAACATACATCTCTGAAAACTGTGTACAGATTTTCCCTTATACGTATGCAACAAAGACAGAAAAAAAGTCACAATTGGTCTGTCCACGTTACGTATAAGGGGAAATTTGTACACAAGCTTTTCAGAAATGTATGTTGTCAGTGGCAGCATTTTCTTACCTTTTTGGGCGAAAGATATCTGTTGAAAACAGTACAAGGAAATATCTTTAAGTTTGAGATAAACTGACTTATTTTTAAAAATATACCCCACTACCGCGGAAAGACCTAAAAGCAAAATAGTTGTTTGTGTTTACGCTTTTAAGCAATTGCTAATCTGGATCCAGCCTCATTAAAATACAGGGATACGATGGATTTCAGGAGGTTGAAACCTTTTGTTTGTTAGAAATTGCTTATTTTTAATAAGCAAAAGTCTAGAAAGAGCAATTGCCGGTTTTTGTTTTTGCCCCAACCTATATATCTATTTACATCAGATAAGTTATATCACACCGTACCAATTTGTAAACCGTTGTTTGCCTGTATCTGAGTATAGGGTGCGCTGTATGATCGGGAGTCGACGTGAATTCTTTTGACGGGAATATTTTACATAAATATTTGTGAAAAGAGAGCAATTCTTACGAATTATGTACAATACCTCATTGTTCACAGTCCCTTCAATGCCAGCATACATTACCATACGGTTTCTCAAAATACTATTTTATTACTTGACCTAGCTTGAATGCTTGATACTATGTAATGCTATTATTTATTAAGAATGATTAGTAAAGTCCCAGGATATGGCATGAATTAGCATGAAAGAAAACAGTGAACGCATTAGACACACACAACAATCACGTTTCAAAAGGACACCAATCAACAGCGCGACAAGTGTATAATGAGGAGTGGAAGGTGAATTATTTTGACCGGAATATATACGTAAATGTTTGTAAAAAGAGAGCAATTCTTGAATTTTTACGCATTATTCATTATTCACAGTCCCTTCAATGCCAGCATACATTACAATATACGGTTTCTCGAAATACTTGACCTAGCTTGTATGCTTGATACTTTGTGTGTAATGCTATTCTTTATTAAGAAGGATTAGTACAGTCCCAGGATATGGCATAAATAAGCATGTGCAAACAAGAAAACGGTAAACGCATTAGACACACACAACAAGTGTACAATGTGTTGCATTCCAGACCACGAATGCAAACTAATTTTGCATTGTGCCCATCACCGTGGAAATGAATTATCCAAACATGGTGGTAGAAAAACAAAATCATATGGTCTTCATTGAGATTGGAGCCCGAAACGCGCCTGACACAACCATTAGGAAGATGCATGACTAGTTTAGCTACGAGTAGCCTGTGGTTTCCTTAACGTTTTCCCTAAGAAACCAACTTTTCTCTGGGTTTGGCATGGATGCGCAACAGCTAGAACAACGTAATGAATGCAATAATTGGTACGGTAACCGTAACGGTGTCCATTCACCATGCATGTATGGATATTTTTTCTGCTACTGCCGTCGGAAAATCCAGCATGTGCTCCCAGCGCAATAGACCTTCACAGAAGAATTAACCGAAAGCGTTTTTAAAATGTACAATTTTCCAGAACAGGGTATGTAAATATGTGTTTGCAGTCAGAGGACGAATAATTCCATTCAAATTAACAAAACATATAGCTTTTTAAAAAATATATCTCATTCTCCCCAAAAATATTTAATTGGCCGATCACATTTTGTGACACCCCCCGTTTCTCCCATGGGTGTTGAGATTTTGATACCATAATGTCATATTTTTCAAATGATCATTTAGTGCAGGGGCAGGGTTGAGTTTGCATGAAATGCCGTGTTTAGAGAGATTATCTTTCAATTCTGGTTTATTATATTTTCATTAATGTACAGACATTGTTCAAAAGACATTGTACGTCTGACTAGCATCAACCTTTGCTAATTTGAATGCAACAATCGTCAAAATGTGCAAAACAAAAATGTATTCTCAGAAAACGGAAATTAGAAACAAAATGTTGGCTGCCTCAAAATTAAATTTGGATACCACATCCTTGAAAAAGAAACCTCAGTTTGATCGGGTGTGAACAAATCACGTGAAATTGAATGACTAATAACGAAAATGATCAGAAAAACTAGAAAATATGGCGGGAAAACCTCTATTGTGGTCATAATGCCACCATTTTAAATTCAAATGCTTTCAAATTTGATTTAGATTTCGATACTAATTCGATAGTGCCAAACCCGATTCTCCTTGTTAACATTGTCGGAATATGACACATTATTGAGGATGACCTATTTTGGGGACATTTTTGTTGCCCATTTTTGGTCAAAATTGTTTGCCATATAGGCCCAATGCCTTTGTTTTCAGTTCGAATGCAATCAGACTTGGTACAGATACTAAATAAATAATGCTGAAACTGAATCGTCCATCAATTTAGCACAAGCTCGGGGCTTAGGCAAATTTGAATGATTTTCGCTGGTATTTTAGCACATCACTGCAAAAACTGTGGTGTTAAATTAACACCAGTGGTGTTGTCTTATACAATACCAAGCCTGGTGTTAAGTTTTAACACCACAAATATTAGTTTATAACACCTAGGGTGTTAAAAATAATGCCTTTATTCCAATTGAGGAATAAAAACTAATAACACCCATGGTTAAATTTTAACACCAGACTTGGTATCTATATAAGACAACACCACCGATGTTAATTTAACACCACAGTTTTTGCAGTTTATATAGTATTAAATAGTATTAAATTTGAGTGCGGAATTTTCCTGATTGTGTGTTCGAAAAACCAAATTAAATGCTCTCTTTAAATAATTGGAGGATAATCCCAAACTGCATTCAAATTTGCACTAAAACTAATGCATCTGAAACGAACTTAGGAGGTATTTTGTTAAAACTGAACGAGAAAATCTATAGTATTTGTGCAATAATGCCTTCCTTTCAAATGTCTTCAAATTTGGAACAGATACTAAATCGACAGTGCTGAATCCAAATCCAATTCTTTATTTTAATGACCAAACATTATATTTTGTATTTTAGACATCGGCACCCTGTGAAAACGCCGTTTTGATACGGCCGTTTTTGGCGCCTAGACTTGCCCGGATCTGACTTCCCGTGTTTGGTATGTTGTGTGGTGCATGCAGCGTGTCAAATCTCTTTTCTTATATCTCGCAAGATATTCTGAGACGGAAGAAACAGAAGAAAACGGGCTGTACAGGCCACTGGTCTTGCGGGCGCAATGTGCGCTGTGCGGACCGTCAATAATTCGAAACATTGACAGTAATTGTTCGATAGCTAAACGCTGATCGATTTTTTCGCTGATGTCTCATTTGAAAGCGACTAACTTTTCTGTATTTAGAAAATTATCAATTCAAAAAACCGCTTTATTTTTCGAGGTGCCACACCCAAAACGCACGGATTGTATATCTTTAACCGAGGTGCGGAAGAAGATCAAAACTCACCTATAGTAAGTGCAACCAGTGACGCCAAGGCCACACGCTGCATCTTGACTAAAAGTCTCCTCCGCAAATTGCCTCGTGTAAAATGAACCTCATGTACATGTATTTGTATCCTACGTTTTAACCAGATACGTGCACTTCTAATCCAGCGAATTGTCAAAACTCCCCAAACGAGCTCCTATGCGGTCTCGGAACAAAATGTATTGTTTGGTTGTCAGATGCAGCTAATATTGTTAACACTCCCTCGTGGCAATTTGGCTGCAATTTCCTCTGAAGTCGAAGTGAACCATCACGTCCAGGTTGGGTGGGGCTTGTAATTCACGCTCAGTTTGATTGGCTGGATGCACAGCGCTGCAATCATTATGTTCTATTGGAACCATTGGCTATTTAGTTGTTTACACAATCCAGTTCATATTAAATTAATATGAATGAATATATAATGCAGTCTGTTAGTTGGTGGATTTTCTGCTAAGCCCGAGTGAATGTTATAATCTTGAATAAAGCGGAATTTTAGTTACACGTGGGTGGTAGTGTTATGCATAATTAATCCAGCTATCAGTTTAGTGCACAATTTTGACAATCCAGAAAGAAATGTGACGTTTTAAGTTTAAAAAAATCTGACCAGATCACTTTTTTTTTACCCATAACTCCTCGGGACTTACCTTATGGGTCATGAGATTTTTATATCGTAACCACCGTTATATTTTTCTGATTACGAAACTGAAACTCCCGCGCTTCTAGGCCGCATATTTCCGAGGATATCGTCGAAAATCCACCGATTATTTGTAAACTAATTTTCCAGTATCAACGGCCCGGTTTTGTCCATAATGCGATTTCGATTTACATGACTAGCGCCCTCAATCATCTGAATAAGAATTTATCTTATTGATAAAAATAACGTACACATTTTCAGTTCAGTTTATCACTTTTATTGAAATAAATAATTTATTTTGTCTATAAACTTTTTTATAAATGTAAGATTTATAAGTGTAATTTTTTTTGTGGGTGAGAAAATATCAACATTTTTAAGCACGTAGGCTAACGCAACAACCATGACAACGTCGCGCAGTCGTGGGCGCCATGTTTGATATCCGCGTGCGTGTGTTATCTACATAAACGCGTACATATAATTAATTTTTCTTCATTTTGTGTTGCTTTGCTGATCAAGAAAAATATTTTCAAGCACAAGTACAATTTATACGTTACACATTTTGTTAAATAAATTATTTAATGTAAACAAATTAAATATCAAGACTAAAAGTACTACGAAGGTGAACATACATATGCATGAGTCAATACTTTAGCCTAATACTGAGCGTATTCAGACTGTATTCAGACTGTAGAGTGCTGGAGGACAAGCAACGCGCGCACGCGCTCCGCTGTGTGTGTAACCCTATGGCGTATTTGGAGAATTTCATCAAAAATAATGTTGAAAATGCTGAATTATTGTACCTTGTCAATTCTAGCAATCGCGCTGATCGGGACCATCATCTGTCCTATTTCAGGATCCCTGGCCCGAAAAAGTTAAATTTGCCGAGAATAAAGCGAAATGACGTGGTTTGGAAATTTTAATCGGGCCGCCGAGTACAGTACTTCAGTGTACGCGGAGTGTGAATAGCCATTCAGGAAACTAACAAACTTGGCTCTAAAATGCATGGTTCAGATATGTCGAACCGTAGCCGCAAACGTGGTCGGTCACTTTCGCGGCGCAATATCGCACCAGAGGCCGTCGGTATCAATACCGAACTCAGTCAGGACCACCTCAGCCGTCAGAGGGGTCAAGCGTAAAGCCAAGATAGACAATCTGCGTGAGGCAAAACGCAAGGAAACAGTGAATGATGTGAGTAATACCCAAGTCACAATTAAAGCGGAGGCCGGGCGGCGTGTGCGATTTATAGGCATAGGTCGACGTGTAGAGGTCGGCGTAAGATCGCGCGATTGGGCGGTCACAGTCACAATTAAAAGTGCCCCGCACGCTGCCGGTGTCCGGCAGGCACTCGTCCGATGTCCTGCCGATGTCCTGCCTATGTCACTTCAATACCCCGGCTGATGTCTGGCCGATTTCAAGCCGGGCGCCGCCAAGTCGGCCGGACGCCGGGGGGGGGCCCGGCCAGCGTCTGAGCAGCGTCTGGGCGGCGCCTGGACGGCGCCTGGGCGGCGCCTGGCCGATATATGGATTGTCTGGGTTGTCAAACATTTGGCCCGGATCCCGCCCGACGTGTGCGATGCCCTGCTGGACATCGGCCAGGCATCGACCGATTTATTGGCGATCAGTTTGCGATGCGAAACGCCGCACCAGGTTTTAAGTCCGAGTTGAAAAGTAACTCGATTCCCGCCCGATGCCCAAAATAACCCGGCAGCCGCAAGGAGTCCCGTGGGGCCTCCGTCGCAAACTACTCGCAAACCCATCGCAAGCTAATTGTGACGGGGGTATTAGTACTACAATGTTTCTCCATCATTACCCGTAGCTGGAAGGCTACAATATTTTCTGTCACAATGGATGACCATAACAACTGATGTTTGGGTGCTCGATACAGTTTCCCATTGTCACATTGAGTTCAGGGAAACCCCAATTCAAACACGTACTCCGACATGCATTGTGTTTTCTGAGTCGGAATCGAGGCTTATGGATGCCGAAGTAAGCGCCATGTTGGACAAGGGCGCAATCGAACCAGCAACTGATTCTACCTTTTTGTCCAATATTTTCCTTCGTCCCAAAAAGGACGGATCAATGCGGCCAATCATCAATCTAAAGGAATTGAACAAATTTGTAAAATTCCACCATTTCAAAATGGAAACTTTTGAATGCGCATTTACGCTTTTACGTCGCAATTGCTTTTTAGCATCGATTGATCTTAAAGATGCGTATTTTACCATACCAATAGCAAGTGAGCATCGGAAATTTTTGTCCTTTATGTGGCAGGGTAAACTTTGCCAACTTACATGCCTATGTTTTGGCCTTACAAGTGCGCCTAGAATATTTACCACTGCACTGCAAAAAATGGGGTGTTAAAATCTACACCAATTGGTGTAAAATGGGAGAACCACTTTAAAATAAAACACGCACTGCAAAACCTCTGGTGTTAAATTTAACACCCATGCTGTAAATTAACACCAGCATTTGGTGACACTGATCTGTTCATGGTGGAACAGTAATGAAATTGGCAAAATACCATTGTTTTCATCATGTTTTTTCATGATTTCTTCACGGAATAATGATGATATCATAGTTGTTGTTGTTGTTGTATATTTTATGGCATCTTCGGCAACTAAGGCCCTTTATCCAATCAACTATACGGTTTTAGCTTTAACTATACTATATTATCAACTTGAGATGACGAAGAAGGAGTTGCAGTTTTAGAAGTGGGAGGAAAACCCCCAGAGAAATGCCCCAGGGGAAAACCCACGCGGTCAAGTAGGGACTGCAAACCCAATCCACATACACGCCCCGGATTCGAACCCGGGACGCCAGAGGTGAAAGGCTTTTTATAAAATGTTTTATTCGTTCGAATAAAACACGCAAGCCAGGTCAAGTCCAGTCCAATGTCGATTCCGTTTATACCAGTTCCTCCATCATTGTCGTTGCTAGTCCAGGTCATTATCCACTATCATCACCAGTCCAGGTCGAGCCAACATCAAGACCGCAGACACGGATCCAATCGTGTTCCAAAATTGTACCGGCGTTCCCGGTGACGTACGTACTGGTCACTCCGTCATTGAGCAACGTTCCAGGACATCACACGGGTTTCCGCGAGAAAACTCCTCCAAACTACCTATGTGCAAGGGTAGTCCTTTGGAAAGCGATCATCACAGGCAGCGAGCAGAAAGAACCACTACGCCAACCCGACCGCCCCCATGATATCATAGAAAAATAATAATGCATTTTTTGCAGCGTGAAGGTGATGTAACCCGTTACGGCCAAGTTACGTAAAATGGGCCATGTGTCCACTACCTATATTGACGATTCCCTTTTAGTCGGGGATTCCAGAGATGATTGCCTCAAGAATGTACAGGCAACGTGCAATCTCTGGACAGACCTTTGGTTTGTTATTAATGACAAAAAGTCGTGCAAAATTTCAACTCAGAAATTTGAATTTTTGGGTTGGAAATAAATACGGTGGAAATGTCGGTACGCCTTCCATCTCGTAAAATACACGGTGTCGCTGAGAGTTGGACTCATTTGATGCAACAGCGGGACCCTACTATTCAGTTAGTGTCACGGGTTATTGGCAAATTAGTATCTTGCTTTCCCGCAGTGCCTCTCGGGCCGTTGTATTATAGAAGTCTAGAAATGGCCAAAGACGAGGCACTGAAAACGAACCAGGGCAATTTTCAGGCCCATGACTTTGCCGCCACAAGCTATATGCGACTTACAATGGTGGATTGAAAATGTTTCTAGTTCTTTTAGAACAATTAACAAATCGCAAAACAGCGATGTTGAGATACAAACCGACGCCTCCACCAGCGGCTGGGGAGCGTCGTGCCCAACTTTGAATTTACGAACAAGCGGCAAAGCCGTGACAGTCAAAACTGGTAACACAACCGCTGTCACCTATCTTAATCACATGGGCGGTTGCAAGTCCAAAGGACTTTACAAAATATCGAGACAACTGTGGATTTGGTGTTTAGACAATAAAATATGGCCAGTAGCATATCATATTCCTGATAAATTTAATACCGATGCAGATTTTTTGTCACGTTCATTTAGTGACAATTTGGAATGGAAGCTAAGCTTGAAAATATTCCAGCTGGTGCTATCTCATTTGAATGTTAATCCAACAATTGATATGTTTGCCTCCAGACTAAATTACCAGATTAAACGGTTTGTGTCATGGCACCCAGACCGTACCCCGAGGCAGCATTATATGACGCATTTACAATTCAGTGGAAAAACCTTTTTCCTTATTGTTCCCTTAACTACGGAAGCCTGAATTACCTTCCAAGTTACCGCGTTACTGAGATAACATAAGTCGGTATTACGGATTTCAGTGATAATAACACTGATTGGGATGAAAATTATTTCAGCAATACAGAAATGTATGATATTCTGAACTCCGTAATATGTAATTCCTTGATAAGTTATCTGTGAAACACGGAATTCTATGATACGGTATGTTGACAAGAGAGAAATCGATGATCTTTTTTTTTCGAAACCCGGAATTCCATGATTCAATATCTCGGAAGCACGGAGTTCCACGATACGGTATTTATGAAACACTGAATTCCATATTACGGTATTTTGGCAATAGAGATTTCCATGGTATTGTATCCTGGAAACATGAAATTCCATCATACGTTATCTCGGTAACAGGGAATTCAAAAAAACAATGTTTCAATAGTACATAATTCAACGATACGGTATCTGTCGAACATGGAATTCTATTACACGGTATCTCAGTACTATACTACGGATTTCCCTAATACAGTATCTCTGTAACACTGAATTCTATGAATCAGTAATTCGATAACAAGGAATTCCGTGATACGGTATCTGGGAAACACACAATTCTATGACATGGTATCTCAATACTACGTAATTCCCCCTGTAGCATATGGAATTCCATGATACAATATCACGGTAACATGGAATTCCATGACACATTACATTGTATCTTAGAATCACTGATTTCCATAATGTAGTAGGCTCGGTAACACGGAATTTCATGATAGGCCTACGGTATCTCGGAAACAAAAACGACACGCCCATAATATGGCGTGTGAAACGTTGCAAAATTCGATAATGCACAAATATATGTGCGATGTTAGATATATATGTGCGATGTTTTTTCCTATGTATGCGATGTTGAAAATATATGTACAATAATTTAACATAGACATATATATGCAGGGGCGGATCCAGGAATTTTTCCAGGAGGGGGTTTTGCCACCAGGGAGGGGTTTTGCCCATCAGATTTGTATGTTTGCTTGTTTCGGACAGGCGGACACGCAAAAAAATGCATTACATTATATTTTGTGGTGTCGGAGCAGGGGGGGTGGGGGGGGGGGGGGGGGGGGGGGGGGGGGTGCTAGACTTGAGGTCAAGTCTCTAAACAGTCGTATTTGGTCCGTCAGACGCCTATAATCCCCACACGCAACAGTCGTTGTTATGAATAGTACCCGTTTAGAGACTTGAGAAACCTGTATTCGCGCCAATATTAATGCATTAATAGCGCGTAATATATAATCACGCAGTTGCCATAGAACAATTCGCAGGGGTAACATGAATATTAATGTCGTCCTGCGTTTCGACCAATCAGCTCTCTACGTCCAATTCTGGTAGCAAACTCCATAGAACGTGTACAAAACGGAAACAGGTTTCTCAAGTCTGTAACTCGAGGTCGATTAGACTTGTTCCCAGTCCATTCGCGACTACGCTGCTGCGGTTTATGAACCAACCGGTCTATAGTTACAGACTTGAAATCAAGTCTACGTTTGAGCATACAAACCGTAATCACCACGTTCTACTTATGGCTAGACTATCTTAATTTTTTCCTCTATGATATCTTCATTACTTCTTTAAGAAAAGTGTGAAGAAATCATACAAAAACTTGATGAAAACAATGGTATTTTGCCAATTTCATTACTGTTCCACCACGAACAGATTAGAGTTAAAACATTTTAACACCAAATGTTGGTGTTAATTTACACCATGGGTGTTAAATTTAACGGGGGGGGGGGGGGGAAACAATTGATAGGTGCATTACAGCCACTATTCAATATTCCACATCAACATTCCACAAAGTTGATTTTTCGAACTTTAATGGCCCGTCAACGATCAAGTGCAGGACAGTGGGGTGCCTTTTGAGGTGTAAATATAGAGCACACTGCCCCCACCAAAATGTAGCAAAAGTTATTTCTACCGTTTCTGGTTCTACTGAGTGTCGTAAATAATGGGAAAAGTTTACCAAATTCAAGCCACTGGAAATTCCATGATCATGGCCGCGGGAGGAGTTGGGAGGCTTCAGGCTGGGATGGGAGGGCTTCGGCCTTGGACGAGAGCCTCGGCCCGAGATATGATGAGGGCTATGGTCTGGGATAGGACGGCTTCAACCTGGGATGGAAGGGCTATGAGCTGGGATGGGTTCGAGCTGGGACTGGATGGCTTCGGGCTGAGTATTAATGTAAAAGGCAGATTACGAGCTCATAGCGATTTCTGGTCTAGTATTAACGCCCCCGACATGATTTTATCCATTATACAAGAAGGTCTTAGAATCTGGTTTTTGCAAGAACCGCCCTCCATGTTTTTCCCTAACAATGCATCAGCTCTGCGTCATCAATCTTTTGTTTCCGATTCCATTTCAGAGCTTCTAGCCTCAGAAAGAATAAAAGAGGTGGATTCGCCCTCTTACATAACCAGTCCTCTTTCCGTGGTAACTCGTGCCTCTAACAAAAACCGTTTAATTTTAGACCTGAGTCGGTTAAACTTGTACGTTCAGAAAGGCCATTTTAAAATTGACGATTGGAAGATTGCGCTTCAATATTTTAATTCCAATGCATTGCTTTTCTCCTTTGATTTGAAATCTGGATATCATCATGTCGAAATTCACCCACGATTTCATAAGTTTTTGGGATTTGCTTGGTGTCTCGACCTTTTGGTTTGTCATCAGCCCCTTTAATCTTCACCAAAATCATGAAACCCCTTGTCACGCACTGGCGCTCCTGCGGCATATTCATTGCTTTGTATTTAGATGATGGTTTTATAATTGTACCTCAAACAGATACTTCTCGTGACTCCCATATGAAACAAGCCTCTGAAATTTCTTCCCATGTTAAATCAGATCTTTTAAAAGCGGGCTTTGTTTATAACATAACCAAAAGTTCATGGCTTCCGTCCACCTCCATAGTGTGGTTTGGGTATGAATTGGGATTCGGCTTCCGGCACTCTTAAGGTTCTAGATCGGCGCATTGGTAAACTAAATCACTTGATTTCGGCATTGAGACAATCTCGGGTTTGCATTGTTAGAGATCTCCATTCCCTAGTTGGTCAGATCATCTCCCTATCCCCCGTAGCAGGCAATATTACTAGACTAATGTCCAGACATTGCCAATCCCTCATCGCCGAAGCCAATGATGAAAACCAGTTCACCTTCCTCACTGATTCGTGTCTTAAGGAACTTGTATTTTGGCAAGACAATGCTCCCCGTCTTAACAACAGGTTTATTTTTCTCTCTCCTGAGGTTAACAAGATTATTTTTTTCTGACGCCAGTGCTTTTGCATCTGGTGCTGTAGTCTTGAATGATGACCATATAGCTCACAAGAACCTTTCAGTTCAAGACAAGGCTAAAAGTTCCACCTGGCGAGAACTTGACTCAATTTTGTTTTCCCTTAAATCTTCTTTACCTTTTGTTGCAAATTCCCGGGTTAAGATTTTCACAGACAATCAAGCAGCCGCTAAAATCGGTGAGATAGGAAGCATGAATTCAGAACTCCAATCCATAGCTTTCAATATTTTCGAGTTTTGTCTTTCCCATCGAATCGGTATAGAATTCACTTGGATTCCTCGTTCCGCTATAACGAGAGAGCCGATTTCATCAGCAAAAATATAGATGTTGATGATTGGGGTATTTCAGACATCTTTTTTGATCTTATCAACAACCCATGGGATCCTTTCACTGTAGATTGTTTTGCCACATACTACAATGCCAAATTACCCCGTTTTTTCTCTAGGTATTGGAATCCTGGGGCTGAGGCCGTTGACGCGTTTGCCCAAGATTGGTCACATGATCTACCTTTGCTAGTACCACCAGTGTCTCTGATCCCTTCAGTTTTGGCACACTTGCGCTCTTGTCAAGGGTCGGGGGTACTTGTATTTCCATGGTGGCCTTCTAATTCGTTTTGGCCCATCTTGTGGAAAACATTTCGGCCGTTCATTCATGATCTAGTAACCATGCCAGGAAGCCAAGCACTAGTGCACGGTAGAAACACCAACTCCCTACTCGGTTCGCCTAATTTTCAAGGTTTGATGGCTGCTGTTAAATTAGTTTGTACTTAATCTAGATTGTATTTATGTATTGTCTAATTCTGTATTTATTTATGTTTATGCTCTCGTACAGATCATTTTGAAGCAACCATTTTGGAATAACTTTCCTTCGGCCAACGCGGTGTCTACCAAGCAGTTGTTATATGAGGCTATCGCCGCCAAAGCGGGTGGGACATGTCATGCTTATTTCTATAAATGTCGTAATTTCATAAATTGGTTGAATTCTCATAATATCCCCCTTTTGTTTCCTGTTCGATAGCAAATTCTCATTGCATATCTTTCCGAAATCAGAGCATCATCCCATTCAGATAGTGTCATTACGACAACTGCTTCCGCAATTAAATGGCTTCACTCTCTCATGAACATTAAAGACAATCCAATTGATTCTCCTATAGTTCAGCAAATTATGCTCAGTTCCAGAAAATTTCTTTATCGCCCTCCAGTTCAGAAAAACCCATTATCTCTCGAACTACTCAACAATATCCTGGTTAAATTTGTTTGCGATGACTGTTCACTTATCCAGCTGAGAACAGCTTGTTATGTTGGTCTCAAGTACGCACTGTTATTTAGGCACTCCGAAATCGCGGAAATCAAAGCCAGCCACCTTACTTTACTACCCGACAACCAAGGTCTCAACATTTTTATTCCCAAGTCTAAGACCGATGTATTTAGACAAGGAAATTTCGCCTTTCTTCCGCATTCCGAAGACACGTTCTCCCGGTTATCCCCTCATTTTGTTTAAATTCATGAATAAGTGCGGTATCAACTTGGGCGATGACCAATTTATATTCACACCTCTCACTTTCTGTTCTTCTTCACAGTTTCATAAACGTACACAGAACAAGCCACTGAGTTACACGAGATGCCGTGAACTCTTCTTAGACGCTCTCAAATCTGTCGGAATCTCTGATGTAAGCAAGTTTGGTCTTCACAGCATGCGTTCTGGAGGTGCAACTCGTCTGGCCAATAACAATATACCGGAAGAGTTGATCCTCCAGCACGGTCGTTGGAAGACCACCTTAGCTAAAAACAGATATGTCGATAGAGACGTTTCCCAACGTCTTCAAGTTGCCAAATCCATATTGAGCTAAATTGCAAATTTGAATTTAACAATACAGTCGTACACTGACAATACAGGAATTTAAGGTCTTGCATTTTTCAGTCTTGAAAACAAGAACAACTAAAATATTGACCCTTGAATTTTTGGCTAGTTGTAAGCATCGCTATGCATTCAGTTTCTGATTGTATTGTACTCTACATCAATAAATACTGTAAAATGTTTTCATATTCCGAACCTACTTTTGTATCTAAAGGCCAACGAGGCCTAGTATTAATTAGTGCGAGTATGATTTTTCCTTTCCCCAAGTTCAGGGTACACGCCTAGTTCGGCCAAATAGGCTATGTTTAAACAACATGCTTATCTTTTCATTTTTTGTTTAAGACAATTTTTGTTCCTAAAGGCCAACGAGGCCAAGTGTTATATTAGTATGAGTATTAATTTTCTTTTCCCCGAGTTGAGGGATCACGTTCAGTCAGGCTAATAAGGTCAAGCTTAGACGACTTTTTTCTCTTGTCTATTTTTCTGGCGAAGGCTCACGCCGAGTTTATAAGACCCAGTTTAGCATGATTATCATCAATTATGTCGACTATTTCCTATAGTAGATCAATTTGATCAAGTCCAGATAACATGTTTTATAAAGTGACGTCACGGGCTCGCGCTCAGTCGGGCCATCGAGGCCTATACATAATTATATATACGTAACGGCATGTCCATTATCCAAGGAAAAAAGCTGAGAGCGAGGGCTCGCGCCCAGTGAGGCCAACGAGGCTTGTATCATGATTACCTTTAAAACTTATTCAGTTGGATTATATATATATATTTTTTGACCTAACAATTTGTTTTGTTTTTTTCCCCCTTTTCAAGTTCTTCAAGTATCAATTTCAACATTCATCATTTTGTGCATGCAGGCCTCTATCCCCATACTGTCTGAATAAATTTATCAAAATTATGCTATTTTGTTTGTGTCCCAGTATTTGTCGTTGTACAGGATCAAAACTGTTTTTTATGCGTATGAGCAAAGCGAAGTAGCATAAAATTTTTAGTTAATTGCCTTTAGGCAACCAACAAAAGATGACGTATTCACTTCTGCAGTAAACGACGAGTAAGGTCACACGACAAACTTACCATAATCGTATTGTAATTGTATCACAATAAAGTGGGTCACTTTGGAATTGACCAATCACAGCCCCAGGTTGAGATCACCAAAGCGTGGATCTATTCCTCAACATTTTCTGCACAGAGATACGGCACAAAATGCAGCACGTGTGATGCAAAAACACAAAAACATCATTGTTATCAGCGCCCAGGAACGGATTTAAACTGATTGTTTAAGACTGCCAAAACCTACTTTTAATACATTCATAACTAACTTTTTGTGTAAATCGGTAAAACTCACCAAAATAAGCTTGTTTTGTCATGTTCTGCAACCACTGCGTTTGTATGAACTGCTAGTTGTGCGTCAAATTGTTTTGGTTCGATCGCGCGCGTTAAGCGGGCCTCCCACTTTGCGATTTTGGCCACGGATTAGGTACGATTAGCTACGATTTGGTACGAATGTATATAGACAGTCTCTGGTTATCTCACCAAATTGTACCTAATCGTTGGAATTTCGTGGCAAACGTCGCTCCCACAGTGGGAGGGACGTTTTAAGCGGGCCTCCCACTGTGCGATTTTTGCCACGAAATTCCAACGATTAGGTACGATTACCAGAGACTGTCTATATATAGACTCTATACACAATCGTACAAAATCGTACATAATCGTTAGAATTTCGTTGCAAAAATCGCACAGTGAGGCCCCGCTTTACATGTAAAGCGTGTTTTAAGCGGGCCTCCCACTGTGCGATTTTTGCCACGAATTAGGCACGATTTGCTACGATTGTGTGTAGAGTCTATAGACGGTATCTGGTTATCGTAGCAAAAATCGCACAGTGGGAGGCCCGCTTAACGCACACGACTGGATACTTAATTGTCACAGTGCACATTTTGCTTCCGCGGGAGCATGCAGTTTCTTTGTGCATGTGCGTGATCCATCCTTTATGAAATTGGCCACTGATTGGCTCGGAGAGGCGACAAAGTTTCTGTCGCTGCCTTCACAGCAAAATGGGGCCGGTTTCAACAGGGCCTCGGGCGCGCGAGTTGGGGAGTGCTTTAAAGAGACACTGTTTCAAGAGCATGATAAATAGCATATACGGGTCTGGCAATGGTTGGTTGAAGTATATAAGATGACCAGCAGAGGCTCCCGAGACTCTGAGAGGATTCACGATACATGTAGATATATATCATTCGGAACATACGCGCTTTGGTCGACCGGTTATGGTTATATAGGCCGTATTAGGACGACCACCGTCGTCAGGACGACCGGCAGCCGGTCGTGATATGGTATAAATTGTATATAAATCCATATTTTTAGGTCAAAAAACATTTTTATTAGGGCAGTAACCATTTTTATTAGGGCACAAACCATTTTCGTCTAGATCGGAAAAG
This sequence comes from Henricia sp. BOLD:AAB3569, assembly GCA_037783545.1. NCBI lineage: Eukaryota > Metazoa > Echinodermata > Asteroidea > Spinulosida > Echinasteridae > Henricia > Henricia sp. BOLD:AAB3569. The sequence goes on from JBBELK010000548.1 coordinate 315,480, forward strand.
ATGTTATGAGAACAAAAAGTCGAGAAAATTTGTGTCAATTCACGACCTTTTTCCAGCCAAATTTGCGGCTTTAGTGGTCTCTGTAAGCACTCTACCCATTTTGGTCATCCTAATGGGGGAAAAACAATAATATATAAATTCCTCAACGAAAGTTTGGAAATTATTTTCAGACATAAATTTCTCAGTCAATTGAAGATTTGTATAAACTGTGTTGGAAAACAGCGAAAAGCCCAGTCCATCCCCTTTACAATGACACCAAATTTGTGGGAATTGAGTTCTTCATGGCCGAGTAGCTTTCCTTTGAATACTCGTAGGTCTTAATCAGAATGTGCCAGCTTAAGAGGATTAGGTTTGCTTTGAACCCGGGTCTTTGAATAAGAAAGTTTCAGGGGCGTTACAGATGACAGGTGGTTGAAAATGGATGAATGCACAGTGGATCTTAGTGTTGGTCACTGTTTCAAAGTGGTCATTTGGTGTCTCACCATGCCAAGAGTATCGGATGTAGAGAAGGCTCGTGCCATAGGGCAAATTGAAGCTGGTATACCCCAGAATCAAGTTGCAGCCACGTTTGGGGTAAGCCCTAGCGCTGTGTCAAAATGGAAAGCAAAGTTTCGTGAAACTGGTGATGTGAAGGATAGACCAAGAAATGGGCGACCCAGGAAGACAACACCCCAGGAAGACAGGTTCATCACCCTCACTGCTCTTCGCAACCGGAGATTGTCTGCTAGAAATTTGCAAGCAAGATTTGCAGGACTATAGACGTCAGGTCTCTGATCAATTGATCAGGGACAGGCTACACAGAGCCAATCTGCAAAGAAGCCAGCAATGGCGGCCCTTCAGACCCGTTTAAGGTGGTGTCGGCAACATCGACAGTGGAATTTGAACATGTGGGGGAATGTCATGTTTTCCGATGAGTCCAGATTTTGCTTGCGGAAGTTGGATGGTAGAGTCAAAGTTTGGAGGAGGCGTGGTCAACGTTTTGCTGACTGTTGCGTTGACAGAGTAACAGCTTTTGGTGGAGGAAGTGTGATGGTCTGGGGTGGAATTTCCATCACTGGGAAGACAAGACTTGTGGTAATTCAAGGGAACTTAAATGCTGCCAGTTACCGAGATTATATCTTAAGACCAGTTGCCATCCCTTATCTCCGTAATCTTGGACAAAATGCAATACTCCAAAATGATAATGCCCGCCCACATCGAGCCAGGATTGTCAATGATTATCTCGAGAATGAAGGTGTAGAAAGACTGCAGTGGCCCGCCAACAGTCCTTACCTCAACCCCATTGAACACTTGTGGGACCAGCTTGGGCGAGCAGTCCGTGCAAGAGTCACCGACGCAACAACACTGGCCGACCTGCGTCGAATCTTAGTCGAGGAATGGGATGCCATCCCACAAGATCGTGTTGCAAGTCTAGTGAGAAGCATGAGGAGGAGGTGTCAAGCTGTCATCGCAGCTTTTGGTTCATCCACCCGTTATTGAGGTAAGCAAAGCAAACGCTTTTAGGGGCAGTGTCGTCAGCTTCACCGCATTTTGAAATTCGGACCGAATTTGAGCCTTAGCGCATGCGCACTGCGACTTTGCTTGCGTATTAAACTTTACCCCAGTATACGACTGTTGGGCTTATACGGACTCTATGAAAACCTGTTGTGCGTGCAAATGTTGCGCTGCTGATTATGACACGTGAGACTAGAACAAGTCTATGTGGGCGGTGCGGATTATTTATTTCCGGATATATGCCAGACTAGACGCGCGGCGCGCGCTCGTTACACATTGACAAAAGCTCTGCATACATATTATACATCGCCTCCTTCGGTTTCGAATCAACTTGCGTTCTGCTGCCTGTCAGGGCGCCCTCACCAGTTTTTAAAGAACAATTGCTCTTCCCGCTGAATCACATGACCCTTGACCTCTTCTGCTTACTGCGACGGGCGCGTCACGTAAGTAAACAAATTGTGCACATAAAAGAGCACTTTTGTCACTGATTTTTCAGTATTTACTATCACTTTTGTGGTATTTGTGATACCTTACAACCCCAACAGCCTTTTTCAAGGCTCATTGAGTGTGATTTACGAAGTTTTAGCCATATTTTGGAAGGTGTTTTTCGACACCGCGTGACAGGAGACATGTCTCGTAGGCCGGATAAGCCGGATGAGTCGCCAGAAGAGGGCGCCGTCACTCGGGTTAAGTCACGCTTCCCTGTACGGGACCGGGACGAACCTGCAGACCAAAGTTCGCGCTTCCCATTAGATCGGGACCGCGACCCAGATGCCACATCGGTCATTGAGACAGGGCCAGACTCACGCCTCCCTTCAACTAGGGGCCGTGATTTACCAGCAGCACGAAAAGATTATTCCCCAAGCTGTACAGTCTCCCGGCTCCCACAGCAAGAGTCAACACAGGGACAAGGTTTCTCAGTGCAACAAATGTCGTTATTAACGGCCATGCAACAAACCCAGACAGAATTGTTCAAAGGAATGATTGATAAGGCCTTTGAGAAAATAGACAGGAATGCTTCTCGTCCTACTTCGCACTCGAATTCGAGAAGTAGAAACCGTAGCGAACGGCACAGATCCCGATCTCGCTCCAGATCTCGTCCCAGATCTCGTAGCAGATCCTTCTCCAGCAGAGGCAGTGTGGCCATGCAGCTGGATTTCTGAGTCCAGGATGTCCTCTCCTTCATCTAGAAGGCAGATTGACCAGAGTAGTACAGTCAGAGATGATCCTGACATGATCTCCATGTATGCTGAGAGCATACAGGGCTTGGACCACAACGGAAGTGGCAGTCAAACTGGCAGTAAGAATGCCGGAAAAGATAAACAAGAGACTGTTCCCCTTTTAAACCCCCATGAAGAGGCCAAAGGGGCCCTATTTGACCAGTCAGTGTTAGAATGGTGGGAACAACAACGGGTCAATACCCTGGACCAGTCCAAGAAAGATGAGTTGCTGGAAGGCCTTACTCCAGATACATCACTGGAAAAGTATTTCAAGGCTCCAGACATGCCAAAAACTATTCGAGCCACAATGAAAAAGTCAAAGGTGGATGCCTGGAAAAATGATAACTCAATGTGGTCAATCCAGGAAGACTGTCTTAAAGCAGCAATCCCTCTCATTAAAGCTATTGAGGCAAACCAGAAAATCAAGAATCAAGAATTAAAGCCTCTACTGTCTTCAGCAGGAAGTTTGCTGGGGTCGGCAATCCATCGTCTGTCCCTCTACAGGCTACGACGAGCGGAACCTTTTCTCAAAGAGGGCTATCTACAAGATGTGAAGCCTTCGATGTCCTGCCTATATGGTGAGGAATGGACCCAAAAGGTCGATGAGGCAGAAAAAATTCAAAAAGTGACTCAGAAAGTAGTGAAGACGTCTTCGAAGGGAAGTTCATCTTCATCCTTCAAATACAAGACTGCTGGCAAAGGCCTGTATTCCAAGTCTTGGTACAATAAAGACAAGGACAGCTATAAGCAGAAGTCCTATCAATCTCACAGGTTCAGGCCTTATGCCAAAGACCACGGCATGAGTAGTGGAAACCGTGATCAGTACCGTATGCCCACGGCAGAAAAGACGAAGCATTCCTTTCGTGGAGAAAAGAAACCACAGAAAAGCTGGACAAAAAACTAGATCGAGAAAACTTCAATTCTGTACCGAGTTACGGTCCCTGTTTTGCAGGGAATATCCAGTATCATCTCCCAGTTTGGCAAAAGTTAACAAACGACCAATGGATACTACAGAGCGTAATTGGGTACAGAATCGATTTTTTTCGTTTTCCAGTTCAACGGAAAGTGCCAAATCAAATCAAAATGACCAATCAACAACATCAAATTTGCACCCAAGAAATTCAGAACATGATCAACAAAAGGGCAGTAATCAAAGTAAACGATACTCCAAACCAATTCATTTCTACGATTTTTGTTGTCCCGAAAGCCACGGGCGGGTTTCGGCCAGTGTTCAATCTCAAGAGACTCAACAAATATGTCAGGTCGGAACACTTCAAGATGGAGTCAATACAGTGTGTAAAAAGTCTTGTGCAACAGGACGATTTCCTGATAACAATCGACCTGAAAGATGCCTACTACATGGTGCCAATTCATGCCACACACAGGAAATTCCTACGTTTCAGTTGGGAAGGCGAGCTCTTCGAGTACCAAGTAGTCCCCTTTGGTCTGAAATCAGCACCAAGACTGTTCACAAAGCTGATGAAACCTTTAATATCCCATCTCAGACACAAGTCAGCTTACATTCTGGACATGCTGGAGAGTCTTGGCCTAGTTGTCAATTTGGAAAAGTCCCAACTCACTCCAGCCACTCGGACCAAGTTCCTGGGTCACATTATAGACACTCAGAAAATGACTCTGAGTCTCCCAGGTCCAAAGGTCAACAGTTTGGTGGAAATGTGTACCCAGTTAGCACTGAAGCCCACACAACCTGCGGAAGTTCTGGCGAGCCTTATTGGCAAAATGAATGCTACGGCAGAGGACGTGGTACCGGCCCCAATATTTTTCAGGGCCCTGCAAGCAGACCTGATTCGGTCTGTGCGGATAGATCCGACTTATCAAAGTCTAGTTTCCCTGTCACAAAACAGCCTGCAGGAATTGCAGTGGTGGAAACACTGCCTCGGACAATGGAATGGCAAACCGATGGTCCTCCCACACCCAGAACTGACCATAAATTCAGATGCTTCAACCCAAGGTTGGGGGGCTCATTGTCAGATTGGCCAAACAGGGGGGAGATGGTCCCAAACAGAGAGCAACAATCACATCAATTATCTAGAGCTTCTCGCCTCATTCCTGGCTCTGCAGACCTTCGCCAAAGACAGGAAACATTGTCACATAATGTTACGTTTGGACAATACGACAGCCCTGGCATACATAAAGCACAAAGGGGGAACTCACACAGACAATTTGACCCAGCTAGCCATACACATGTGGAAATGGTGTTTGGAGAGGAATATCACTCTCACGGCATATCACATTCCTGGGGTGGACAATGTGGAAGCAGACCAGCAGTCTCGCCTGTTCGTGGACAGGTTAGAATGGATGCTGGATCCCAGAGTGTTTGCGAATCTTTGTGCAGAAATGAATTTCTCACCCACAGTGGACCTGTTTGCATCCCGAATAAACCATCAACTTTCCCATTACATTGCGTGGAAGCCCGACCCAGGGGCATTGATGATAGACGCCTTCTCAATGCCATGGACGAACGAACTCAGCTATGCGTTTCCGCCCTTCTGTCTCTTGGCGCAAGTCCTGAAGAAGGTGGAAATGGAAAGGGCAACCTTGATGGTGATTGCCCCAACATGGACAACGCAAGCATGGTACCCCATGCTGCTACGACTAGCCATAGCACGACCGATCCTACTACCACAGCAAGATCATGTGCTGTCACAACCTCACTCCGGCGAACCGCATCCCCTAATACATTCCCTGCATCTAGCGGCCTGGATTGTCTCAGGAGACAATATGAAACTAAAGGTTTTTCACAAAACGTTACCCAGGTCATGTTGGCCAGTTGTAGAAGTTCAACTCATAAACAGTACCAGTCAGCCTGGAAGGCATGGGATTGCTGGTGTCGTGGACGGGCACTTACTCCGGTTTCAGCACCTGTAAAGGATGTCATGGAATTTCTGGTTGAATGTGAGCTATCGATCACTTGGCGTTTACAGATCTGCAATTTCACGGTACCATGATTTAGTCAATGGTACTCCGGTGGGGCAGTGTCCATCAGTCATTCAGCTCATGAAGGGTTTATTTAACCGAAATCCACCTAAACCCAGGTACCTTTTCACATGGGAAGTTGGACCAGTGCTGGGCTTTCTATCACATTTACATCCCTGGAGTTCTCTGTCCCTAAAGATGGCGACATTGAAAATGACACTCCTTCTAGCCTTGGTAACGGCAGGGAGAGTTTCATCCCTGATTCACATTGACATTAACCAAATGGTGATTACAGCTAATTCACTGAAATTTGTGTTTTCTAAGCTGCAGAAACAAAGCCGTCCTGGCCACCCTATTAAGAGTGTGGAGATTAAGGCCTTCGAGGACAAGTCACTCTGTCCCGTGGAGGCAGTTTCATATTACCTTAATCTAACAGCTGCCCTCCGGAATGGTGAATCACAGCTTCTGATTAGTCATCTCAAGCCATACAAGAAAGTGGTCTCCTCCACCGTCAGTCGATGGATTGTGGACATGCTATGTAAAGCTGGTGTTGATACCAACATGTTCAAGGCCCATTCTACCCGTGGTGCAGCTACATCTGCATCATACAATTTGGGTGTGCCGCTAAAAGATATTTTAGATTCGGCAGACTGGGCTTCAGATTCTACTTTCTATTCCTTTTACCTTAAGCCATTAACGAATTCATCGATGGCTGAGGTCATCTTAAAAGCAGCTTCAAAATCGCAAGTTGATTCGAAACCGAAGGAGGCGATGTATAATCGTTGATTATGCAAAGGTACTTACCTGAAGTATAATCGAGATTATACGAGTCCTCCGGAGGTGAGAATCAAGTCCCACCCATTTATTTGGTATCGTTACCCTAGCCCATGTTTTTTCCCCTTGACAAGGAAATATTTACGAGATTAAAGACGATCTCAGTTTGGGCAAGTTTTAGCCCAGTGGGATTCTCAATACTGTTATTCTACCTTCCCATGTTGTATATGTTCTTCTACAAACATGGTTTCACAAAAGTTGTGATTTACAAAAGTTGTATTTGAAGTTTGTATTAACCTTGTTGACTTAAGTTTTGCAGTTAAGCACGTACTTTATAACCTGTAACTGAGTTTGAGTAATGGTTAACATTGTTATATTGCCCACGTTAGGAGCAATTATGTTTATTCTTATTGTGCATTACCTTAATGGTCGCTGTGATGGCCTGGCAGTAATGTACATGATGTTAATCACATTGAAATTACTAGATTACTGTAACTCATGGTCTTCCCACCCTTCCTTTTCTTGCAATGGCAAGCTTCAAGGACCCACCCATACCACAGCAGTTCTTTCAAAGAGGTCAAGGGTCATGTGATTCAGCGGGAAGAGCAATTGTTCTTTAAAAACTGGTGAGGGCGCCCTGACAGGCAGCAGAACGCAAGTTGATTCTCACCTCCGGAGGACTCGTATAATCTCGATTATACTTCAGGTAAGTACCTTTGCATAATCAACGATTTTTGTGTACTGTGCATGTAGCTAGTGTGTACATAGTCTTGGCCCAAGACTACTCTAGTCGATATTGGTTTGTGTACGCGTTGGCCATATAGTGCGCCCTCTTGCAGCACTAACGGACCAGTCTTTGCTCACTGGAGTAGTCTTGGGAATTTCTCCCGGAAGTTCAGCATTGGGGGCGGTACCGTTTTATGTAAATAGCTGCAGAGGGTTTTATGATGGCACACAAGGGACATGGCATACCACATATATCTTTGCAAATATTTGCAATGTCGCAATTATCTTCATAAACAAATGTATTTTGCGATGTCATACGCCTTTGCAAACATGTTTGTAAATATATTCGCAAACATTTGCCAACAAACCTATGCCACCGAAAATATAAGCAACGATAAAACGGTCATGTTCGATGATTCTTGTAAGCCGCCTTATATTTTTTAAACCATTCGAAGCGCGTGCACGCGGTGTATTTGGGTCACGCTCTGCGGTCGACGCGCTGTATTTGGGTCGCTCGCTGCATTCCCACGCTCTGCTGTATTTGGGTCACTCGCTGATTGGTTCCCTAGGAAAGCCTAGGCAAAAACAAAGAAAAAGTTAAGACTTCCGGGAGAAATTCCCAAGACTACTCTAGTGAGCAAAGACTGGTCCGTTAGTGCTGCAAGAGGGCGCACTATATGGCCAACGCGTACACAAACCAATATCGACTAGAGTAGTCTTGGGCCAAGACTAGTGCATGTGTACACTGATTAGATATATTTTTTTCAAGCAAAAATGGTCGTTAGAATTTATTGTCCAATAGGCATGCTTTTTATATCAACGTTTGGGGAATTTTATCAACTTTGTGAGTCACGTCACCCCAAGGTTGCTGAACTTTTCCGTTTTGACGTTGTGGTAAAACATACCTGGACAAACTAGTGCTTTGTGAAATCGAATGAATGGGACACTTAGTGCGACTGTGGTTTTTTAAAACCGAAATGGTCGTTATTTGCCGAGCACTACCAGGTACAATTTTTACTTCTATAGAAAGTTGAATATGTCTCTTTCTTATTCTGATCACCCTAGGTTTGTACGATGTTGGGTTTTAAAACGTCTGTTTTAGTCTTCAAGAAGGCATGCGCATGCATATACGCGCAATGTTCCGACGATGTCCAAAACGTTTTAATATGTAACGCCCCCTGATAAAATAAACTCTTCCCGATATAAAGCTCCTTGTTCCGTAGTTCCGGTTGTGGCCCATCAATTGTTTCCCCCACCCCTAAGGTGGGGGTTCGGTCACGTTTTTCGTGGCCCAGGGTGGGGATTTTTGTCACCTAAATGTTGCCCCAGGGGTGGGGATTTTGTCACTTGAAAAGTTACAATCCCCTCCTCTTAGGACTGGTGGGGCAGCCCGGGGGAGGGGGAGGGAGGGGGAGGGAGGAAACAATTGATCGGCGCATAATACTCCTCTCATTGTTCATGCATTGATTATTGCGCTCTCTAGATATAAGGCTCGAATTAGTTTGGTGACTTTGGTCCCTTGAAGAAGGCTATATTAGTCGATTGTATTTTCAAAGTTTTCAACTTTTTCAACTTCAATAGCCAACTTTGCTGTTCTATATTACATGAGCGCAGTTGCTGAGTACGATTAATAACTTTTCACCATCGGATCTGTGGCCAATTTCATGGCGCAGTTTAGCACAAAAATGTGGTTAGCACAGAATTTGTTTGCTTTATTTTGCAAAAATAGGATGGCAGCCAAAATCGTATTTGATGTGTATTGACTGGTATTCAGAATACCAGTCAATACACATCAAATACGATTTTGGCTGACAACTCATTTTTGCAAAATAAGGCAAACAAATTATGTGCTAACTAAATATTTGTGCTATAAAACAACGCCATGAAATTGGGCCATGACCACGTGGGTAGTCGCCATATGTAAACAAACTTGAGACATTGAGGTATTTGCGTGAGGCTGCTTCCAAGTCATGTACAAGGAACCACCCCACCCCTTCACCAAAATAATCACGACAAAATGAAATGAAAGCGAAGTAGTTTGTTGATTGTGTTATGCAAAGCCGTTATAAATTATGCACCTCCCCAGGCCAACCAGGACCCTGCCGTCACACTGGAAAATCGTGGTTCACGTCGCTTTCTGTGACCATTTTATGTGATATTTTAATCGATACTGATTTCGAAAAAAAAATATTCACAATGTTTTACGCCACTTTATCTGACTTTTCAACATGTAGGCCTACATAGTACAAAAAGTCATGTACACGTCCGTACGTACGTATAATGTACGTCTAGTCTACGTACATGAACATAGTCTGGTACCCGGACCAAAAATCTTTTGACTAGAATGAATTTAAGGTCCGGCAGCCGCCAATTTTGCCATTTTGAAACAGGAGGAATTCCTCCTTTTTCCGAAGGTTCCCGAAGTTACCCGAATGCACGTCCGGTCGTCCGGACGTTACCGTTAATCGTCGGGTACACTTCATTGTTTCGAGAATTTGAATTGACGTCGCGTGCACGTACGTACGTACGTGCGTGCCGCTGCTTGTGTATTTATGGTGATGCCACGGATTTAAAACTATATACGCAGTGGCTGTCAGTCGCTATAGTTACGGGATAGCAACATCAGATTAAAAGTAATGTACTAGTACATTATGGAGCTTGATCACTGGGTGATGCAGACAAGGTTTGAATTTTCGTTTTGATGCTAGCCTACATATTTAATATTTTAAGGTTAATATATTAAATTTGTATTGGTCAAATATGTAATAATCCCTTTCAAATTGTTGTACACTCATGCCAGCTTTGAAAATTAACGGTTATGTGCTTCTAAAAATAAATGCATGACGTAATGCTTAAGGTGCTTTTTTAAACACCACAGTAGCCGGTCCTCATATTCAGTCGTTGTATGTGGAATATGTAGAGCGGGAACCAGTCTAACATGAACATTCCTGCAGGCCTAGCCTGCGAGACAAAAGGCGCGCGCGCGCGCGGTGTTCATGACATGTGCGGTCGGCCAGGTCAAAAGTTCATCAGTTGCTGCTAAAAATAGGAATGGAGAATTGAGATTCAGCAAGAGGGCTCACTTCAAAAACTTCATTCTTGTACTGACGACACTGTCCCTTTAAAGAAAGTGATGTTGTTTCCTGTGTCATTTTTAATGACATGCGTGATTGTTCTGCTGATTTAATCAAATTTGGCACATTCTCTATAAGACCTACCAGCATTCAAAAGAGACCTACTCGGCCATGAATAACTCAATTCCCACAAATTTGGTGTCATTGTAGAGGGGATGGACTGAGCTTTTCACTGTTTTCCAACACAGTGTATAAAAGTCCTCAATTGACTGAGAAATTAATGTCTGAAAATAATTTCCAAACTTTCGTTGAGGAGTTTATATATATATTATTGTTTTTCCCCCATTAGGATTACCAAAATGGGTAGAGTGCTCACAGAGACCACTAAAGCCGCAAATTTGGCGGGAAAAAGGTCGTGAATTGACACAAATTTTCTCGACTTTTTGTTCTCATAACATCTTTTCCGATCTAGACAAAAATGGTTTGTGCCCTAATAAAAATGGTTACTGCCCTAATAAAAATGGTTTTTGACCTATATGGTTTTTTACCATATCGCGACCGGCTGCCGGTCGTCCTAACGACGGTGGTTGTCCTAATACTATGGTGGCCCTGAAGGGACTAAAATTGACGTAAATATTCACGGGAAAATTCACGTCCCGCGCTGGGACACATATTTTCCCACAAATATTCACGGAAAAATTCACGTCCCGCGCTCTGGGACACATATTTTCCCACAAATATTCACGTACAAATTTACGTCCCGCGCTCTGGGACACATATTTTCCCACAAATATTCCCGGGAAAATTCACGTCCCGCGCTCTGGGACACATATTTTCCCACAAATATTCACGTACAAATTTACGTCCCGCGCTCTGGGACACATATTTTCCCACAAATATTCCCGGGAAAATTCACGTCCCGCGCTCTGGGACACATATTTTCCCACAAATATTCACGTACAAATTTACGTCCCGCACTCTGGGACACATATTTTCCCACAAATATTCACGTACAAGTTCACGTCCCGCGCTCTGGAACACATATTTTCCCACAAATATTTACGTACAAATTCACGTCCCGCGCTCTGGGACACATATTTTCCCACAAATATTCACGTACAAGTTCACGTCCCGCGCTCTGGAACACATATTTTCCCACAAATATTTACGTACAAATTCACGTCCCGCGCTCTGGGACACATATTTTCCCACAAATATTCACGTACAAGTTCACGTCCCGCGCTCTGGAACACATATTTTCCCACAAATATTCACGTGAAAATTCACGTCCCGCGCTGTGGGACACATATTTTCCCACAAATATTCACGTGAAAATTCACGTACATATTCATGGTCAAACTCTCTTGCCCACAAATTTGCCCACAAATATTCACCTAGTTGAAGTAAGCCGACCATCGATTCCGCCGCCGATTCAGCCGCAGATTCGAAAAGGATGGAAAATCCAGAATACATACACCAGAGGATGTTTACCAGACGGGCTCAATTCGGAACAGTTTCATAATTTTCCTACATGTCCGCACAGACTCCTGTTCAACTTAAAAAATTGTAACTTACTGCAAGAAACAACTAATTTTGGTTTCAGCTTCAGCCGCTCAATAATTCGTACATAATTAAGGATTTAAAGGTACCTCTCCCCAAATAGCTATAAAGTGAATATTTTTCACCAAACATTTCGAACGCACATCTTTTAAACAATTTGTTCCCTTCATGTTGTACAAATTAACTGATTCGAACCGGCCATTCAACACCGGCTAGCTCGGTGGTCGAGTGGTTAATACGTCTGCATGCCTTGTTTGCAGGAGGTCGTGGGTTCGAATCTCGCCCGAGCACGCTATGAAGTTTTTCATAATGTCTCGGGAAAGCACTGAGTATACAGTGCTATATACGTCGGGTAAGGGCAGAACAAACCCTAATTAACGTTCATTCTCCCCGACGCAGGCTAAACCAATTACTGACAAATTAACAACTTTTAATGCATATTCGAATCAGTAGATTCTAGTTCCGGGCACACTTTGGTTGCACAATTTTGGTTTCAGCTTGAGCCGCACCTTATTTAATACTTAATTAAGGAGTTAAAGGGACCCCTCCCCAAAGAGCTAAAAAGTAAAGATGTTTTACCAAAATATTCGAACGTTTTGGGGTCCGATTCGTGTACACTCTCCGTGCAATAATATTCAGTGTCACCCGTTAATAGATATACATGGTTGTCAATTGACGTCTGCAGTCATGCTTGCGCCGCGTAATGCTTTCATGCTTGCAAGTCCAAAAGTATAATTGTCTTTGTCAAATTATTTTCAACACAGTTAATTTTTAAACGAAGTCGGTTTTTATTATAGAATATAAATGAATGAAATGCAAAATGAGCACCATCATGGTTATTTGGGTCTTGATTTTGCTCTAGGTATTATTATTAGTTGTGTCTTGCAGCAGAATAAGTTACAATTTTTTAAGTTGAACAGGAGTCCGTGCGGACATGTAGGAAAATTATGAAACTGTTCCGAATTGAGCCCGTCTGGTAAACATCCTTCGGTGTATGTATCCATCCTTTTCGAATCTGCGGCTGAATCGGCGGCGGAATCGATGGTCGGCTTACTTCAACTAGGTGAATATTTGTGGGCAAATTTGTGGGCAAGAGAGTTTGACCATGGATTTGTACGTGAATTTTCACTTGAATATTTGTGGGAAAATATGTGTCCCAGAGCGCGGGACGTGAATTTTCCCGTGAATATTTGTGGGAAAATATGTGTCCCAGCGCGGGACGTGAATTTTCCCGGGAATATTTGTGGGAAAATATGTGTCCCAGAGCACGGGACGTGAATTTTCCCGTGAATATTTGAGGGAAAATATGTGTCCCAGCGCGGGACGTGAATTTTCCCGGGAATATTTACGTCAATTTTAGTCCCTTCAGGGCCACCATATAATACGGCCTATATAACCATAACCGGTCGACCAAAGCGCGTATGTTCGGAATAATACATGAAAATACATGTATGTACATGAAAATGTAGATGTATGTGCATGTATACATGTATTGGAAGGAAAAGCATCGTAAAATGAGATACATGCGTTGATAAACGGAGGGGGCAGGGGTGGTGCCTCTATATATCTCGCCAAACTGCCGTCAGTCAAATCAATGCGCGAATTTTTAAAATGTTTCCCACTAGAATACAGAGCTTATTGAAGTAAAGCGGGCCTCCCACTGTGCGATTTTTACCACGAATTTCCTACGATTAGCTACGATTTGGTACGATTGTGTGTAGAGTCTATGGACAGTCGTACCAAATCGTACCAAATCGTACCTAATTCGTGGCCAAAATCGCACAGTGGGTGGCCCGCTTAAGACCCGCCGCGAGACGTTTTACGCGGTCTACACAAAATGGAAAGATTACGTTGCATGGACACCACCTGAGACCCCATGCACGAATACCCTCTAGGACCCAATGCACGAGCATGCACTAAACATATGACTTGTATGGGACATCTCTAAATTTTACTTCCTAATTTTGTGTTGTTATCATTGAACTAACATTTTACATGGTTTAGGTCATAACAAGGAAAATCCTGGGTTTCCGTGTATGGTAATGAACCCTGAATACAGGAGACAATTCATTATTGTCCTTATGTTTTCAGATGTCCAATATTGCCAATTGAACTGGTGATGCATTGTGCCAGTTAAGTTGCACCAAGCGCTGTTGGTGGTAATGTTGTCAGCAACATGCAGTACATTTTAGATCAGTGTTGTCACACAAGGGAATGCAACAACGGAATGAAAGCTGACGATTTGTAAGGTAGATATTAGACTGGAATTGTCCCCAAAAAATGTAACAAGAATTTGATACAAGCAGTGTGTTATAGAGTCTAGGCGAACTCAATATCTTGAGTATAGGGAGGGTGTTGTTGTTACTTGGAACAGGTTTTACAAAATCGTCTATAGACACTATAAAGGGCTTGTTCACACTGCATTATTTTTATCCGTCAACTGTACGTAAAATCGTACATTCACTCTCCGGTTGGTCAATTTTTGGGTTGGGAGCTGGTGGGGCGTGCGTCATTACATCTAATTAGTCGTCGAGATCATTGAATATTTGTAAAATGTTCAGGTACAGATTTAGAGCATCCACCGCAGTTGTCGGCAATTCAAAGTTTTCAATAGCCATACCGAGGATATGCTGAATAACGTCAACGAATGCGGGTGAGCACCTAAAAGGTGGATAATGTTTGCAAAGCTTTGCCTGTACCATATCCACTTCATCTTCAATCTATTGGTGGTTCCAAAGACTTGCGGTGTGTGGTACATCATGTTAGGAATACCCGATGGACATTCGGCATTGCGTTGGTGTCGAATAAGATGGTTATTCTACAAGTGAACTGCTCGATTCATCTCTTCCTGCACAAGCGTACCAAAACAAAACCTAATGCAATCAATGTGCAGCGGGTTGCTGTTATCCAACTGGCCAAGCTCAATCATATCTTTGAAAAAGTTTTTCCAAAACTGAAGTACCAGCCCTCGAAGTTGGCACCAGAACGACTCAATACGTTGATTGGATGTGGAGCGACCATACTGAAAACTGTTGTGGCCCGACAATCCATCTTCGTGATCCATCCTCAATGCAATTTGTAAAATCCGAACAGTAGTGTTTTCAGTACCCCGGTCAGTTCTTACTAAAGTGGGAACACCGTTTAATTGTCTCACCAACTTCAATTAGAACCCTGCAATATATGCTGGATCATTGTTACTTGGTCCAACTTCTAGCCAGAGTACCTTGCGCGAAAACCCGTCTATTGCCCCATGTATAGCTAATCCATATGGCTTTAGTTTGTCCAGTCCATCCAAATGCCATACGTGATTCGGTCCACTGCAGCGATAAATTCTGCGAGCCAGTCGTCCATGCGAACGAAGAGCAACACCATCGGGATCAATAATGCCCAGCAACTGTCTTGTTAGTTCTTGGGTTACCCGAAGTCCGTAACGCAAGTTTAGCCTACGCCGCATCATGCGATAGCCAAGGAACTGCCCGCTACCTGCAAGTTCTCTTCTCACTGCGCTGACAATGTCATCAAAGTTTTCTTGATGTCTATAGTATCGTAGGCCCGTCGTCCACATCATCCTTCTGATTCGGCGGATACTCATCCGCAGACCATGAGACAGGGCCAAAAAAGACTGAATTTGTAGTACTGAATAGCCCAATAGAAAATATGTAACAATAAGCGCTTCCTCATCCACCCGTTGTCCATCAGCTTCAGCTGGTAGTGCAAGGCCTTCTTCTGGAGCTTCCACCAATCTTACCAGAAGTACACACGTTATCTGGAAGGGAGCAAAAAATATAAACATCTCAACAAAAGTAAGTTCACCCCTAAACAATTGCTTATATCTGCCAAAGTAAATTTCGGAATTACACGAAACTTGGTGTGGATGATTAGTGCAATGCATGGAACGGGCATTTCAAGTGGCGAGTTCATACCTAATGTTATGCATGAATGAGCATCATTTAAAGGTGAAATTTACACTTTTCAAAAATTGCAAAATGCAGTCAACAAATTATTCCCCAATTCTGTTCACACATGACAAGTACAGTTTTGGTCCTCAGTATCTTGTGTAACCATGCACCGTGATTTTGTAACACCTGATGACATCGATCGCGCATATTGTGTTGATGAGACGGGTGATCCTCCGCTGCGGAAGGGTAATCCACTCCTGCAGCATCTGAGGCAAGTCCTGGAGTGTTGTTTGATCATCAGTTTTCCGATCAAAATCCGCTTCAGTTGATCCCACAAATGTTCTATGGGATTAAGATCTGGGGAGTTTGCTGGCCATATCATCCGGTCAATTTCTTGAATCTCTAAAAGCTCATTGACCACTCCTGCCCTGTGTGGATGTGCATTGTCATAAAGTGATCGTCTGCAGGAGTAGAAACGTTTGGTCGACCAGTTCTTGGCAAGTCTGCGACAGCTTCAATCAATTCGAATTTTGAACGCAATTTTCTTATTGCATTTGGACTGACTTCCATCTACAGGCTACTTGTTTTACAGTTGTAAGGGTCTCTAGCAGGCATATGTCATTGGCCCTGTCTTGAATGGACATGCGTGGCATTTTCTTAAGTTAAACTGCTTAGTGCAGTCACGGTGCACGAACACCACGAGATACTGAGGGCCAAATCTGTACTTTTCATGTGTGAAAAGAAACAGGGAATTGTTGACTGCATTTTGCAATTTTTGAAAAGTATCACGATACGCCACTTCGTGAAAAAGTAAATTTGCAAACCCATTAGTTACGTGGTTTAAGGCAACTTCTGTAATTAAAAAAATTAAAATTGTCAAGTCTGGTAACCTTGCATAAATGTTAAAGACACCAAATAAAGGTTTTTTTTTCACGGATACGCCACTTCGTGGTGCGACCGACGAATGTACTTACATGTAGCTGATCACATTGTCAAGCAAGGCTTTAACACAGTTTTGTGTGTGGTTGTCCTTTGCAAATAATATAAGTCACAAAGTCCATACAGCTAGCTGCAGGGCATTTGGGAAAAACAGTCTTGTGTAGCTGTAATTTTATCATAATTTATCAAATATGGAAGCCCCAGACACGAAGTATAGCAACAGGACATTTTACTTAAAGAAGACCAAAGCGTAGAGACAAAGGATTGCACACTCTTCTGTCGGGAGAAGCCGCAAGTAGTCAGTAACTATACGGACTGATGAGAATTGGAGGAAACTGATTTTATGACCTTGATTTTTTTGAGGGAAAATGCGACAAAAACGGCCAAATTTTATGGTTTCTTTTCATGATTTATTTAGTCTATTTAAAAAAGGCTTTCAGAATAATGTACGGCCTATTGGTCAGTTTCGAGCCCAAAATAGCCCAACGAAGCCGGTGTGATATATATACCTTTCATGAAACAAAAATACTCCCAACAGTTGGCTAAACGTTCACTTTCCCGCACAACAAACAATGCAATATAGGCCTATAACTAAGAAGTATAACAAAATAAAACTTACAATAACGATATCCACAAACATTGTTACAGGCCCCTCAGTGCAGCTATTCGTTGAGCTCTTTTAGTTCGTCACGATTGTTATCTTGTTGATGTATACCTAAGCCAGTACTGATGATTTCAGCCTCAATATAGTACACGTTTGGTGAAAATACATGTACCAATATGTTAAATCGTCATTACAGTACATGTATCCATGTTGTCTTGATCATGGAATTCCGTATTACTGAGATACATTTATCCCTGAAATCCGCGTTACCGTGATACTGTGGCAGAAAATCCGTGTGGTAGTAGTGGTTTTCTACCACCCGGTTCCTTGCCCCTACTGAGTTGGTCACATAAGTAAGGTCTCGAAAAACGAGCGTCTAGGGCCTCACTAAGCGCCAGTCCGTTTGGCCAGAAATATACCGCCGCGTGTGTAGAACCAACCACGGGATTAAATCGGGAGAAGGGTCTTCATAAATAAGTGACTGATACAATGACAGGCGTTATGATTTTCCTTAAATTAGTGATGATTTATTAACGACCTCAAACTTCACTGATTCCTACGTCTCAAAGAGGGTCACACTTAATCGAACGTTCAGCCGCGCTACCACCGGCACCTCGCTGTTTGGCTGCTCTACTCCTAGCGCCTCACTCGCGGCTGCCTAGCTACGCTACTCCAGCGCCTCTTCGCTGATCTCGCACGGCCCGGCGCCTCAGGACACAACCGTTTACCTAGCGGCCGGGCGTCCTCCTATATGGGCGTCGGGTCTGCCACGGGCCGCCTCACCTGTAAGGGCGTCGCTTACCCGTTAGCGCCGCCTCGGGTTGCACGCTCCGCTCAGTTCGAAGGCTTAACTGCAACTCCCCGCCCCGGCGCCTCAATACTCGCGACGCCTCAGGACACAACCGCTCTATACAGCGGGCGTCCTCTCTAGGAGGCGTCGGGTCTGCCTCGGGTCGCCACCCAACGGACCCACGGTTGCACGTTAGCTCCGCTCAGCTCGAAGTCTCAACTGCAACTGCCTACTCGCGCGCTCGCGGCAGGCTCACGCATGCGCTCTAGCTCGCAAAGCACTCGCGCATGCTCGCTAGCTACTTCGCAAGTGTGACGTCAAAAACTACGGTGTACTTAACTGATCATTGATTTATAACAATAAAATAGGTAATTCTCAATTTGCGTCCATGTTACACGGCTTCCTTCTAAGCCTGAACGTCCTCGTTCAGATAAAGCTTAACTTAATATAAAACATGAGCAAATTGACTTTTAAAAACGTCCAATGTTCTTATTCTTTTTAAGAACCGTACATAAAAACTTCTAAAAACTACCGTACAAGTTGTTACTTGTAGAACACTTAAAAATGGTGTGCAATTTGGAAAATCATTGCAAGAAATCACAGTCAATAATCTTGATCAGTTCTCATTGGAATAAATCAGTTCTTGGGAACATCAGGTAGAAGCGGCGACAGGTTGATTTTACAGCATCTCTATTTCCTCTCGAAATCGTGGTCAAACTACACGTCATAGATTCTCTCTACTCGGATCTCTTTGACCTTGGCGCCGTTCTGGAACGTAGCTCGGTGCTCGTCTCAGTCCCGGTTTACTGGGCTATCGAAAACGGTGAGGCAGCTGCCTTGCCCGCGCAGGGTTCCGTCTCGATGGGGCCCGCTCGCTGCCGGTTTCCTGTGCGCCCTCGACCGAGTCGCTTTCTAGACGTGGGGAGCTTCCTTCTAAGCCCCCACTATCTCCCGAGAACTGACCGATCGGATCGTTTCCCTCCTGGGTCTGAGTATCTCTGTCCACCAGTTCGGGTCTTGCTTCACCAGTACTCCTATTTGCGCCCCCATTTGTCGTGTGATGCCAAGCCTGTCGTTCTGGTCCCTGGTAAGGCTTGAGGCGGTCGAAGCACGGTGGACCACCTGCATCTTCCCTCGTGGACTACGTTGTATGCGATATGTCACGTCCGATAGCTGGGCCCTCCCAGCTCGAGGTGAGCTTTATCTTAGCATGTACGGACAGCCAGACGAACTGACCCTCAGCGAAGTCAGTCCTTGCCGTCCTCCCATCGTATGTCTTCTGCTGAAGAGGCGCGCGTCAAGGCGATTTCCGTTGGGCACACTTTAGGCACCTCCGGCAGAACGACCGTACGTATGCAACCATGTTAGCCCAATAGTACCGCTCCTTCACCTTGGCTAGCGTTCGTTCCACCCCAAAATGGCCTCCGGTTACACCACCGTGTAGTTCCTTAAGCACGTCCTCTCTGAGTTCCTCGGGTAGGACAATCTTCCATTCCGTCACCGTTCCATCTGTCGACTCCCACCGAGACGTTCGTTTCCATTTTTGGTTTGAATGACTGCCGTTTCCTAACGATGTCCTGCTTTGATCGCCCCATTCCAGTGTCCAGCCTCCTCTCGGGTCGCAGAGTCGGCTGTTGGTCGTTTCCCGGCAGCGTTTTTCCTTGGCAATCCCTGGCGAAGTGCCCCATTTCCTAGCACTTATAACACTTGTCCTCCGGGTTTGCAGCTCTCCTCACACGCTGCCTATAGACCCGTGTGTCCCGTCGCCTCTCTGGAGGCGCAGGTGTCTCCGGATTCTTCTGTTCCTCATTTATGGTCTGGTGGTAGCATCAGAAAAATGACCCCGGGCCAATCTGTCTCTACTCTCATCTGAGAGTTCCGGGTAAGACAGGGCGGCAAGTTCCCGCACTGCCTCGCCGAGTTCTTGCAGCGTTTCCTTGGGGCCTTGGCGACGGTTTCTCAACTCCATGAACGAATTCTCTGCCGTCTGTACCGGACCAAAACGCGCAGTTAGTAAGTCCATTAGCTCCTTGTAAAATCGTCTATCCTTTTTCTCTCCTTGACGACTGGTCAAGATTTTCACGGCCGATCCTTGGAGACTAGCGGCAAGATAGGCCGCGGCCTCCTCATCGCTCCAACCGTTTACCTGCTTATTACAGGCCTCGAAGTGTCCCCTATAGTCTATCCACGGTTGTTTTCCGTTGAATATGTCTGGAACAATCCTTGGGCGCCTCACGTCATAACTGAAGCGCTCCTTCCATTGCTGCTCTCCACGAAATCTCGCGTCCCTTCTTAATTCCCATGGGACATCGGGAGAGGTCTTCTTGCCCTCCATCCCGTCAAGTGCTAACTCCACATCTGGAATACTCGTTGCGCCTCTTGCGTCCGTCGGAGGCGCAGCATTGAGTTCGCTGTCATCCTTTGACTT
Organism: Henricia sp. BOLD:AAB3569; assembly: GCA_037783545.1. Taxonomy (NCBI): domain Eukaryota; kingdom Metazoa; phylum Echinodermata; class Asteroidea; order Spinulosida; family Echinasteridae; genus Henricia; species Henricia sp. BOLD:AAB3569. The sequence continues at coordinate 335,925 of JBBELK010000548.1, forward strand.
CCTTTGTTCCGTGGACCTCGCCAGCAGCCTCCACGTTCTATCTTCATTCACCCTTACGGGCGTATTAGCGCTCTGCTGTAGCGCCTCAGACTTGGTCCTCTGCATCACGCTCAAGTGTTCCGACACAGAGCCATATCCTGTGGTTTCCATGGCGCCTCTTGCGCCTCGCTTAAACTCTATCTCATTGTCGACCTCATCAGGCCTCATGTGAGTCAAGCTCGAAGTTGCAACCAGGAGCCGTTTCATTTGGGCTTCTGCTTGCTCTGTCTCCCTCTGTAGGAGGCGAAATCTCTCATTTAATTCCTGCATGGCTCGCTCACGAGTGGAGGTGCCCATGCAATCTCCTTGTTTGTCCGCACTCATTGTGCGTCGTGCGCCTCCTGTAAATTCGGACGCCTCAATTGAAGTCGAATCTGTCATTTGCTCCTATTTGTTTTGTTCTCCTTGAAAGGATCACCGACGTTTGGCTGAACACACTATCCCACCGCTGCCACCATTTGTGGCGGAAAATCCGTGTGGTAGTAGTGGTTTTCTACCACCCGGTTCCTTGCCCCTACTGAGTTGGTCACATAAGTAAGGTCTCGAAAAACGAGCGTCTAGGGCCTCACTAAGCGCCAGTCCGTTTGGCCAGAAATATACCGCCGCGTGTGTAGAACCAACCACGGGATTAAATCGGGAGAAGGGTCTTCATAAATAAGTGACTGATACAATGACAGGCGTTATGATTTTCCTTAAATTAGTGATGATTTATTAACGACCTCAAACTTCACTGATTCCTACGTCTCAAAGAGGGTCACACTTAATCGAACGTTCAGCCGCGCTACCACCGGCACCTCGCTGTTTGGCTGCTCTACTCCTGGCGCCTCACTCGCGGCTGCCTAGCTACGCTACTCCAGCGCCTCTTCGCTGATCTCGCACGGCCCGGCGCCTCAGGACACAACCGTTTACCTAGCGGCCGGGCGTCCTCCTATATGGGCGTCGGGTCTGCCACGGGCCGCCTCACCTGTAAGGGCGTCGCTTACCCGTTAGCGCCGCCTCGGGTTGCACGCTCCGCTCAGTTCGAAGGCTTAACTGCAACTCCCCGCCCCGGCGCCTCAATACTCGCGACACCGACGCCTCAGGACCGCTCATACAGCGGGCGTCCTCTCTAGGAGGCGTCGGGTCTGCCTCGGGTCGCCACCCAACGGACCCACGGTTGCACGTTAGCTCCGCTCAGCTCGAAGTCTCAACTGCAACTGCCTACTCGCGCGCTCGCGGCAGGCTCACGCATGCGCTCTAGCTCGCAAAGAACTCGCGCATGCTCGCTAGCTACTTCGCAAGTGTGACGTCAAAAACTACGGTGTACTTAACTGATCATTGATTTATAACAATAAAATAGGTAATTCTCAATTTGCGTCCATGTTACAATACCATACATGGGATTCCGTGTTTACGAGATACCTTATCATGAAGTTCTGTGTTAACGAGATACCGTATCGTAATTCCATGTTACAGAGACACCAAATTGTGGAATTCTGTTTTACTATATCGTATCATGGAATTTATTACGACCGACAAAGACCTTGTCGTGCAATTCCGTGCTTCCAAGATACCGCATGGTCAAAACCCGTGTTACCGGGATACTGTATCATGGAATTCCGTGTTTTTAGGATACAAGACCATGGAATTCTCTATTGCCAAAATAGAGTTTTAGGGAATTACGTGTTTAAAAAAAAAACGTATCGTGGAATTCCGTGCTTCCGAGATATTGTATCGTCAACTCCCGTGTTACCGGGATACTATATCATGGATTTCCGTGTTACCCAGATACTGTATCATGGACTTACGTGTTACCGAGATAACGTATGATGGAATTTCATGTTTCCAGGATACAATACCATGGAAATCTCTATTGCTAAAATACCGTAATATGGAATTCAGTGTTTCATAAATACCGTATCGTGGAACTCCGTGCTTCCGAGATATTGAATCATGGAATTCCGGGTTTCGAAAAAAAAGATCATCGATTTCTCTCTTGTCAGCATACCGTATCATAGAATTCCGTGTTTCAGAGATAACTTATCAAGGAATTACATATTACGGAGTTCAGAATATCATACATTTCTGTATTGCTGAAATAATTTTCATCGCAATCAGTGTTATTATCACTGAAATCCGTAATACCGACTTATGTTATCTCAATAACGCGGTAACTTGGAAGGTAATTCAGGCTTCCGTACTTAACAGAGTTCTGCAAAAGTCCGAAAGAGTGACGATCGTGTTAATCTTTCCGCACTGAACAACGCAAACGTGGTTCCCGAGACTTTTGCGTCTTCTCGTAAAACGACCGGTTTTACTACCTCGGGCAGACGACCTGTTGTGCCTACCGCATCACCCAGGGGAACGTCACCCTCTAGCTGGTCGACTGACTCTCTGTGCATGCCGCACTTTTATCCGGAGATCTCTTGGCTCAAGAGGGCTTTCACAAGACACTGCCGCCATCATTATTGAAGCCTGGAGACCAGCCACAAAGAAGCAGTACTTTTCGGCTTTGTCAAGATGGCTACGTTTCTGCAGTAAACGATCGGTGCATCCAATTCGACCAACGTCCAGGCTCTTAATTTTTTTGACGGGACTGCTTAAAAATGGTACAAAATACAGCACCATAAATACGACCAGGAGCACTCTGTCTGTTCTACTCTGCCTCTCTGACAGCACGAAACAAAAGTTCGGCAGCCACCCGTTAGTAACGAAATTTATGAAAGGAATATCTAACCTAAGACCTCAGGCACCTCGATATTCCTACACATGGGATGTAAACATTTTGCTCCAGTACATATCTACGTTAGAACCAGTTACGTCAATTTCTATTAAAAGCCTCACCTACAAACTGGTATGTTTGTGGGCAATCACAACGGGTCAAAGGGCCCAAACGTTGGCTTTGTTCACTACGGACAATATGTCCATTTGAATAGGAAAGCCCTGGCTGCGTTACATGTTCGCCACTGGTTACAGTACTTTTGTGCACTCATCTATGGAAAGTCGGGCACCCTTGTTGGCCAACCTTTGCAACTTTTGGGAGCACTGAAAATTTGTGGGGGAGTAGGTGCCCACTCCCCACACACCCAGGCCCCCCGTAGCTACGCCGCTGATGTGAAACGCAGCTCCGGTCCCTCACATGCATGGCTGCCGGTTGAAACGCTCTATACTGGGCTTCGGGTAGAATCTATCCCACTTTACTAGGAATCGGAATCGCGATTCCAGATTTTTGAGGAATCGATTCCCAGTAGAAATCGATTTACTTTCATTTAGATTCGATTCTGAGTGATAGAAATTACCTTTTGTAAGAATATTTATATAGTCTCTGATCATGTCCACATTGTTAAGAAAGTGTGTGTGGTACATACAGGCCGGCAGCATTTCGTGGACGTTTAGTGCCACTAATAGACCAGTTGCGTGATAGATTTGCACTAAATTATGAAGTCACGCCTTATATTTGCATAAATGCTACTATAGAGTCCCGCCTTCCGTCGCGATATATGGCGCTCGCGTACGAGTGAGTCAATCACCATACTTTACCTGGCAAATCGTGGGGGTAGGCATGTTAGACACAAGATACATCCTGTTATTACTCGTCGTCAACCATTAGCTAACCAGTGTACAAATATTGTCAATATTTGCAACTTAATCCGCGTTCCTGTCTTTCAATCATATGAAATTCCTACTGTCATTACAGATGGGTTTTACTCAACTAGGACTGACAACAATGTTCATCGGCCAAATTTAATTAACATTCCTGTTACTCATCATAGTTACAAACAATATTTTAACTGTAACTTCGGTCTGTGGAATGCCAACTCGATGAAGAAGAAGAATTGTTCTACTTCCATCATTGATTTGATCATCACGGCCAAGTTAGACTTGTTGGCCATTACTGAAACATGGCTCAAGGGTGATGATCGCGATAATAAGGTTCTTGCTGACTTAGGGAATGCACTCCCTGATTTCAAAATGCATCATATTCCTCGGGTCAATATAACTGGTGGTGGTATCTGTGTGATGCTACGTAGAGGATTTGATGTTCAGGTGAATGAAGGCAGCACTTTTACCTCTTTCGAGCACATTGATATTACCTTGACATCTAAAGGCAAAGCTTTGAGGCTCTTTATCATCTACCGGCCTCCACCTTCTAGGATCGATTAACAAGCTGAAGTCATCTACATTTTTGGATGAGTTTGGTACACTCATTGAGAGGATCCCTACCATTTCATCTAAGGTGCTCATCTTGGGCGACTTTAATATATATGTCGACAAGCCTGATGAAAGTAAACCTCGCAGATTTTTAGACTTATTGACATCTGCTGACCTGTCTCAACTGGTTGTCGGCCCTACACATCGGCTTGGCCACACACTGGACTTGGTTGTTGCAAGGAATATGGAGAAAATTGTATCTAAAATAGAGTTTGATGACGGCCTTCCATCTGATCATGCAGCTATCATCATGAAGATGAAACTGTCCAAACCCAGCTCATCAAAAATAGCCACTGTCTCCAGACGACTGAAGCACATCAATATGAATGACTTCAAGGCAGATATTCTTTAATCTGAGCTTGGTGTTAATTCCCACAGGAATCTTGATGACCTCATTTCACAATACAACCAAGTCCTCTAGAATCCCCTTGACAAACATGCTCCTGAAGTCCAACGTACCATCACACTCCGCCCACACACTCATTGGTACTCCGACCAGCTGCGTGATGCCAAGCGTCTCAAACGGCAGTGTGAAAGGAAGTGGAAGAAATCTGGTGATTTCATAAAGCTGTTTAGCAGAAAAATTTGCTTAATCCAAAATTTGTTTGTCTTATAAAATGGGTTTTCAGTCAAAATCTTATGTGATGTGCATTACAATTGACTGGTGTTCTGCTATTCTTGCTAAAAACACAAGTTGACATACAATTTTGACTATTAACTCATTTTTATAAAGCAGACAAATTTTTGATTAAGCAAATTTTTCTGCTAAACACCTTTATGAAATTGGCCCCAGGTGTACAGGAATAGCTGTCTTGCCTATCGTCAACATTTCAATAACGCTAAGACCAACTACCATAACGATGAGCTGGCTGGCTGTGATTTTCGGCAGCTATTCCACACAGTTAAAAAGATGTCGTATTAATCGGCAGCCAGGGTGCTACCATCTGGATCTGAACAGGATGTGGCCGAATGGTTTGTAAACTTTTTCACCAGTAAGATTGAGGATCTCAGAAAGAATATGGATGCATCACGCAGTAGGCCAATATCTGTACAGATCGAGGAGTCGTGTGAGAGTAGTTTCAATTCTTTCTCCACCTTGTCCTCGGCTGACATTGCCAAGACAATCAAGGATCTGCCATCAAAAACTTGTTCGTTGGATCCTATACCAACATCTTTGATGAAAGAGTGCCTTGATACCCTCCTTCCAACCATTGTGAAGAATGTAAACCTATCTCTTCAGACTGGTGATGTTTGTCCTGCACTGAAATATGCGATAGTGACACTGATTTTAAGGAAACCCAACTTAGATTACAGGCCAGTGTCCAATCTTCCACTTTTGAGCAAGATTATTGAGCGAGTTGTGGCATCTCAGCTACAAGAATACCTCAACAACATAAACTTGAAAATAACATCCAGTCAGCCTAGGAAGAACCACTCTACCGAGACAGCCTTGACCCGTGTACAAAACGACATTCTGCATGGTATTCATGAGAAAAAGGAAGTCGTCCTAGTGCTTGTCCTAGGACTTGTCCGCAGCTTTTGATACCATTGATCATGGGATGTTGTTAGATCGTTTGGATAAGCTGTACGGTGTTAAAGGAGTTGCGCTCTGCTGGATGGCTTCATACCTTGGTGATCGCCATCAATCTGTGTCTGTAGGCCGATCCACATCTTCCAAGCATCTAGTATTATATGGGGTTCCCCAGGGTTCTACTATTGGTCCCAAGCATTTCACCCTATACATTGGGCCAATAGCTTCTATTTTAGTTTATCATAATATCAGCGGAATACTGTATGCAGATGATACACAACTTTACATCACTTGTGATTCAACTTCAAGAGCTCAGTCTGTGGACACCCTTGATGCCTGTATTGCCGATATTAGATCTTGGCTCATTACCAACAAGTTAATGCTCAATGACTCCAAGACCGAGGTCATCCACATCACTTCACGCTACCAGAGGAATAAGGAGTTTCTTCCTCCTGTGCACATTGGTCCTGCAGAGGTTAACCCTGTAGCCAAAGTACGTGATCTGGGAGTGGTTTTTGATGACCATATGCTTATGACGCCTCACATTAAAGGACGTGTGAAATATGGTTTTTATTAAATATAATAATAGTAGAGGGTGTGTTTTACACATTTCGGTCAATTGCAGAAAATTTGATTGTTCCGTTTTGGTGTAATTGCAAGTTTGTTATTTTTATGCTAATGAGAATTTTCATATTCATGAGCAAATCCGTGATGTCATCTCAGGACAACAGAGGAAATCTCCATTGACTTGTGTACAAAAGTTGTTGTCATTTTCAGTGACTTCTTGGTGTTATGATCTGTAACAGTTTACTGAGTTTGTTTAGTATGTCATTTGCAACAATCCCAACAAGTTTGTTTGGGTCAGAAATGGATCAGTGGGCTACTGCTACTGTTTGAAATGTAATGTTCTTTCTTTGTTTTTCAACTGTGGGTTCCCTCCCTGACTAGCAATAAACAGCGCACTCGTCTGTCAAGAAAATTTTGAAGTAGAGAAAAGGTCACATCTCATTTCAAGCCCCGACAACCCCAGCAAAAAAACCACAAATAAAACACAATTTGTATATAAATTATAATACTGTTTTACTCTTGCATGTGTAGCAGTCAACCGCGCCCTTCTGAGCGTCATAACACATTTTATGAAATAAATATCTTCAAATTACATGTAGCATTCCTTAACTAATACACTACACTTGTAATAACACTTCTCTTGTGTTGTGTTTTGTCGTAAAAAAATAACTGGCCAACCTGGCTTAATAATGATCAAACTTTACGACCCTGAGACAGGCGAAAAACCAGAGATAAAACCTATTTCTTGTGGCAAAAACTCTGGGAAATTCCCATCTGACCCCGGAAGAGGGTCGAGCTATGGACATTGAACGAATGGAACTCCAGGGTCTCTGCTGTTTGAACGATTAATACATTTATGTAAAACTTAAAAATTACTGAAGCGATCTTGTGTGGCGTGGCGACTGCAAATGCCACCAAAAGCATTCCACGCCCTTATATACCCACACCCCGTGCCTCGCCTCATTGCAACCTTAACTTTGCATATCAAATGCCATGCATATCTCACACTTTCAATGAGATAGTAATTCTCTTTTCTGTATCCATGCCAAAGAGAATTTATAAATCTCATTTCAAGCCCCGACAACCCCAGCAAAAAAACCACAAATAAAACACAATTTGTATATAAATTATAATACTGTTTTACTCTTGCATGTGTAGCAGTCAACCGCGCCCTTCTGAGCGCCTGACTGTTACATAGTGCGAGGACAAAGTTCGAAAAGTGGGCCGAGGAAAAAATAAATATAAAACTCTAAACGTGGCATTCTTGCCCTGTTAATGGAAAAACACATAATTTATTATAGGCTCATGGCTCTCGTCACTCAAAGCTTGCTTGAAATGGAATCGTTTATGTACATATCCTTGGAAACTGCCGTTTTCCAACCTCCTTGGCGGGCTATGCATCTTTCCTTTACAGCCATGTCAGCGGCGGCTTCGGAGGCTCCGCCTGCTCTGAAGCTGTGCGTACCTAGAGTAGACACGTCATCGACGTAGGAACCAAGACCTTTCAGAATGAGCTCTCTTACGGTAGTATATGAAATGGGCTTGCTGGTAGGTTTTAACCCGGCCTTGCTGCGCCGAAACCCGCAGACTACTGGATGCGCCGGTGATTTGGAAACGCCGAGCATGTTGATATAGCGCTCCGTCATTGCTACTGGACACGTGGTGTTTCCAGAACGAGATATGTAAACCGTGTGTCCCTGTCTGAATTGGTTGTTTTTCCGTTTGCTCAAATGAATTGTCATGTGATCAGGAAAAAAGCTAAAGTCTCTCACTCTCAACGCGATTATCTCATTGCATCTTAACAAGCCGGCGTAGGAAACTAAGCAGATAAATAACAGTCGTAAATCGGCCAACGATGCATGCTGACCGTCTTTTTCTGCAACTAACTTGGCGAGAGCTTCAGCGGAGATATGTTGATTTATTCGGTTGAGCACCAGTGCGAATTAGAATGAATCTACTTTACCCTAATTGTTATGTAAAGTGAAACGGTTCAGTGGTCACGAGTGGTATAAATAAGCACGAGTGACGCGCAGTGCTTCACTTCACGTTTGTTCGCGGGCGGTCGGGTTGGCGTACGGGTTCTTTCCTCGCCTTTCACCTCTGGGGTCCCGGGTTCGAATCCGGGGCGTGTATGTGGATTGGGTTTGCAGTCCCTACTTGACCGCGTGGGTTTTCCCCTGGGGCATTTCTCTGGGGGTTTTCCTCCCACTTCCAAAACTGCAACTCCTTCTTCGTCAACTCAAGTTGATAATATAGTATAGTTAAAGCTAAAACCGTATAGTTGATGGCATAAAGGGCCTTAGTTGCCGAAGATGCCATAAAATATACAACAACAACAACAACAACAGTGCTTCACTTCACGTTTGTTCGCGGGCGGTCGGGTTGGCGTACGGGTTCTTTCCTCGCCTTTCACCTCTGGGGTCCCGGGTTCGAATCCGGGGCGTGTATGTGGATTGGGTTTGCAGTCCCTACTTGACCGCGTGGGTTTTCCCCTGGGGCATTTCTCTGGGGGTTTTCCTCCCACTTCTAAAACTGCAACTCCTTCTTCGTCATCTCAAGTTGATAATATAGTATAGTTAAAGCTAAAACCGTATAGTTGATGGCATAAAGGGCCTTAGTTGCCGAAGATGCCATAAAATATACAACAACAACAACGTTTGTTCGCTAATGCTGCATACTGCAAAACTTTTTACTCTTAACAAATTAGCATTCCTCGCATACACAATGTCAACAAAGCCGCGACATTTGTTACGCCTGCGGTACCCAAGGCCAGTAGAGTAGAATCGGCCAAAATTACCGCTGCAGCCAGATGGCCTCTCTTGTTGGCCAGATAACGTATCTGACTAATTCAGACTAGATCTTTGTATTGCTGTATACATGTAGATGCAAGAGCCAGCTGGAATGCACCAGTAATTGTCCGTGGAGATACATATAATAAAAATAAGTCAGAGCCCTAAACAACCAGGGACTAAGTATTTAGTATAAATTACTAAGGAGTAACGTAGAAGTTCTTGAAAACGAAACAGTAAGATGGTTCACTGACAATAAGAATGTAAAGAATATCATAAGCTCGACACTTTGATCTGTCCAGCCTGGTAATCGGGTCCATATTGGGTCGTTCTATTTCCAGATGGTCTTTCGATAAGATCAGAAATTGTAAAATGTTCTTGAATTTTAAGTCCGTTCTTTTGTTCAGAGCAGACAGAGGAGCAAACACAAATTTTGTGGAAAACATGTGTCGCAGTACAGTACTGGCAGTGAGATTTAACGGCTCTAACCAAGCCAGAAATGCGTTCAGAACGCAGTACGTTGGTTGCCAGCCAACCCAAAGCACTCGTGTGCAATTATCCACAGTGGATGAAGCTGTTATGAGACATGCTTCATCAGTTACCTTTGTATACATGTAATTTTGGCGGGTATGTTTCCCTTAGTGCGGGAACCTCGGCTGAAGGTGCGGGGAGGTCGGTTCGTGCATGGGATCGTAAAGAGGCTCGGCGGGGCTCCGGTTGAAAGGGGGGCTGAGGCGGTGAGCGGATGGGGAGTGTCGTGGAGGTTCTTGAGAGCAGAACGGTGGGATGGTTCGCTGATGGTAGGAGTGTAAAGACGATCATAAACTCGGGACTTTGACCTGTCCAGCCTGGCAATCGGCGCCAGATTGGGTCGGTCTATTTCCCGATAGTCTTTCGTCAAGATCAGAAATTGCCGAAATTTTTTAATTTTCAGTCCGTTCTTTTGTTCAGAGCAGACAGAGGAGCAAACACAAAGTTTGTAGAAATCATTTGTCGCAGTACAGTACTGGCAGTGAGATTAACGGCCCTAACCAAGCCAGAAATGCGTTCAGAACGCAGTACGGCGGTTGCCAGGCAACCCAAAGCACTCGTGTGCATCCATCCACAGCGGATGAAACTGCTATATATGGGGCATGCTTGACTGGTAATTACCTTTGTATACATGTGCCTTATAGCTGAAACATGCGTAAGAATGCAAAGACAATCATAAACTCGGGACTTTGATCTGTCCAGCCTGGCAATCGGCGCCATATTGGGTCCGTCTATTTCCCGATAGTCTTCCGTCAAGATCAGAAATTGCCGATTTTTTTTGAATTTTCAGTCCGTTCTTTTGTTCAGAGGAGCAAACACAAAGTTTGTGGAAAACATGTGTCGCAGTACAGTACTGGCAGTGAGATTTAACGGCTCTAATCAAGCCAGAAATGCGTTCAGAACGCAGTAAGGTGGTTGCCAGGCAACCCGAAGCAGTTGTGTGCAGTCATCCACAGTGGATGAAGCTGCTATGGGACATGCTTGACCGGTTATCTTTGTATACATGTGCCTTATAGCTGAAACATGCGTTTTGTTCTTTGTTTGGTTAAGCTCGTCTTCAGTAGCCAACCAGGGAGGAAGGAGTCTCTTTGAGTCGGCGAGCCCGAACGACACCTTGGATCGCATGGCCAGTCTTTCGGACCCCACATGGGACGGTATCGTGCTTCGGACCTCAGAGGGACTTAAACGGACACTGTTAAAGTCAAGGAAGGAACCCATTGCAACGGAGATGGTTGCTGAACTGGCGCAGAAGATTGGAGCAGACAAAACTGTCGCTAATTCGATGAACATTTATATTCTTAGCAATGATAGACCTACGCATGTTTTCTGCGTTTAATGAGTTAGCCTCGCTTTAAACCAACAATCTGCATTTTCAAGATGACCATCTATTCATAGATGTTGTATTGAGTAAAAACTGATGTGAACGGGCAGGGAAGTTCAGTTACAATATCAAAGTCATATATGTACACGTGCCCGGTCGCCACGTTGGAACTTTGCTCGACTCTAGCCAGGGTTCAAAGTTCCGACAAAGGCATTTAAATTTTCAGGAATTTATCCGAAACAAGAAACGGATATGTTTTGTGTAAAATTACAAACCCATGACGTTTTCTCGTGTTAGAGAGATATTTTGGATGTTATCCCGTTGAGTGGGTGACGGTGCGAGGGGCGGGAGGGGATCGAGGTAGCGATCCGTCGTAGCGTGCGTCCCGCACGCACCGGTGAGAGAGAGAGAGATCGGACAGGGCTCGTATGTAACGGAGGATGTATCAATGTTGCTCGGCATAGTTTGAGAGCAGAAGGAGCCTCAGAGGCTGCCAATGCATGAGTTCCCGACAGGTTTTTCAAACGCCACGGGCGTTGGAAGTCGGAAACAACCAAAGACACATATACGTGCGAGACAGTTTTTAAGTCTCTTATCAGTTTCTAAGTCTTTGGGTATCTAAACTAGCCCGTTCTTTATAATTCATATAGGTTACAGCGCCAAACGGTGACATACCAAAACCATTGTAGTTGTGGTGTTTTTGTGGAACGTGTATAAAGGGTAAATGTTGATTTATTCGGTTGAGCACCAGTGCGAATTAGAATGAATCTACTTTACCCTTGTTATGTAAAGTGAAACGGTTCAGTGGTCACGAGTGGTATAAATAAGCACGAGTGACGCGCAGTGCTTCACTTCACGTTTGTTCGCTAATGCTGCATACTGCAAAACTTTTTACTCTTGGGGGAGGGGACACCGTTGTTTTTTTTTTTGCTAGCCTGAAAGCAGTTGGTTCGCATAGGTCAGGCGTACGTTTCCATTTTTCCAAAAAAAAAAAAAGGTTTGTGATTTTTCGTATCTGGCAGCCAACGTAACAACGGGTGTGCGTTCGGGTAAACATACCCGTTAGCTTCAATAACAAGCTGATTATCCATGTCTTTGTTTGTCGATAAAGGAGACCTTTTATTCTTAGTTTGACTTGATGGACATGGAGTTGTTCGTGCAATAAAGCAGCCAGGTTACAGCGCCAAACGGTGACATACCAAAACCATTGTAGTTGTGGTGTTTTTGTGGAACGTGTATAAAGGGTAAGGGTTCTTTGGGGGATTTAGGCTTGGCGAGCATCCTACGAGCGCCCTCTATGACCATCCTTATAAATTGATCGTCCGTGGGAGATGCAATACCTGCGATATTATGGACCCATCTGATACTATAAATTGCGGTATCGATAGGCGCTACTGATGCGGCCGAATTGGATAAATGCTGAACGTATATCGCTAAATCAGTTTGTTTTACCGGGAAGACCTGCAGGCTGAACTGCCGAGCAAAGGCTTTCCATCTCCTCCGTCCTCCCAGATATTTATCCGTTGTAGAGCCGGCCTTTGATGCTAGAACGGTGCTTTGCAGGGCAGCTACTAGGGTCTTGAAATAGTGGTTGTTCCTTGCATCAATGCCCGTGGTCAATTCTTTCCAGACCCCTTGCCTTAATACATCTGAAATAAAGCATCAATTGTGTTACCATGGGGAACGGAAATGAACGGATCTACGTAATTATTCCATACAGCCACTCGTGGGCATGCGCAGTTCAGATCCATTGCGCGGTCTCAGCCTTTCGTAGGCTATTTATGCCAATATCGCTTTGGCTTTGTGTGTCGTTTTTTACACTGTTCCTAGTGTTGCAAATTAGAACAACCACTCGTTGGTTATTCCGAGTCTCTCGTGGACTAAACAAAAACTACTGATATGAAAATTCCAATATTGCCAACGGTGCGTATGTTCGCACAAAATGCAGGAACTCATGCCTGTGAAAAATCATATCTCATAGCGAGCAAGTTGAAACCAAGGGAACCCTGGAACAGCCTTTTACCTGGTTTGTAAACCATGCACTGGCCTCTGCCAGGAATGCATAAGTCAATGATCTTCGGTAAAATCATATGGCTCACTAAAAACTTATTCAGGGACCCACAGTTTGGGGCTACAACTGACCAAAAAGCTGCGGATGGCCATTGTGGCACAATCACCGTGCCGACTGCCTTATTCTTTTCCATATGTTTCACTGCTTTTAGTACCATACTAACCGGGGGACAAACCCAATTGTTATCAGCGGACCAATCTTGCGTGAAGCAGTCAGCTGATTCGCAACCTGGATTCCAGTATCTGGAATTGAATCTGGGCAATTGGGTGTTATAAAACGAGGCAAATCTGTCTATTGAATGAGGACCAAACTTTCTGTCCAACAATGCAAACACTTTGCTGTTCATCAGTGACCAATAATCTGGATCCACTATTCTACTCAATTCGTCTGCCCGCTTGTTCTGATCTCGGGGGAGCCATTCAGGCTCAATTGTGACATTATATTGCAAACAGGTGCTATACAACTGAACACTCAAATCATGCAGCTGTGTGTTTGTGCTGCCGACCGAGATGACGCGAGCAGCGTTCTGGCTGTCGGTAAACCATTTCAATTTTTGGCCGGATAACTTAGGACCTATGGAACGCAAAACGTACAAAACCGCTCTGATTTCTCGATTTGTCGAACTTTCTTTACGTTCATTTTCTGACCACAAACCAGCGCATATGGAATCAGTAAAGCAGACTGAAAAACCACCGAAACCGGAATCGCTAGCGTCTGTATAAATTGCAGATTTTGCACTGAAAATTGGTTTCATCGGTTGGCCATTTAGGGATGCTATGTTTTTATGCCAAAACTCTAACTCTGAAATGCAACCGGCAGAGAGTACAATCTTACTCGACCAAGTATCACGTGACTCAATGGCTCTGTACAAATGCCTTGTGAACAATCTGGTTAGTCGACCTATAGCGGGCGAGGAAGAAATAATAAATCCTGCGACTCGTGCGATTTTTCGAACTGGAATATGGCTGGAACGTTCGAATAAACATTCTGGAATGACTGTTTGGATTTTTGAAAGCTTTTTGTCCGGTAAACTGAATTGCATGGCAATTGTATCAATAACAGTACCTAACCATTCGCCGAGCTTTCTTGGCTCGAAATCACTTTTAGCGGCGGAAATTTTCCAACCGGAATATGTCAGATCTTTTTGCACTATTTGGCTAGCTGCTTGGGCTGAAATCTTGTCGGCGTGACCTGAAATACCGTCGTCAATATACATGATGGCGGAATGCCCCATACTGCGCCAGCGTTTAACTAATGGTCTCATCATTTTTGTAAAACAATGACTAGCAGTGCTCAGACCAACTGGAAGAACGTTAAAAGTGAAATAACGAATTCGTTTGTCGAAAATCCAACTTAACCCCAATCATTTTCTATGGGGAGCAAAAATGTCCACATGGTGATAACCGGATTCTATGTCGAAAGTAAAGAAATAAAAATCTTTAGAAAAAATATCTGCCAAAACGGGAAGGCCTTCATATTTAAATTTGGCCACGTACGTGTACTGGTTAACATGACGTAAATCTAAAACCAACCTTAGCTTTTTCCCTTCGGATACGGTAAGCGGGTTAACGACGTGAGGGCTAGAATCGTGTTCTGTGACACTTCCTGATTTTAGCAATTTTGTTATAGCCTCCCTCACGAATTCCGGGTTGTCTAAGCTGGACTTATTATTCTTTAGAAAAGCTCTGGGCGGGAGCTTTGAAAAGGAATTATGTATCCGTGTTCGAGAATACCTTTAACGAACAATGGGGGCTCAAAAGTATCAAGCCAATACTGCTTACAATGATGCAAACGGCCAACTACACCGACAAAGTCAGAATCAAGCATGGAAGATTTGAAATCATAATCTGAATGAGGGTTACTACTTAACTCGAGAAAATCATTACTGTGCTCCTCCCACTCTCTGGGGACACTGGTACTGGTAGTGGCCGGTTCGTCCACAGGCCCAGCAAGTTTTGTCGATGCGAGGCGTTGAGGTTGCACCCCCTTAATTTATCTGTCAAACAACTGTTGAACAATTTATTACGTGTGCAGTTTTTCCTATACTGTTAATTGATTTCAATTGGAAGGCTACGGTATTTATAATGGATTTCATTTGGTAAAGATTTTGGGGAAAATGTACATTATTTGATGTAAAATGTGTGGTACTGTATCTTCTTGTGTTTCGAACCTGTCACTGTATAAACAATATGTACTGTTTATGCACACTTTTACCACGCCGTGCTTATTAATGACGGAGGTCAAAGTCGTTAAAGTCGATTTAGAGAAAATGAAGACACATCAGAGTTGACGCTTGTTCAGATATAGTGGAACTGAAGGCACTCCAATGGCTGAAACACACTGGGTTGGGTACGTTTAAGTAGGTTTGTACTACGTGTGAATACGGGCCCTACTTTTTATCTTAAATAACTTTGTAATTTTTCAACGGATTTAAACTAAAATTTTAGATCTTTACATTTATCGAGTGGGTTTGATCAGCTTTTTCTGTGAATGCACGAGTGTATATAACAATTTGAAAAGGGTTATTCCATATTTGGCCAATACAAATTTACTATATTAACATTAAAATATTACACATGCCCACAGCATCAAAAATCAAATTCAAACCTTGTCTGCATCATCCTAAATGAACACGCGGCGAAACACTGACGAATCATCCAACGAGTAACGATAACGTCCGAACGTGCATTCGGGTAACTTCGGGAACCTTCGGAAACAGGAGGAATTTCTCCTGTTTCAATATGGCGGACAAACATGTATACCGGCGGTTGCCGGACCTTAAAATCAGTCTAGTGATCGAATTTGTTGGTCCGGGAACCAGACTAGTGGGAACTATACGTGACTTGCATCACACGCGCGCGTGAAAAACATGTTCCTAGCGCTTATTGGCTCAGTTGACAGTTTGTTTTTGATCTGTTTTCAAAATCCTTACGTGGTGCGTGGGGAATGTTGCACGTTCCGGTCAACTACTTGCATGTAATGAATAATGTAGCAATGGCCCAAGACCATGGTGATCGATATTGGATTGTGCACGCCTTGGATATTTCTGAATAGTGCGCCCTTGGACTGCCTTTTTTGGCCCCAACCC